>JACYFF010019584.1:74135390-74146528 GCA_017589665.1 Selenicereus undatus | reverse complement strand
AAACCGAAGTGCATAAACCCTAAGTTGCAATTTCTGAAATTAAAAGCGAAAACTGAAATCGAAATGAACAACGAAATTAAACTAACTCTAGACCTAGAACCGAAATTAAAATCCTAATCTAACCCTAAATTACTAACCTAAAACTAACTCTAACCTACGCTGAGGCGTCAATGGCGTCCTCCGAGCTCTTAAATACCCGAACCAGCTTCAATTCTTCACCGTTTGATTTGTGGTGTCGTGGTTGGTGCCGATGAAGCCAGCACAGGTGGGTACATGGCTGATGGATGAAGGGGACAGCAAGGGTGGTTTGCTGGCATTTGGAGCGTGGTTGACGGGTGGTGATGGTGGAGATGAAGGTGGTTTCGGGATATCTGTGGGTGTGGGTAGTTTCCGGTTTCGGGTTTTGGGGTTTCAGTGGAACTGTGGGCTGGGTGATGTGGTTAGAGTGAGAGGGAGGTGACGAGGCAGAGAGAGAGAGAGAAGATGAGGAGGGTAGAGAGAGAAGGATTGGGTCGAATATGGAGATGGGGGATGCGAAGCAAGCTCGGGGGCTCTAGGTTTTGGGGATCGCAGGTTCTGGGTTTGGGGAGAAGAAGACAGACGCGAAGAAGGGAAGAAAGAAGAGAGGAGTTTTATGGGCTGAACCGGGTTGCTGAACCGGGCCGGTCTGATTTTTTTTCTCTTTTTGCTACCTGGACCGGTTTTTTGAATTTTCGTCATTTTCCCCATTTTTCTCATACTTTTCGCCATTTTTCCACATTTATTAAAAATCTGCAAAATAAAATAAAATCAATTAAAAACCTAAAAAAATATTATTAAAACGAGCATAAAACCGGTGAAAAAGTACCTTAAAAATAGATCATTTTTTGTTCAAACAGAACAATTTGGGGAGACTTTACCCATGAGACTTTGAGCCGCTATAGATAACTCACTTCTAGTGGTCTTGTCTCTCCTTTCTTGTGTGACTCATCTAAGATTGCGTCTCTAGAACTTGGCTTCACCCTCTTCAACGCTATATTAGATAATTTGTATAATTTGATATGATTGAGGCATTCTTTGCTCTTTTTGTCTGCGTAGTCCAAAAAGTCGTTAATTACCCCTTGTTAGCCCATTTGTGCCTTACTCATCTTTGTTGGTTCCATATTCATTTCACCCACAACAATAATTTATATTCCTCATCCCCTTTGGCAAGTGGTTAGTGGAGAAATAGTTTTCATTGAAGTGGGTTTACCTTTCATTGTATAGAGCTTGTCTTGATGGCATGTGCTTAAAAACAAAGGAGGGAAAGCTAAAAATCTCTTTGTTAACATGTCATGCATTAGTTCTTCCTTTCAAGGCTTGTTTGAAAAAAAAAGGGAGAAAAATGATGGAAAAAAAATGCAAGAAAAGTAGCAATAAAAAAGTAAAAGAGAAAGACAAGAAATTGTAAATAAGGTGCTTGCATGGTGTTCTTATATTGAACCAATTTCAGCTGCTTCCCTAGGTGTTCGTGTATGGGGTTGTGTTTAGATTTTCAATTTTGGGTCTGAAGTGGGTGTTTACTTCCTTTTAATATTGTGGAAAGCGTTCTTGCTTCGTAGCCCCTAGGCTAAACAGCTCCACTTATCCTAAAAGTTCTCCCCCTCTCACCCATAACCGAAAGAGCCCTATTACAACCTTCTCAAAAGTCCTCTTGATCGAGTTTTGTGCATATTGTCCCGAGTAGTGGAGAATCGATGGCTACTCCAAGCCTATGGTAGTTTTGCATATTGGATTGAGTTTTGAGATCGTCCATGACCATATCTAAACACATTGAGGTGAATGCTCTACTTAACCCTGAGCGAGGTTCTTCTTGGTCGCACTTGCCCACCACCAGTTGGGTGACTCCCTCTCTTGACTTGTCAATCATATTTGGTAATTTGGTATGCGCATCTAGGCAAGGTGACTTTTTGTGGTTCTTGTGAGCATCCTACCTCTGTATCTTGGTTTCACTTCTTTTGATCGGATGATTGTGTTTAGTTGATCGGATTTTATCACCTTTCCTGAAAAGGGTGTTACAGAGTCAACTTCCCTATTGGTGCATTTTTAAGCTAATCTTGCTTAGAGGCAAACCAATGATAAACATGGGGGAGTTGATAAACCTTAATTTTGTCTAATATTTCCCTCTTTCTTTTGCCTCATTTCCCTTTTTCCCTTGATCACGTAAAGATTTGAGCAACTTTGACCTCCTGAAGAGTCATTGCCTCATTTGAACATTTTTTTCTTTCTTTTTAGATGTTTTTAGTGATAACCAAAGAAAGGGTCGACAATCACTAAAGAAGAGACAACGCGTGAATAAAGTCCGACCACAGTAGGGCGGAGAAGGAGCAAGCAAGTGAAGGACCCAAGAAAGAATGGCCACAACTGGTGCCTGTCTCCATGGCAACAGTCGTCGTGGCCCCCCTATAGTGAAGCCTGTTTTCTAAGGGTGGTGACAACCACCTGTTGTGGTGGCGATGGCCTATTGCCACCCCCCAAAATCTTCGTGGCCTCCAATGGCTACCAATCGCCATTCTCATCCTGTGTCGGTTATTACAGATATAAGTAGGATTTTCCTAATTCCCGGAGCAAATATTATTTTTCCTTGTTAAAAACACTCTCAACTATTTTGGGGTTAGCCTTTTTCCTGAAGGAGATTTTGGGTATTGTTGATCTTTGTTGAAGGATTTGAAGATTAATCTCACTACCTTAACCTACAGTTTGCTTCTCTTCCTCCCTATCTCTTTTATTTGATGTTGGTTGCTTGTGATTGTTTGATTTGGATGATAACGATTAGTGAGTAATTTCTCCCCTTGAGTTAGGGATTAGGATTCTAGAATGCCCTAAATAAGCTAGTTGTGATTTACTCTTTGGATTAATTGCTTGTTTCCTAAGGGCTTTCCCTTCGCCCACCGAGTGTTCACTGAAATGCTCAAAAGAGCATTTCACCCAATACTTGGGGCAAATAACTACACCGAGAGGTGAGTTATTGCCTTGTGTGGGTAAAGGGAAGGATAGCTAGCGTTGGGGTACGAAAATAACCTAGGGTCTTGCTTGGTAAAGGGTTAGCTATCCTAAACCCCAATCTCTCAAGCTCCGATGAAAATAGGAGAGCTTACAGATTTAGGTTGCTCTTGTCCTCGGGAAGGAGGTTTGGGTGCTTTTAAAGAGATTGATAACCCCCTATAAGTCGCACTATAGGCAAAGCTAAAGAGGAAACTCATATCTAGTAGGAATAAATTGGCATTCTGTAATTAATTTCCCAACTCAAGACTTCTCCTATTGGAATTTATTCCACCAGTTGTCGATACTTTTCTTAGTTGTTCTCTTAACCTTAGCCTTGCATCTTTCTGGATTCGATCCACTTAATTAGTTAGGTAACCTAAGAACTTCTTCCCTAAGGATTCGACCCGTACTTGCCAATTGCTAGCAATAGCTACACCGTGCGCTTGCAGTTTAACCTAGTTCACATCATCAAGTGTGGCTCTATCAAAGCAAAGGTTTTCAATTTTACAAGGAGTAGAGAATGCACTTGGGCCTGTACATTTAGGGGGAAGCTTTTTTTTTGGAACAGAGCATACACATGTTCTCCTACACTCAATTTTCGTTCCCTTTCAATTTACGTTGTGTATTACAAAGCTCTTTAAGGAACTTAGCATAACGAGGCACCTGCTTAATGGCATCTAGGAGAGGGATGTTGATCTCTACCTTCCTAAATGTTTCTAAGATCTCTTGGTTTGCCTCATATACCTTCAAAGTTATCCTTCTCAATATATTAGGAAAAAGGGATAATAGCTTGTAGGATTCCTTCTTATTCTCACCTATTTCCTTAGCATTAGAGATGGGATCTTAGTCCTTGCTTGGTTTAGGCTCATTGACCTCTATTTCTTGCTTTTCCTCACTCCTCTTTCTAGATTCCTTCAACTCTTTCCCATTCCTAAATGTCATGGCACTCATTTTTTTCTTTGGGTTCTGGACAAGTTGAGATGGCAATCTATGATGCATTTGGACATGTAGGTTTGTAACTATGGTATCACTAGCAGTTTGCCACTTTTTGACCTATTTAAAAGTCATTTTCATGTTATGAAACCTAGTGTCACTTTCCTTTTTCTGATCATCCATCTTTCTTATGACTTCCTGTACAAGAAAATTTGTTCTATCCTGAGCAGATGGTAAACGTGGTGGTTGGTCAAAACATGGGGGGTTGTTCTTAAGTACATACCTAAGGTTAGGGTGATCTCTCTGTCTTTCATTACAAGTGTTGGAGTATGGGTCATACTTTCTTTGATCTTGGTTAGAAAACACGGCATTCACATATAACCCTTGAAGTATAAGGCATACATTGGTATGATGCCCCTCTAAATAGCAAATACTATACACTACTACTTTCTGAACTCCTCTAATGATGAGTTTGTTCAGCATAGTAGTGACTTGACATAATTGGGTCTCTATAGATGCACCTGAACTAAGCTCATTGACCTTCCTATTGGGATTCCCTATAGTTCCAAATTTTTGAGTATTTTGGGCCATAATATTAAACAATTCTCTAGCCTGAGCTAGAGTCTTATTAACCAAAGTCTCCCCACTAGTGACGTCTACCATATTTCTACCTGTAGGCAATAAAATCTTATTAAAATATTGAATCAATAATTGTTCAGAATTTTGATGTTGGGGACAACTAGCACATAATTTATTAAAACTGTGCAAATATTCATAAAAAGTTTTCCTAATCATTTGTTTTAATGCCAGATTTTTCTTTTCTACTAGTTACAATCCTAGGTGCAGGAAAGAATTTTCTAAGAAGGCTTTATGAACTTGAGTCCATGTAGTGATTGTTTTAAGGGGCAAGTAAGATAGCCAATCATTTTTCTGATCCTAGAATGAAAATGGAAAGGCTCTCAACCTAATTTGATCTTCGGTAACTCACTCAAGTTTTATGGTTGAACATTTAATAACGAATTCATTAATATGATGATAAGAACCCTCACCCGGTAGACCATAAAACTTAGACAAGATGCTTAAAAATCAAAACTTCAATTTAAGAAGTTGATTTAGTACAGGATAAATAATAGACAAAGGTCATGTTTCCAAAGAATCAACCAAATTCTATTCTGGAAAATAAAAGGCAAAAATAATCACTAAAAAGCTATTTGCAAATAAAAACAAAAAACAACAACAAAAAAATTAATGCAAAAAACTCATAGAAAATACCAAAAGTAATAAACAGTCAATATTTAATTATATCCCTAGAAAGATGTCTATTTTTTTATAAAAATAAAATAGAAAATAATTACAGAAAATATAGACAGAATAAAATCTCAAACTAAATAACTAATAAATTGCACTAAAAACATATCAAAATAAATAATAAAATTAACCAGATTAGAAAACCTAATTTTTTAACTTAATTCAACCCTGAAAATGTAAAAGAACAGTAAAAACTTATTTTTCTGATTTATTAAAGTAAAAATGTACACGTATCAAATTCACAAAATAATTCTGAAAAATTAAATAATTTTCAAAAATGACAAAATTAAATAAATGAATATTAGGACTCTTCTAAATCACAAAAAGGCATAAAACATGGAAAAAAAACACAAAGGAACTATTTTTAACCTAATTCCTATCAAATCCGTAAATAATAGTAAGAATAGAATAGAAAATTAATCTAAAAATTAAACCACACTAAAACTCAAAATATAATTAAAATAAAATTACTAAGACACATCTGGAAGACTACTATTTCGAGTTGCGAATGAAATTAGATATTAAAGTCTCTAAATTTAAGAATTAAAATTAAGAAACTTAATAAATCAACTAAAAAGCAAACAACTAATTAGCAAAGATACCAAACTTAAGAAAACACTTAGCATAATATCCACTATGCAAATTAATATTTATCATCAATACACAAATTAACTTTTCCATAAGTTAGATTGTAGAAGACACCTACCAGTAGATCTTTTCCGTTTTTCCTTAGATTATAGTTTACTTAGGTTCAACCCTGATATAAACGGTACTAGCGTTACTCTAACACCATTGCAAAATTTAATCAAACTACAGCATTAACCATTAGAAAAATATCATCTAACACCTTGTAACCTATTTATCAATAAATTGATTTAACAAAGATCTATAACGATTTTCTAATTAAATAACATGGGTTTGAGCCATCCAATATTAATGAGGGTGATACTTATACTCAAAAGGTTAAAGCTTTTAAGTAGTTAAGTCCTCTAAACTATCATATGAATTCATATTAAACTAATTAGCATCCATTTTAATTATTCTAACATAAATTTCATGAACAATAACCACAAACCATTATAGAATCATGGAATAAAAATCTACTAGATAGCAAAGCATATAACTTGTTTCAAAATAATTAGTTTAGCATAATTGCAAACAGATTATGCAAAGCATAAAAAAATACACTTAGACAAATTAAAAATGAAAACATTTAAAATAAAATCTAAATATTTCATGTTGGACAACAAAAGTCTAAACTAAATAAAAGAACAGAAAACAAAGTACTATGATTATACTTATGACGATGATGGGTTAAAGGTGATGACGGCTAAGAGATGAAGAGGAGATTATATGATGGTGATGAGGTGAAGGCGTCTAATGATGACGGGGATACTACTGAGGATGGTGTTGATCAAGGGGAAGGCCTTATGATGAAGGCATGAAGTTAATGGTGAGATGGTGAATGTGATGAAGAGGTGGCAAGGAGATGATGGTGGTGATAGATGGCGAGATGAGGAGACGACGATGGTGGTCGTGGGGTTGATGAATTTATAGCATTATTCATCTAGGGGGTTTTTCGTATTATTTCTCTTCCAAGTCTTCCCATTGCTCTTTAAGTTAGGAGTAGTAATCTTGTAGAAGAATAAATCATTATGAAAATAAATATTTTTTCATAAATCTTTATTTTTCGGACAAGCTCGATAAATCCCCTTCGAAAGTCCTTCGATAAATTAAACTCACATTTCGATGTCTTTTCTTCTCCTCTTCACTTTGTTAATCCTCAACCTAAAAAATAAATAAATCAAAGTAAATTAGATAAAATAATATATAATATAAGCTAATAGCTACTAAAAATATGCTTGAATTATAACCTAATAATGTTTGTCATGATTTTCTTAGTAGGCTATGGTTGTTGGATGATTATGTAAATTATGATGACCATGCCAATACCTATACATTCAAACAACAAAGTCGAGGATTGACATTGGCTCATTTACCCCCACTCCACAAAAGCGAACCTGGGGAGGGAGTGAGAAAAACTATTCATGAGTGAGCTCTAGTAAGTAGAAGCCATCATTTGCCTTACTTTTAGTTGAACAAAATGTGGTCCCCTAAAAAGAATTGCTCCAATGGGAAAAAATTTTCTCTTCCTAGATTCGATTAACTGAGGGTTCTCTTTCTATTACACTACCCACATAATTTAAAGAACCTAAAGGGCTCATATGTCGATGTTTTCAGACCCCAGAGAACCACCTTTATTATCTTAGCTAGAACTTGTCAAGAAGAAGAATAGCTTTTCCCACACAAGCGACGAAGTGAACCACATATACTCCTTAATTCAATCACCCTTGAATGAAATTTGAAATTGAAGCTTTGTGTATTGTAATTGCTTGTCATCTACCTCTTGAATGCGAGCCTCTATAATTCGAGCTTATAGGTAATAAGGAACTCTCTTTTGATTTGAGTTTTGATGAATACATTTGGATTTTCAACAACCCAATGATTGCTAGATCTTGTGCATTCAACTACTATGAGAAGATGGCCCATAAGAGCTGCAACTTTTCCAATGTCCTCAAGAAGAAGAAGTTCTTGGCACTTTAGAGTTCCTAAAACTCAAGCGGTGCAAGAAGTTCTCAAGATTGGTATTCTTGGATTTCAACTACAACAATTTGAGGGCAAATCTTTCTTATATTTGATGCAAGGTAAATCTGGGTTACAACTCTGAATAAGTGAATTGAAGCCCTAAAGTTTCAAATGCCCAAAAGAAGCCTCCTTAAACCAACTTAAGATTAGTTTTGCTCACTTTTAAGGTTATCTTCCCAAATAAAGCACAAAAAGATGTGTGTTAGGAAAGTCATTTGTTTTTGTCATCAATTTTTATTTGGCCCAAGCCTCAATGAAAAAGAGTGAAGAGCATCAAAACAAAGGAAGTATCATCTTGACCAAAGTCACATAGCTAAGCTTGGTCAATTTTAGTCAAACATGCCTTAGTCAAGAAAGTCAAAATGTGGTCAACCATTGATCAGCAAAGGTCAAACATTAGTCAACGGTCAAGATCATGGTCCAACTATCAAGCTTGCAGATAAGGACGAATTTTAGACAACTCAATAATAGCCTGTATTCTTGTAATGTTTCAGGTGTTAATTGGTCTTAGAACGTTGTTGGCTAGTTAATGCTTGAATCTTATTGGTCCACACTAATCCACATATGTGCTTAGTTCCTATTGACTTAATTTTTATCATGTGGAAGTGGGCACTAAGATCATGGTTATGAACCTCTTGTGAGTACTTGTATTTAGACTAGACTTAAGACTTGATTGATGATTAATGAAGTAGAAGTTGTGAAGTTTTCTCTCGCAAATCTCATCACCTTTATCCCATATCATGAGTGGTGGTTTTGGATATTCTCTTAAAAGTTTAAGCTTCATGATTTACTCTTTAGAGATTAGATGGAACAAACTTGCCATCCGACTAGTCTTTCAAAGCATTTACCCAGATGGTGATTGCGGAATATGAGCTGCTTTTGAGAATTCAGTCTAAGTGGTGGAATTCTTCCTTTATCTTAGACATATCACCTTATTTTGTTTATTGTTTCACAAAAATCAAGAAAATACTTTTCTTGTACTTTTCTCTTGATTTCTTCATTAGTTTGGTGGTTTTGATCTTTAGTAGTGACGGTCCATATGCATAAGAAGGTTGTTCCCCACAGAGACTTAATTGATCTATTGATTTTATGCCTTTGAAATAGGATAACCACAATCAAAAGCTTAGACTTTGATTCAAAATAAACAAAGCAGTAAATTAAACAAAATCTAAAAACATCAATGGATAAAAGCATCTTATTTTGCCTAACAAAGTGTGAATCTAACTAGTCAAATAAGTGCTCATCACTTTGCGGTTAAATTCAAGGTCAATGATTCATAAGAATTCACCATTTCTTTTTAAATGAAGTGAATTAACCCGATCAAAACCAGTCATCAATTCTCATTATCGCTTAATTTCAAGTTTTCATGAGGAAGATTATCAATTGACCACATGATCCACAACCCTTTCTCAAGCAATCACAAAATCAGGTCTAATACTAGTAATTTGATACTGTTTTTCACCTCTCGATACATCAATCAATACATAATATACACGTAATAAAATGGCCAAAGTTCTTACATTAGCAATCAAAAATTCAAAGATTAAATTGCAACAACCGAGTAAAGATTCTAGCACAGGAAAGTTCAAACAAGGTAAATTGACAACATTGGATCAGTTTAGCAATCCCTAGATTAGAGAAACTAATCACACATTGTTAAATATAATGAAACTAGAGTATTTACTAACATAAAACAAACTATACGGAAGAAAAAAACAAGAAAAAGTGGGGAAAAGTGATGCTTATTCTCAGACCTCGGTCTCTCAATCTTTGAATCTTCAATAGTAGCCCTTTGAACTTGCTCAATCTCTTCTTCTTTTTCTTCAAAGCTCTCTCTGTGGGGTGTAAAATGGTGAAAGATGTATGCCCAAAATTCTAGAAAAAAGCTCCTTAAATATTTAAAAATCACCTATCCTGTTGTCAAAAATGAAGGAAAAATCGAACAAACGCACGAAATCCATTTTGTCATGGCCATGTTAGTTGACATGGTAGGCCGTGTTGGCAACATTGTCTGGCTGTCATTCCTTCTATGAGGAAAAGAAAAAAGTGAAACAAGCAGTGCAATGGCACACATAACTAGTGTAATTGCACTCACAAGCCTTAAATTTTCATATAGATTGCATATGCTTCTTGTGATGGTCAGGTTATGTTGCGCACTTGCCTCCAAAACTTCTTCTTTCATCCATAAAGCCTCCAAGTCTTTGCAACTTCAGGTATTCTTAATTAACAACTGCATAGGTACACCAGAAATGGACACTCGAGTGTAACATGGCAAACGAGCATAAAATCACGCATTCATATAACAAACTCCCTTGAAACAACATCTAGATGCTCATAAAAATCAACAAAAATGAAGCTCACAAAAAATTCCCCCATGCTTAAACATTTACCTATCCTCAAGGAAACAATCTACAGACAAAACCAATAATGGAATATACATCTAGGATCAACACCTCCTCAGGATAGCCAACGGATAACACATCATATGCAAGAGCAACAATAAAAGGAAACCTTAAATAGTGCTCAAATCAGTTTGAAACTAGGAGTAGGGGATGTTTTAAATACGTTTGGTTAAGACCTCAAGCCTTAATATCAAATACGATCCCCTAAAGCAATCATAAAGCAAGTCATGCAAACACACGAAAATGTGTACATCTGAATGGATTGATAGAACCTAAATTGTGGAAAATGTGAATCATACCCACTCCAATGTTTGAAACATAGTATAGGTTCACTCAATACTTACCCAAAGATGCCATCTACCAACTATTTGCCAAGACCCTTGAATTCTTCACCAGTAAGACGCAATGTACGTATGACAACCAAGGCGTCTTTACAGAGGTTATAATAGGACTCAATGGTAAAGGGAAAGTGGTGGACAAATATTTTGGGACATATGGAGCTAAAAACCACAAGGATTAAGAAGCACAAAGTGACCAAGTCACTATGAACTCACACCAAACCATCTTATATCAACAACAACAGTTAAGTAGGAAACGAGTCGACATAAACAAAACAACAAAATACATACAAGTCACCAATGCCAATCACTTAGTAAATTATTTTGAACCTTTTCTTCGTTTAAAAAGTGTTTGAATTGTTTTCTTTCTTTTTTTTCTGGTTCAAGGTTTTTTTTTTCCTTTTATTTAAGAAAGGAATGGGAGAATCAACTAGTGATAGGGATGGAACAAACAATTGTGAACTTATCACTAAATCCATGAATATAAATACATATATATATATATATA
>JACYFF010019584.1:74059007-74106632 GCA_017589665.1 Selenicereus undatus | reverse complement strand
GCTTCCCTTTGGCTAATCTTTGCTTTAGGTAAGTTAGAATACATCAAATCTCCTCACCATCCCACCTCCTCGCACCCCCTTCTTCCTCCCCTTTATTCATCTCCATCGCATCGTCCTCATCATCATCATCACACCCTCTTCATCATCATATATAATCCACACCTAACAGCAACAGGCCACCACGACTATCAACTTTTTATTTTATTTTTATTTTGATATTTTTATTTTGTGTTTAGTTCATTATTAAACATGATTTATTTGGGTGAATTTTGTGATTTTAATTTTAATATGAGTGAGTAATTTTTTTGCTTAGTATAATCTTATTGAAGCCATGCTAAATTAATTATTTTGAAACAAGTTTTGTGCTTTAATGCCTTGTTGATTTCTATTCATGATTCTTTAGCGATTAATGTTTATCGTTTATGAAACTTGTGTTAAATCGATTAGAATGCATGCTAGTTGATTAAATATAATTTCGATTGATAGTTTAGAAGATTATAATACGTAAAAGTTATCATTTTTTAGGCCTAGGTATCACCCTAATTAATCATGGATGGCTCAAACCCATCTCTTTTAATTAGGTAATCGCTTTAGATATTTGTTAAATCGATTTGCTGGTAAATTGGTTACAAAGTGTTAAATGATGTTTTTCTAATTCGTAATGCTCTAATTTGGTTAAATTTTTGCGCTGGTGTAAAGATTATCAAATTAGTAGGGTTTATATTAGGGCTGGACCTAAGTAAACTAAAATATAAGGAAAAACGAGGAAGAACCGTTGGTGGATATCTTTTACAGTTTAACTCATGAATGAAATTAACTTGTGTGTTAATGATAAATATTAATTTGCATGGTGGATTGAGATTATACTAAGTATATTTCATAAATTTGATAACTTTTTGATTATTATTTGTTGCTTTAAATTAATTTGATTAGTTTGTTGATTTTTGTTCTATTTTTATTGGCTTCATTATTAATTCAATCAAACCCCCTCCCCCCCAAAAGTATAGTCTTTAGGAGTGTCTAGGTAATTTTAGATAGCTTAGAGTTTGATTTTTGGAGTGGTTAAAATTTTAGATTGAGTTTTAGTATTTAATTACCGGTTTGTTTGAACTTAGACTAAGAATAGTTATTTTTGTTATTTTTCGGTTTTAATTAATTCCTAGGGTTTATAAAGTGTCCTAGTCTGCTCATATTCAATTTCGCGATTTTTAGAATTTATTTGATAATATTTGAGAATTATTTTGTGAAATTGATATGTGCAGGTTTTTAGGTCATTAATTCTGAATATTTCGATTTTTAATTTTAATTTACGATTATTAAGTATTTTTAGGTTCAGAAAGTTGTGTCCTAGAATTAGGGTAATTTTCTTAATTATTTTCGTATTTATATTTATGCAGATTATTTTATTTTTAATTTCAGACTTAATTTTCTGCCTGATTATTCTGCAGTAAGTTTCTAGTTTAATTTTCCTGAAATTAATAAGAAATTATTCTGGAGTTATAACTTGTCCAGCTTAAGATTATTAGTTTAGCTTACTGCTTGTGATTTTTAATATTAATTTTCTGTTTAATAATTTCTGTTTTGATTTTTAGTTGAAGATTGAATTACTATTCTGATTTTATTTTTCTGGATTATTTAGGAAATCTTCTTACTGTTTAATTTCCAGAGTATGGTTCATAATATTTAGGAGCATCATTGGGTACTTTTCTAGATTTTTATTCATTAGATTATAATTATTTTAGGATTATTAAGTTTTGATTTAATAAATTGGATTAATAAAATCATTTGGGATTAAGCTAGCAATTTACAACAATCTTTCCTCGTGGATCGATCCCTACTTCCTTATGCTATAAAAATTATTTAATAACCGAAGTAGTGGTAAAATTTGTAGCTCTCGACAAGCTTTACAAGTACATCTCTATGATTTCCAGATGGGCCCAACAATTTGACAAATTGAAGTGGGGCCTTACTTATGCTGCATTGATGTTATGGATGTACTTTATTTAGCATCAAGTCTTTCATCTTCATGGTTTTTATTTAATAGAGAGTTGTGCTTGTTTGTTTGATAATCTACTTCGTGCACTAATGGGATTTGATCTGAGTAGCAATTTTCAACTTGATATGGAGTGGCTGGTGCTCCATAAGTTCCTTGATCATAAGGAATGCTATAGTTTAGGTGTAATTCGACATCTGACCTGGTATAAACGTTCTTCTTTCTCTCCTCTTTTAATTTAATTTTCTTTTGTATATATTTGTTGCTTTGTTTAATTTTATTTTTTTTTTAGTTTAGAGTCTTGTCTTTGTCTTTGGCTTTGGCTTTGAGTTTTCTTTTTCATTTTGTATATTTGTGTTTCTTTAGTTTTTATTTTTTGTTTTCTATTTCTTTCCACTCCCAATGAGGATATTCTGAGATTTAGGCATGGGGTGGGGAAACCACATTTAAAAAATATTGGAAAAAATTGAGATTGAAAAAAAAACATAAAAATTGAAAAAAAACTTGAAATTTTCGCCCAAAAAAAATTCAATAAGATTTTTGTTTTTTTTTTAAGCTTTGTACTATTCTGATTAGCTTAAATCCCCTATGCCTTGACTTTTAGGTTGTATATAAGTGTGATGTGGATGATAGGTCTCCGTCCTCGGTCTGTCATTTTAAGCCTAATTCTAACCCCAATTGTGTCATTATTGATGTGTAATCAAATCGCTATTTATACCATGATCATTATCTGAAGGTCTTAGTCTTCCATGATTAGCTCTCCAACTTGTTTTTGACATGATTACTTTGGTTTTTGTCTGCATTCCAAAAAAAAAGAGAGAAAAAATGAGAAGAAAAAAAAAACAAAAGAAAAAAAAGGAAAATGAAAAAAAAGGAAAAGAAAAAAGATATTTGGAATGACAAGTATCTCTTTGAGGCATGTGCTACTGGGCATTATCCTCGGAGGCATGTGCTAGTGGGTGTTATCCTTTGAGGCAATACTGCCACGGGGAAAGCTTGCTTGCTATGTTAATAAATCAATAATGTAGTTTGCGTCAGTCAAGTGAGATTGAGTTTGATTCTAGTAAACCTAAGCCTTAGGATGATGATGCACTTGCATACAAGCATTGGGATTGATTCAAAATTTTGATGTACAGTGGGGATGAAAAGTTAGTGCCTTGATGTCATTCATGGGGTAGGGATCCCTGATTAGTACATTATATTTATATACATGTCAATATCTTTGCTATATAGGTGATTTGGTTAGTTGGAATGTGCATATGCTTCTCCCTTGTATATTTATGTTTGTAAATCCAAACTGTTTCTCTATTTCTGTCTCCCTTTTCCTTTTTTGATTTATTTCTTTTGAAGATTTGGTGGGTATATCTTCTGCAAACCCTCATGAGACTTTTCTCGTCCACTAGGGGTTACCTACAGGTTTAAAGGGCTTGTTGCACATATTAAGTGCAACCGTGATTCTTACGAAAGTGAGTTACGATTTTATTTTCTTTTTTAGGATTTCTCGTTTTATTTTACTCGAGGATGAGCAAAATATAGGTGTATGGGTATTTGTTCAACCCAAAATTATTACATTTTATACCCTTTTATTATCTAATAATTGCTCGGAATAAAGTGGTTAAATAAGAATTTTGATAATGTTTTTTTCTTTATTTTGTTAGAATTGGATACGTTGTGAAAAACATAAATAAATTCGTTGAAACAAGTGCAATAGTGGGATCAGATTGATGAGGACAATAAACAAGAAAAGAAAAGCAGGCCCAAGCAAGAGCAAGCCTGAGGCGCAGCATGCAAAGGCCGCCTTTCCTAGTCTTCGCCATCCTCTTCTCTCTCTCTCTCTCGTGCTGGCCCAGGCCCGTTTCGCTGCCCTACACCTATTCCCTCTCTTCCCTTCCCCCTTCTTTCTCTTTCGCAGGCCGGGCCCAACGTTTTTCTTTTCCTTCCCAGACCCGATCTGCCTCCACCACTTCTTTCCATTTTTTATTTCTTTTCCTCCTTGGGCCAGCCCAGCGTCTGCCTTCTTGATTCCAGCTTGCCTTCTTTTTCTTTTAATCCTGCATGCGCTTACCATGTGATCTCGATCAGGCCGCCCTAAACTCTTCTTCTTCTCCACGATACTGGTGTCTTCTTGTTTGCCTAGAAAATCGAAACCTTGTAACCCAAAAATTTGAATAGAACAAAAGAAGTTGTTGCCTCTTCATTTTCCCCACAACATCCATGACATTTTCTCTCTCCTCGATCATTAATCATATTAATACTATTCCGTTGTTACTTTTCAACATCATCATCAATTTGACGGTTACAAATAAGAAATGGGAGGTTTAATTCAGGAATAATAGCAGGCAACCAACAGGCTTGAGGATGGTTTTTTTAGAGCCTTGAAATGGAGGTTGAAGGCAGGAAGGAGAAGAGTAGATTAGGGTAAATGAGAGTAGATTTTAGGATTGTTGTGTCGTTTTAATTTTGGACTTCAATTTTATTTCCAGGCTTGTGATTGAGACTTGTTTTCAATTTACTTTATGCTCTTTAAAATTCCAGTGCTTGCCATTCTGTTTCAATGGAAGCCTGAGTGTTGATAATTAAGCTATGTGTTGGTGACTTGACATTATTTGCATTTTGGTTCAAAATTCTTTTTTTCGTAAGCTAGTTTTTTGCAAGTTAGATTACTGTCGACAAACCTTGAATTCTTCTTCTTTTCTTTTAGTTACTTAGTTTAGTGAAGTGTTTGATACAATCATTTGACCTTGGTTATATTTAATTTGGCATCTAGAGTTAACTCTGATGTAAGTTTTGGTAACTTAATTTCATAATACATCCCTGAGGATCAACACCCATAAGTGCTACGACGTTAAACCGTGCGCTTGCGGAAATTACAACAGCAAAGAACCTCCTGTAGAAAAACATTGTGATCATATACGACATCCCCATCAATGTCACGCTCGATGTTGGAAGCTAATTAATCCAACGGTTTTGGAGTTACCATGAAAGATTTGGAATCATAGTAGACAACATAGTAGTGGCTGGACCATGGACTAATATAGAAGTTTACGCTTCCAATAAGCAAATACTATAAGCTCTAAACAACAATACTAAGGCTTCCAAGGGAGCCTAGGTGGATGTCTAAATTTCTTTACATAGGAATTAAAATGGAGTGCGTGACACGAAGGGTCTAAGTTGTCCTTCCCCATGGTTAACCCAGGTGCAAGCTACACATTCTATCTTGTCTCAAAAGTTATTTTGGGTCATGAAAGCTCAACAATTACCAACTCAATGTTAGTCCTAAAACCTTTTATAGTATCCCAAAGTCTACTATAGAAAGCTTGCCTAAAGCTAGTCCCAGACCAAAGTAAAGCAACCTACCTAAGACCTTAAGAACGACATTGAAATTGTTCGAGAGGGCACTCTTTAAGGCATGACTTGTCTCTTATTTTCTTCCATTAATGTAGCATGAAATTGATCCATTCTTGATCTTTAGTTTCAAGCATCTAAGACCATCAAAGTCATTTGCTCTTGGGAAGCCCATGAATAACCAGACAGTTAATGTTGTCTGACGAATCATCAAAGGGATTGAATTAGGACTAAATAAAGCTTAGTCTTTCTTTCTGATGTTTTTCCCAGTGAAGTGCACTAGATTTATGCTTCATTTTTTATTATCTACAAGTTAATCCCATTTCTCCTACAAATTGCAAGGATTGCAATCTATTTGCATAAGAATCAAATGATTAAGTGAATGAGTTAAAATAAATTTCTTATCTCCTTAAAGTCTTGTTGATTAAGTAGAACCTTTTGATAGATTAAGGGTTGCTTTGACCTTCAGTAGCTCATTGGAGGGTCTTCTAACCTTGGTGGTAGCATTGCATTTATTCATGTCATACCCTTTGTTACTTTCTGCTTTGCTTAGGAAGTCAAAATGAACTCAAGCTATATTCAGAGTCCAATATTAGTGGCTTTTGAATTCCATTCGAGAGTCGTAGTATTGAAATTGCCCAGCTTTGATATATTTCATTTGGTAACACAACAAAATGAAGTTGTTGCTTGAGTTTTCACCCCTTTCTATTCTACCTGAAAGTCTCAAACACGAAGGACAAATTGGCTTCTTAAATAACCTTTAGTTGCATAGAAGACTATCTATGAAATCCAATTTGGTTACAGAAATTCGAACCCTGGGTAGTTTCTCTAATCATAGATATCCCATATTTCAAAGGAGAGTGGAATCCAACTCTTTACTTCAGTGGTTTTGTACACAATGGAAAATGTCTAGAGAAAAATGGGTTTTTAGAAGAAGAGAGCTTTGAGTTACCCCTCCTTTACCTCAAAATGTGTGCCTACGATTGGTATGCACACCTTGTAGCAGTAAGAGACCAAAAAGGGTATATCTATAGTCAAAACATGGAGTTAACTCAAAAGGTAAATGGATAAGAAGTATGCTCTCAAGGGCTGTAGGCGCTATCCGAAACTGTAAAAGTTGGATATTAAGAAAATCTTGATAGCGATAGATTTAAATAATGAAGAAATAGTCTAATACTAAGAAAAGGTTGGCATCCATCTAGGAATGCATGAAGGAAAAATCTTGAAAGATTATAAAACAGCTTTTGCTTCATCTGGAAAACTCCTAATGAACCTTTGGAGAGAGCTCATATCAGAGTGTTCACGATATGATTGACATTCCTCTTGAACGTCATATTTTGATGGAAGTTGCCCTAATTTGTACATAGACGATATAAGTCTATGGAGTTATGAACTCAACTTAAAGCTAAAGACCTAACTTTAGCTCTTGAGGAAAAAGGGGCAAACCATAGTTGAACTTAAGAAGGCTATTTCAAAATGGGTCACAACTTCGAGTTGAATAAAGGTGTTAAGTGTATGATCCATGATGGACTTAAGCACAACTATAACTTATACCTTAGAAAATTAGAGACAACTCCTACCCTTTATCCCCTAGCTATGCCTATAAAATTGCAACTGGGGTGGAAAATAAGTAGAGAAACCTTCCAATGAGTAAAACACAGGTGGAGAGAGCTCCTAATAAGGAGAATGAATTCTATACCCTACTCGCATTAGAGAGCAACCAAACTAACCTTGAGTGTACCTCGCACTCTAAAATTAAAACCCTTATTTCCAAGTCCTTCAATGGTTTTCCAAACGATTGTCATCCTAAACTGCCTCCAATTCAAGGGAATAACCACAAAATTCACCTTGTTCTTATGCACCACTACCCAATAAACCTTCCTATGTACTCAATCCCTAACTGACCAAAGAATGTCGATATCAAATTAATGAGTAGATAGACAAAGCCTATACATGGGAAATCATGAGTCCTTGCTTGGTTCTAGATCTTCTAAGGCCATATACAACATCACTATCAGGTATAGGTAGCTCATACCAAAACTTGATGATATGCTTGATGAGCTTCATGGTACTACAATCTTCTTAAAGGTTACTAGAGGAGTAGTTATCACCAAGGCCAAATTAAAGAGATGAATGGAGGACAACCTTTAAAGCAAGGAGTTATCTTTTTGAATAGCTAGTTATGCCTATTGGGCTTTGCAATGCCCCCAGAGTAGTCATGAGACTTCTAAACGAGGTCCTCCATCCTTTCCTTGGAAAATTAGTTATGGTTTGCATTGAGGGCATCATTGTTTATTCCAGGGATGCAGATATGTGATTTCTTCATGGTTAATGTTGTATTCTTTATTCTTAGAGATAAGAAACTCTTTACCAAGATGGGGAGATGTGAATTCTTCACTCTTAATCTTTTATCATTTGGTATGTCATCTATAAGATGGTATTTATGTGGATCAGTCTAGAAGTAGACGCTACAAAGTCTTGGTAAACTCCTACTGGCATCATTAAGGTAAGGAGTTTGTATAGTCTGGCTTCACTTTACAAATGGTTTGTCAATCATTTTAGGGTTCTTACTACCCTATCGCGGAGTGCTTGATGAAAGGTAATTTTTAATGGTTCAAAGCTACCTATAGAGCACCCTTGAGACACTCAGGATCAAACTTTACGAAGCCCCTGCTCGACTGGTTGTAAACTTTGAGTAAATCTTTGAAGTAAAGTGTGATCCAAGTGCAACTTTCATCCATTCTAGCACCATGTTGCTTACTTTAGTGAGGAGTTTAATCGTCGAAGGAGTTACAACACCTACATGAAAGAGTTATATATAATTGTAAATGATCTTGACCCATTATTATTGTTCAAAGAAATTTGTTCTCCACTTTGACCATGATGCCCTGAAATATCGCATTGGGTAACACAAGTCCAATCTGAGTTGTGCCAAGTGGGTATAGTTTCGAAATCTTTCTCCTTTGTAGTGAAATACAAGATTTTTTTTTTTTAATATGGCGATGTAAGCTCTTTCAATTTGGCACTGGCTTCTTTTCCTTATGGAAACTTGAATTCTTAGCGTCCATTTCAACAGAGAACACTATAAGGTAGTTGAAGACTTGTCTTCATACCTTGAAGATAGAAAGAATGCTTGTAAGAATCCCTATATTATTCAAAATGGATTTCTTTTCAAATGGAATCAGTGGTGCATTCCAGTGGGAGCAATTCATAATGCTTTTCATCAAAGAGTTTTATAGTTGTGTTGTAGCTACTTACTTTGGCATCAGTAAAACCAGTAACATCCTAAGATCATATTTATGGGCCAAATATATGAGATACATCCATGATGCTATTTAAAGGTGTGACACTTATTACCGTGCTAAAAGCCCATTCCTTCAAGGTCTTTATCACTCACTTCTTATACCTGAAAGAGCTTAGATGATATTGGTGTTGACTTCATCCTTGGTCTTTATAGAACCCAACGGGTTATGATGATATTATGGTAGTAGTAGATCAATTCCTAAAATCACTCCACCTATGCTTGTTGCAAGAGTAATTGTGCTTCGTGTATTGGTCATGTATATTTCAAAGATATCATCAAGGTACAAGGAGATAAAAGTGCAACAAAGCCATTATCATCAACGTGCAATAACACACTCTATAAGATCCACCTTTCTAAGGGTGCGATCCACCACAAATGGTCGGACTCATTGCTAAGTAATTTTGTGCCTTTCTAGAAATCATACATTTATTTATTTATATTTTTATTCTAGGTTAGTTAGTTCTTGGCTATAGACTTATCAGGGAATGGGCCTTGAGTGTGACTAGAGAACCTGGGCGGGTTCCCCTCGGTAGAAGTAGGTCTATCTCTTCCTATGTTGGGCCCTGGCAGTTTCTTCAACCTCACCCGGAATATGGGTTCAGGTCTGCTCCAGAGACTTGAGCAGGTTCCTGGATTAGTTCAATAACCTGATATTTCACTACCTTGGTCTAGACTTTTTTTTTTTAATACCACTACTGGATGAACACATATCGGATAAAAAGTTAAAAAAAATCAGTCTTTAACTAAATGGAGTTGCTAGTGACTTTTTAGGAAAACTTATAAACGATGACACCTTTGGAAGCATATCATACTGATAGGGACACCGAAGGGGCACTGAAAGGGCAAAGGGAAGCTACTTCAAAAGGGTTTTAAAAAGGCCCCCAGTCAATCCCTAGTATGGGGACCGTACTAACTCCTTGGAGTGGAATCGAGGTACTATATTCGGGGGCAACGGTATGCTGATAGAATAAAATGTATCCAATTACTGGCCGTCATCATTGACGACCTCTACTAATCAATACAAGAAATTAAAGTATAATAATTATAGCACACATTCATGCAAAGTATTAGAATTATTCACATAGTCAAGGCATAATGTCATTAAAAATAAGCAAAAAGGCAAAATGCTTCAATATATTAACACGAGTAGGGATGAAGCTATCTTAAAGATTACATCATTACCTAACTGTAGTTTACTAAATTTCATGAAAAGTAGTAAAGAGAAAAGAGGAGAAAGTTGTAAAGCATTCCCTGCGATAACCCTAGCTGAACCATTTAGGAACCCAATAGAAGATAGGTTATAAAATGGTTGTAATTACTCTCTCCTAATGCTCTCTCTCTCTCTCTCTCTCTCTCTCTTGTGGAAGAAAGGTCTCAACTCTATTTTTTCCTAGCTCAATACCACTCTTAATGGTTTTTTTTTTTTTACGTACCCTTAACAAAAGGATCAACCCCTTTTTATTGTTGTTGAGAAGGTTGTGTGAATATGACTAGTTAAAAAAAAAAACTAGTCCTATTTCGATTAAGCTTTAAACTGTCTTAGTATACTGAAACTCTAATTAATTAACACTAATTGAATTAATTAGGCTTGGAATTAAAATTTACATTAACTTTTGTCTGATTTAGCATAGCTGGAGTAAGTTTTAGCAAAAAGAATAAGAGAACCTAGGCGGCCTCTATCTCCAGAGAACCCCATTAGGCTCATGTGGGGAGTTGTTTATTTATCTTTGGACTGCTAATCGGCTAGGCCTCTAAATATTCAAATTGGGCTATTAATTTTACCATCGGTATTATTAAAATAGAATGTAATTTTTAGGCGTCTACACAGTCATACATTCATTTTGCTTGAGTTTTATGATCTGTTTATATGTAGTAACGATTGGGACGCTTTTATTTTAACTATCAAGGTTTGAGAAAAAAATCATTTTCATGAGGGAGAGTCTAGAGTGTGTTGAACTGAGGTCCTAAACTGTCCTTGGCCATGCTGAATCCAAGCCTAAGGCGCACATTGTGTCTTAGCTTGAATAGTTGTTTTGGGGGCAAAAGTTTTAACATTTACTAACTCAAAGTCGGTCCTTAAAGCATTAACAACAGTTTATAGTCCATTGCAGGAAGCTTGGCTAGTGCAAGTCTAAAACTAGAGTAAGCAGTCCACCAGAGTCTATGATGACAACTTTAGAATTGTTTGTGAGGGCACTCAAAGTGGCGTAAGACATCCCCAATTTTCCCATTATTGCTCAGCAAAGTTTATAGACAATTGAGCTGAAATTCAAGGCACCCAACTTATCAAAGTCCCTCTCACTTGGGAAGCCCGTGCATAAACAAGCATTTAATGGAGTAAGGTGAACCATCAAGGGGGTTGAACTAGCGCTAAATAAAGCCTAGTCTTTTTATGCTTGTTCATTGATTTTCATCATTTCTAGCATTGATGCTTCCCAATTAAGTGTACTCGACTTATCCATTGTCTTTTCATTTGATAGGAGTTAAACCCCTTTCCCTTGTAAATTACAAAGTTTTTAATCCATTTGGACAAAAATCAAACACTGAAGTAAATAAATGAAAGAAACTTGGTTGTCGTCAAAATCATTGTGTTTTCATCGTAGTATTCTAGGTAGTAAGTTGAGTAAATGCTTTTCATAGTTAAGGGCGGCTTCGCCAATAATCAACTTATTAGTGGGCCTTTTAGGCCTGATGGTGGCATTGCCTTTATCTAAGTCGTATCCTTGGTTACTTTGATCTCGGTTTGCCAACCAAAGCTAATTCAAGCCTACACACAACAAAATTCTAATATCAATCACTTCGAAATTCTATTCAAGTATCTTACCTTTGGTACTACCTAACTTTGACACGTTCCACATAGTTAGAACTTCTGCAGTCATAAAGCTTTCTGCTGACGGATGGAACTGAAGCTTTCATTCTAGTAAAGACATGGGCAACGAGCCTCGAAGTCCAGACTTATGACCTTAAGCTCAATAAGGTGAAGCGAAACCAAGCTTTTGACTTCTTAATAGAAGTTAGAAATCAAGCTATTGTCAAAATAAAACTATAAAATTTAGGATAAGTAAAGCATACAAAAAAAGGTCAATAACAAATCACTCAAGTGAGGGCACTTGGTCTTAGAAGTTAAGGGGAAACCATCTAAACAGGATGGGGCCAAATTGAGAGGGCCCATATTGCGTTAACTTAGAGGTTTTTGGAAGTATTTACAAGTTGTGTACCTTGAGGGACAAGGAAATACCAAATACCTAGCACGTTAATAACGTTAAGCATTGTTATCTTTGAAATTATCCCCTTAAAAGTTCTAATAATTTTGTATGTTTTAATTTAATACACTCAACAATTTTTGTATTCAAAGTAAGAAAGCGTTTAACACTGCGATAGCTTAATCATCTACATGAATGAATAAAGCAGCATGATATTTCTATTAAAGCACTCTATGATGGAATCCTCAAACATGTGTCCTAAGTCTTATTAAAGAAGAATCCAAATTTTTTCCCAAAAAGATATAGTGCACAAGAAAATTTACGAAAACCTGATTAAGACAGGCTAAATTACAGAAAGGATAGAAAAATTACTAATAAGTTATAAAAAAGGAAACCACTATGCTACAACTAGGGGGAAGACATGACCTAATCCTTCTTCTCTTATTTCTAGACCTTAGCATTGACTTCCTTTGTGGCCTTGCTCACAACCTAAGCAGGCTCAGCTTTAGGAGGCCTTTCAAATATCTACTTCTAAAGCTGAAAAAAGCTAAAGTGAGTGTTCTCTTTCGTTCCCTAACTCCTCTTTAATAGTTAGGATCTTTTATTTTTAGTCCCTTGTATGCTAAGTGACCCTAGAACAGGGTGAATAAAGTGACAGGAAATAATCATAAATGAAAACTCAAGCATAAAATAGATTTAGCTATGAGAAGATCAAGGACACCGAATTAGCATATCTTTGTGGCCAAGTACACCAAGTGAGCAATATAATACCAAAGATGTTGTTTTATGTGACCATAGAGAGGGCGAACAATGTGGCTAGCAAAGACTTTGGACTAAAAATCTTTGGACTTGGCGAAGGATAGTATGAAACTGCATGGTTGTCCAAGACTTTGAAATCAGTGAATGAATATGAAAAATTTAAATATAATAGACTCTAACACGCAGTAAAGAGAAATGCATAAAGTCTATGAGATATGCATAAAATAAAATACAGACAACAGTCGAAATTTGTTCATGAAGTTCACTTAATCCCTTCGGCCACATCTCTTCCTAAAGTTCCGCTTTAAGATTTCAACAAATGTATTGTCCTATAAGATTACCCTCATTTCTTGTACCTGTCAGGGTTTTCTCGAGGAACTCTGATGAGCCTTAACTTCTAGATTTTTCTAATCGTCAGAAGTATAGTGGCCAATAAAGGCATTACTGCTCCTTATTGCCTACAACATTTTCGTTAAGTACTCTTCAAATACCTCAACAAGAGCACATTTGCTCCTTGCCTACAGTTAGGGTGTTCTCTTAGCAGCCAGACAAGTTTCTCTTCTAGTAACTCTTAGCGGGATAACATGTGCAAGAGCCCTGTCTATTTATATGGGTATATGGTATGAATTTTCCAAGCTCCCTAGCAGACTTGATATGAGCTCTTACTAGTTCATTCACAACCTTTGTTCAAGTGCTCACCCACACTTGGACATCTAAGACATTAAGCACATACACTATAATGGTTGACAACATGATGTTTACAAATGATTATAAAAGAAGTTTCATCTTGTCTCTTAAGTATTACAAAAGTATTGCAATGATATGGGTAAAGTACAACTCCTACAGTATGGGAACAACACCCCAAAGATTTACAATATATAGCATGTGATGTTACAAATGTCATCTTCTGGCTAGTTTTTGTGTTATGGACAACTTAACCCTATATGACCATTTCAATAGGATCCTACCTTTTGGGATAAAGATAAGATAGCTTTTGATTTTTGATCCTTAACTATATGGTCTTTGTCAAGGCCTTTGGTGGTTGCATTTGACGTCACTTTTTCTTTATTTAATTAGGCATAATTTTGATAATGTGTACATCTTGACATTTAAACTATTTCCCAAGATTTAGAAATGTACAATCAATAGCTTTTTTCATATCCAGTTGTTAGTACTCTTTATCTTGAACAAATCCAAAGTTGATGTCCAACTTCAATAGTACAAGCCCATCCAGGCTTATTTGCTACTTGTGGAACTTTTCTTCTTTTTGAATTCAAATTTCTTTTTTCTATGAATCATTAGCTTGATCATCTTTTTTTTTTCTTTCCTATTTTACCTTATCCATCACATAGCAAGATAGTATTTAAATGAATCTTCTCTTCGAACTTTAACAATATTTGCTCCTAATGACTTCTTGGTCTCTAACATTTTTCAAGTCTAATGATTTCCAACTCTTGTGAGACTCGGACAACTTTTGACTCTAATGTGGCTCTAACTATTATCTTTTTTGATTATTTTCCACCCTAATGGTTTTAAGCTATGATGTAACCTTGACTTTCTTATTGGGAGTGAATTTGAGTGATCAACCTCCTATTGTATTCTTATCATATATATGTTCCTGTATTCACTTTGAGGATTGTACCCTTCGTTTGTATAATCATAACCTTTATCTGTCCTATTTCTTGGATGCACAATGATTTTCTTTATTGCTTTCTATTCAATCTCAGAATGTAATCGTCACCTGAAAATTTGGCTAGATAGAGAATCAATCACTACTATGGGCATTACACATATGAAGAGGATGGTTCCTGAAACTCCCAAGATCAGCATTGACAAGAAAACCGCAACCAAAGGGATGGTCCTCTCATGAACAATGCCAGTCAATCGAAGAGACTATGAGATTTTTTGCCAAACAATAAGATCCTAATGATGGATTGAAGCTTTCCACCCAATCCCTCTTCTAAAGGCTTCTAGCCACCAAAGAAGAATTATAAAGGAATAACTCTAATCACCACTCTTAATTAAGAGATAAAGATATAGAGATTTTTTTAGGGAGCAAAAGTTCTCTTGTCTTTCATTTCATAATCAACTCAAGTTGAGTACAAAGGGAGAGAATTAGGTTTATAAATTCCTAAACTAAGGGGATTAGCTAATACGGTAGTCAAGAAAGTGGACTAATTAGTGGCTTGTAAAATATTCTAGAAAAATAAGTCAAAATGCTAGGAAAATTATGACCAAGATGTGTTGTTTTTCTTGGGATTCATCCCTCACTTCTAGGAAGCTTCTAAAAGATTCTACCCCACTAATGGGGAAATTGCAACTTCAACCGCTTTCCTTGGTCTATTTGGAATCATCTCATACTAAGTAATCCTGAGGAAGCCATGTGTAGCTTAATTAAGAAGAAATCCCATATTGTTCCAAAACTAAAATTTTATGCATAGTGCTCATGTTTGGGCGATTTCTCCCATTTCAAAACCAATGCAAAATTTAGCATATGGAGATAAAATGTACATCTTAGAGAATTGGTAAAACTTTGGATTGCATTAGTTGGGCTTCATTACATAGGACCTAAACTTAACCAAAATTCAACAATTTTATCGACAAAAACCTTTACTGTAGGAGTTGCAGTTTTCATCAATTTAGCGAAAAAAGGAGCAACCTAATCCGGGATTTTATTGCATCATCCTTAGTTAGACTAATTCTCCTAATAAAGTAATGAGCGTTGCAATTAGACATCATTTGGGTGGTGAGAAGCCAAGCCAAACCCAGTCATAGTGCCAGAATCGTGACCTTAATGACCGAAGGAGGTTGGCTAGGACTTTAGTATGGATGAGCGTATAGCCAAGATTTGGCTTGGTGCTTGGTGTACATCAACCTCCACCTCTTAGGAAGGATTTTCTCTTAAGTCCCCAAACTTGATCTTCACATAAGTAGCCAAACCGGTCACATTAAAGGTGGCGCTCACATTCATGTCTCCCTATAGCTCCAACTTGTAGGTGAACCATGTGAGAAATCTCTTAGCCAAATAAAGTCAACAATCTGAAAAAAGATATCCAAGAACTTGGAGAAAATCAAAATCCCACAAGAAGACCCAAATGAAGAAGCCACAAACCTGGAACATGACTTATTCAACTTGTAAAGATAATAGCAATCAATAATCAATCCAACCTTCAACATTATAATGCCTAAGCACCAAAGTTTGAATTAAAAGGAAGACTCAAATTCACCACTCTCCTAGAGAGATAAAGAAATATGAGATTTTTGTAGACATACTAAGCATTAAGCTTTTCATTTTACTAATCCAAGTATGAGAATATTACAATGGATCAAGCTCATAAATAGTCGAGTACCCCATTCCCTATGTTTTTAACTAACCAATATAGTTGCTAGGAAATTAATCAATGAAATCCTAGCTAGTTGTAAAGTTAGACAGGGACCACTAGAAAAAAAAGCTGAGGCAGAATTGGCTACAAATGTACTAGCTTGGTGGAATCATCCACCACCCCAAATAAATGAATTTAGGGGAGATGTGCCTCAGATAAGCTTCTAGAAATGTCTATCAACTTCTCAAGAAATCTTACCCTCTAAGGCATCCATTTGCTAGCCTAATTATTCTCTTAATTAAAATCTTGATTCTAGAGCTACACTAGCCCTTGCTCGGTTTAAAGCTCTATATCTCCGTCAACATTTGGAATGTATAGGTTATCCATAAATTGATGGAAAATAGACACCGACTTCTATCTAGACATATTTAGCTTGGTAAAATTGGAACCTATTAACCCATTTAAAACTGAGCCAGATATTCGGGAAGATGATCTGGCCAGAATATAAAAACAAGCTAAAGAAGTGGTTACGGAGAATGAGGTAACTACTCCCCTTACTTAAGGCTACTAATTTTTTAACCTCCTTTCCTAAGTTTACTAAGGCTCCTTCAAGGATGCCAAGTAAACAATGACCTTAGAGGATCGAGTGTTTTTGCCTATTTGTTTGGGGTGACTACTGTTCCCATTTGAATCATGGCATTTGTTTGGAGGAATAACTCAAACCTTATAGTTTTCTCCGTATTAACCTCACTCTTGAGAAGGACTTGCCCTCAAATCTTCATTGTCCTTATTCTCATCCTCAATATAAGGAATACCTAATGCATACTGAATTCCATTGTCCAAATATAGGTATGAAATGCATGTGGATAAGCCCAACAGATTTTGTAGGCCAATCCATCCAAAGATGAACCCAGAGAGAAACCGGGAGAGGGAGTTCTCAAATAAAGAAAGCCTTTACTAGAGCGGATTTAATACATGAAATACGTAGCAACATAGATAAATCAACCCACCCTCTAACCCTCTAAGGCCTTAGCATTAAGGATTAGATTGAAGGGAAGACTCAAACCGTCACACGTGTAAGAGAGATAAAGAATTTGAGATTTTGAGGCAAACCAAGCTTCAAGCTGTCTTATCTTTCATCAAATCTACTTTTTTAGGTAGGTAATTAGATCCATAAATACCCAATGAGAGGGGAATTATATGCGCATTAGTGGGGTAAGTGGATCAATAGGAGGCTTATAAAATATCCTAGGAAAACAGATAAAGATGCTTAAGATAATTACAATCACTATGAGCTATATTGTGCAGGATTCATCCTCCATCTTGTAGGGAGCCTTGAGTTAACTCTACTCCTCCATTGGAGGTGCGGCCAAGTAAACTCTTCTCTTCTGTGTGAGGAATCATCACATGCTGATTAATATCCAAAATTACTGTTGTAAGCTCCTCAATTATGCCCATATTTAGAATCGTGTATTTTCCTATACTTGACCAACCCTTGCTTGGTATTTATTGCATAACTTCCTTAACACTTCGTGTTTGAGTGTGATTCAAGACTTTTTAGAAAATAGACATTCTTGGCTTTCCATCCATGTATAATTTTTGGAAATTAAAGCTCATTTTCCTAGTTAAATTTGAGCTAGAAATGAAGCAAAGTATTCTCCCTTGAAACTGGAAATGAGCTAATGAGGTGGTTTTGGGAGGATTAAGTTGTTAACTCCTTATTTGGGGCTACTATTCAACAAAGCACCTTTACTAAACATTGGACTTTCTTAAGTGCCCCATGTCAATATTGACCTAGCATAACCTAGTCTTTGACCTACGTCCAACATTAGACCAGCTTGGTTTATGACCCTCACTCGTGAGAGCAGGCCTTAGCTCGGTAGTTGCTCTGCATCAACCCTCCCTCTTAGAGAGGATTTTACATCAAATCTTCATGTTCGTCATTCTCTTCAAGGAGTGAGATCCCCAACATTAAAGGCGATGGATATTTGCATATCTATTGGAAGTTCAATCCTGTATGCATTCTCTCCGACCTTTAGTACCACCTTATACAGACCATTTCCTCTAGCGATGAGCTTGCTCTTCTTTGTTAAGCGGAACCCTTCCTTCCACAAATGAAACCAAACAAGATCACCCAATTTGAATTAAAAAGTGTGGGGGGTTCTTGTTGGCCTTTTGCTTGTATTGCTCATTCACTTTCTCACTAAAGAAAGCTAGAGGGCGCTCAGCTTAAGTGAGAATCACACCAATCCCAACACCACTAGCATCACACTCAACTTCAGATAGAAGATCAAAGTTGGGAAGAGCTAAGATAGGAGCTGAACAAAGCCGATTCTTCATGGTTTCAAAAGGCATTTGGGTGGTCTCTATCCTCTTGAAGCTTCCTTTTTTCATGCATTCGGTCAAGGCAGCCAAAATGGAGCTAAAGTCTTTGACGAATCGGCGGTGCGAAGAGGCTAACCCATGGAAGCTTCACACTTTAGTGATGGAGGTGGGAGTAGGCCAACTCTTGATAGCCCCAACTTTAGATTAGTCAACTTGAATTCCTCATTGAACACAACATAGCCAAGAAAGACAATTTGAGGAGTGAATAGTTTACAATTCTAAAGTTTGGCATGTAACTTTTGTTGTCAAAATAATTAGAACACTTGAGAAAGATTCTCTACATGAGACGTTTCATCCCCACTATACACTAAAACATCACCAAAACACACCATAAGAAACTTCCCAATAAATGGTCTCAAGACCCCATTCATGAGCCTCATAAAAGTGCTAGGAGCGTTAGATAGACCAGATGGCATCACAAGCCACTCATACAATCCATATTTGGTCTTAAAGGTGGTTTGCTATACATGTCCTTCTTTCATTCTAATTTAGTGGTAGCCACAACGGAGGTTAATTTTTAAAAAGACCTTAGACCCATGCAACTCATGAAGCATATCATCTAATCAAGGAATACGAAATTAATACTTGATGGTGATGTTGTTTATGGCCCTAAAATCAACACACATGTGCCAAGTGCCATCCTTTATAGGTACAAAAAGGGCAGGAACCGAACATGGACTTAAGCTTTCTGTAACGTACCAACGATCAAGCCAGTCTTAAACTTGGCGTAGAAGCCCATTTGATTCGTTAGGATTGCATCTATAGGTTGGCTTGTTTGGCAAGGGAGCACCTTGTAGCAGATCAATTTAGGGCTCAATTCTTCTTAAAGGAGGAAGCCCTAGGGGTAAATCGTTGGGGAATGCATCCTTAAACTCTTTTAAGAGTAATAGAGCTAAAGGATGCATGGGCATCATTCCCTAACTTGTGTTTGATTCTACCATAAGTAAGGACAATAAAGGCTTGCTCATACTAATAGATGTCTCCACCCATGTTTCACTCATAAATGGGGTTTTCTTATTTCCCTTCCTTGGCTTAGATTTTATGAGTTTAGGTGGAGGTGACAGTGTCAAAATAAGATTACCACCCATGTACTTGAACGCATAGGTATTGGTATATCATTCATGAATCATATGATTGTCAAACAACCACGGTCTACCAAGCAACAAATGACATGCAGACATAGGAAGAACATCGCATAGTACTTTGCCAAACTATGGACCAACCAAAAATACAATAAGTGCTTACTTAGAAACAGTGACCTTGCTCCCTTCTTTGAGCCCTAAGAGAGAATAAGGGGTGGGATACACCTTGGTGGGCAATTGAAGATTGTCAATGAGTGTTGCAGAAGCTACATTGGTACAACTTCCTCCATCAATGATGAGCTCACATACCTTACCTTCGATAGTGCATTGGGTATGAAAAATTGGCTCCCTTTGGCTTGGCTCAAAAGGAGCCTCTTAGACATGGAGTGCACTCCGAATCACTAAGAGTTCATCTACATCCAGAGTGATCAAAGTTTGAACTTCATCCTCTACTTCCTCTTAACCAGTAGCTTCTTTAATAGCTTGAATTTCTTCCACTTCTCTAATGGTAAGAGTCCTCTGGTTAGGACAATCAACTTGGAAGTGTCGATAACCATGACATTTGAAACACTTTTTACCCTCTACTTTCTTTGGTGGTTCGCTAACAATCCCTTTATCCTTATCAAGAGTTTTGACGGGTATAGGGGTAGGGCGGAGTAACCCATGGGGGTACTCGAAGGACAAACAAAGGAAGCAGTTTGAAAGGCTTTTCAACCCTTAGTTGCTTCTAAACTTTGATAGCTAGCTGCCAAACATCATCAAAGGATAGGTAAGGTTGTAGATCCACCTTGTCAGCAATGCTAGGAGATAATACTTTAATGAACCTAGCAATCTTGAGTTTAGGTTCTTCATCTAAGCCAACCCATATTTGGAGTTGTTGAAACTCTCTAAGGCACTCTTCTACCTTTAGATTCTCTTGGCTAAGAGAGGAGATCTTCAAGGAGAGTTCTTGTTTGTACGAAGGAGGTAGAAATCTCCATATGCTTCTGGAGCTTGGACTAAGTTATGATTTTCGATTTTGCTTCTCTAGCCCAACTCTTCTTCAAATGTTCATACCATAATGAAGCATACCCCTTCATCTTAAGAATGGCCAACTTGAAGACTTTCTCATCATTGTAATCTTTGATTTCAACGATCCTCTCAAGGGCCTGAACCCAGTTAAGATAGTTCTCCGAGTTAAGACTGCCACCAAGTTCCAGAGCCTCGACTTTGACATCCCGAAGGTCATCCCATTGATGCCTTAGTCTTCTTGGTTTTCCTTCCTGATCATCATCAAAATCTTTATGGTAGGAAGAGTATTCGATGTCAATAGGGCGAGCATCATAGCCTTGTCAGTAAGGGTTTCATATAGTGAATTTGCTTACTTTTGCAACCCCTTGAGTGAGCTTCCTCATATGCTTTTAAAGCTCTATAAGGGCCCTACCCATTTCATGGGCTTGCTCAAGAGGAATGTTTGAGGAGTTGTGCCAGATCTCTAAAACATGATTTAAGACTGTAGGAAGGAGGCACGACCATGCTAGGTAGCACAGCCAAATCTATGGGGTCAAATTTTCAACATGCAGGATTATGGCACGGGCGTGCAAAGTGCCACAGGGTGGTAGTGCCAAATTTCTGGGTTTGTGTTTTTGGCTTTTTTATGGAGTTTTAGGGATGTGCTTAGGTTAGGGGTTGTGTTTGGGCTATAATTAGGGTTCTTTGTGGACTAGATAAGAGATTTAAAGTGGAAGAACTAATGATAAAGTAGTATAGAAAGAGGGAAACTTTAAGCAATTCCCATACGAGCATGGTTGGAATGGATACATACCAAGAGATAGGATCATTGCGCTATAATACCAAATGATGCACGGTGAATTCTGTTTGTCCAAATATCGGTATGAATTGCATGTAGATAAGCCCAATGGATGTCGAAGACCAATCTCTCCAACGATGAACCAAGAGAATGAGAACTCCCAAATAAAATAAAAAAGCCTCTAATAGAGTAGATTTGACACTCGCAATAGTTAGCAAATAAATAAATCAACCCATCCTCTACCCCTCTAAAGCCTTAGCACCCAGTATTAGATTAATCATCGCCCTCATAAGAGAGATAAAGATTTTGATATTTGGAGGAAGACCAAGCCAGAAGCTCTTATCTCATTCATCAAATATTATTTTTCATGGAGGTAATTGGGTCCATAAATATCCAATAAAAGGGGAATTAGCTATACATTAGTGAGGCTAGTGGGCCAATAGGAGGCTTATAAAATACCCTTGAAAAATAAATCAAGATGATTAAGATAGTTACAATCACTATGAGCTGTATTTTCCAAGCTTCATCCTCCATCTTCTAGAGAGCCTTGAGTAGGCCCCACTCCTCCAATGTAGGTGCCGCACTTGTCAACTCCTCCCCTATGTGTGACGAATCATCCCATGCTAATTAATCTCCAAATTACAGCCATAACCTCCTCAATTAAGCCCATAATCAGAACTGTGCATTCTCCAATCCTGTACCAACCCCTGCTTGGTATTTAGCCCATAATGTCCTCAATACTTTGTGTTGGAGTGCGATTACAAACATTTTACAAAATATACATTTGGGGTTTCCCATCTATGTATAATTGTTAGAAATTGGAGCTCATTTTCCCGGCTAAATTGGAGCTAATAATGAAATAAAGTATTCTGCCTAGAAACTAAAAATGAGCTAATGAGGTGATTTTGGTAGGACTAAGTGGTTAACTCCTTATTTAGGGATATTATTGGCCCAAGCACCTTTTGTAACCCTACTTGGAGATTCTTAAGCGCCCCGAGACAGTATTGACCTAGGAGAACCTAGTCCTTGACCTAGGGTCAATATTCAGCCAAATTGGTTCATAATCCTAACTAGTGAGAAGAGACCCAAGATTAGGAGTTGCTCTAGATTAGCCCCTCCCTCTTGAAGAGGATTTATCCCCAAATCTTCATCATGTTATTCATCCTCTTTAAGGTGAGCAGTGAGATCCCCAACATTAACGGTAGCAAATATTTGCATATCACCTAGAAGTTCAATCGTATATGCATTCCTTCCTACCTTTCGTACCACATTGTATGGGCCATCTCCTTTAGCCATGACTTTGTTCCTCCTTCTTAAGGGGAACCTTTTGTTTCTCAAATATAGCAAAACAAGAGCATCCAATTTGAACTCAAGGTGTGGGGGGCTCTTGTTGGCCTTTTGGTTTCATTGCACATTCAGTTTCTTACTAAAGAAAGCTAGAGGGTGCTTAGTTTGAGTGAGAACCGCACTAATCCCAACGCTACTAGCATCACACTCAACTTCAAATAGAATATCAAAGTTGGGAAGAACTAAGATAGGAGCTGAACATAGCCTATCCTTGATGGTTTTGAAAGGCCCTTTGGGTGGCCTCTGTCCACTCAAAGCTTCCTTTTTTCATGCATTCGGTCAAGGGAGGCAAAATGGAGCTAAAGACTTTGATGAAGCAGTGGTAAGAAGATGCCAACCCATGGAAGCTTCACACTTCCATGATGGAGGTTGGAGTAGGCCAACTCTTGACAGATTCAACTTTAGATTGATCAAATTAAATTCCTCACCGAACACAACATAGCTAAGAAAGACAACTTGAGGAGTGGATAATTCACAATTCTGAAGTTTGGCATGTAACTTTTATTGTCGCAATACTTAGAGCACTTGAGAAAGATTCCCCACATGAGATGTTTCATCACGACTATACACCAAAATATCATCAAAATAGGCCAGAAGAAACTTCCCAATGCATGGTCTGTAGATCTCACTCATGAGCCTCATGAGAGTGCTAGGAGCATTAGACAGACCAAATTGCGTCACAAGGCACTCATATAACCCATATTTGGTTTTCAAGGTGGTTTTCCATTCAAGTCCTTCTTCTATTGTTATTTGGTGATAGCCACTCCAGAGGTCAATTTTTAAAAAGACCTTGGACCCATGGAACTCATCAAGAATATCATCTAATCGAGGAATAGGGAATCAAGGGCGGGAACCGAACATGCACTCAAGCTTTCTCTAATGGACCCACCATCAAGCAACTCTTGGACTTGTCGTTCAACTGCGTTCGACTTATTTGGGTTCACTGCAAAAAAAGTGGTTTTACCAATAGACATTTAGTGACAAATTGCACGTGCTGTTGGTAAAACTAAGTTTTCTGCATTAGACTAGACTGTTTGTTAGTATTAAAGTTTTGACTTTTGGATGGAAGGAGGGGTCATAATATTTCAAACAAATATGAAATTATCTGTTGGTATTATAACTGTATTTCCAGCAAGCAAATTTTCGAATGGTATTGTGATCACATTAACAACATACTTAACTTTTAGAAAAACTTCTTTTGGAATTACACAAGTAGATTATCGCGGGAAAAATCGAATAACTTTTAAAAAAAACAAAACACTATAGTAATAATACTTTAAAAAAACACTATAAAAAAATTTAAATAACATAAAATTAAAACCTTACTCTACCCACGAAAAGCCCTTGTAAAAAGACAGCACGCTGTTCGTTGCCTTGTCCATCTTCATTCGCAACTTCCTTCTGGCTTTGCGTCTGGCTTCCATTTGGTTTCTATATTCACTACTTCTTTGCGTCTTCTTCGTGCCTAGCTTCTGCTTGCATCCTCTGTTACTTGTTCAGTTCCCAATTTGTGTAGGTAACTCTCCTCTTCCTTCTTACTTGTTCAAATTCCTTTTACGTATTTTGATTTCTCTACTCTTTTAAGCTTCTCTAAGACTCTAATTCTTACTCAATTACATTCTTGCAGCCCTTTTTTGGCACCATTGACTAGAAAAACGAGGGTTTTCTACTCGAAATTGAGTTTAAATGCAACAAGGAAAATTAGCGTTGAATTTGCAATTCCCTTAAGGCAATTTGTTTTCAAAATTGCCTTGAATTGGGTTGAATTTGTCATTCTTATAATCATGAACTGGTCTGAATTGTTTTATGGTTTGAATTTTCTCAATTTTTGCTCAGTGGTTTCAATTTGTTAGATTTGTAAATTACAAAATCTTGGAAGTGTCCTGTTGTTCTGTTTCCATTGTCCTCTTAAGAATGTTGAGCAATAGCTGATTATGGTTCTCTTACATTGATGAACTAATTTGGGGTTCTGGTAATTTGTGGTCTTCTACTTGAGAAAAATTTGTAATAAGGTCTCCTTTGTCGTGCTCTGATTATAATTTGGGTTTGAAAGTGTCTTGCGGTTATGCGAGTTTATCATAATCAGAATAATTAGATTGATTATTATGGGGGTTTCATTAACTGCATTCTAGAATGTGTGTGAAATTGTATGCGTGTATTTCATGACTGGAATGTTAATGATGAACTGCTAATCTCTTAACCCTTTTGTGGTTAGTGGTGCCTGCTGAAAAATAAGAATCTAAATGAAAACTCTTGCTAAGATTTTTGCTTCAATCTCGAACCGTTGCCACAATCCCTAAAGATTGAAGCTTGAAATCTTTGAACAAAGAGACCACAAGACTTCAGTTTCATCAATATGCATAAATTATTCAATCTCCTAAGTTATGAATTAGTATTTTTTTTACATTAATAAAGAAAAGTATGAGTTTTAGGATTTTTTTTTTGGTGCCAGACATCATGGATTCTAAATTGTAAGGTTGCAATTTAATTAAGAATCACCTCTTATTTGAGAGATTTGAGGGATTGGATGAATTGGAATAGCTTTATAAAAGATGTAATTTTTTTTGCTGGTTATAAAAGATGTAATTTAGTTGAATGTAATAGTCTATTATGGATTGGATGAATTGGAATAGGCAATCTAACATGAAATCTGGATAAATCAAGTTATCTCAAATCTAGATAAATGAAGCTGAAGTGAACAGGGTCAGTCTTAGAAGAGGTGTTGACTCCTGAATGCTCCACCTAGGCACAATTTTGTCAGTTCATAAGGAAATATTTTCTTTTTATTGGAATTTCTTATATATGATATATTGTATGGATTAGAAATAGACCTTACTAGAGCCTGCAGCTTGTAATAAAAATTTATACAAAATAGGGTGCCATCGTGCTACAGATCTAAGAAGACACTAAAGAATCCGAGGAAAGACTCTGTTTGTAAAATGCCAAAGCATAACTAGAAAACATCTAGATTACACTAAAGACAACATGAGGGTTGCACTCGATTTGAAGAAGTTACTTCGGGGTTACAACTAAAAATTACATTTAACGTTAATGAACACAAAGATAATTTTTGGGGATGGCTTTATCATTAAAACCTTTAAATTCCTTAAATAAAAGGGTGACTCAAAGTTGAATTTGTCAACTAATGGACTGGTGGTGTCAAGTTGGCTATTTATCATAGTTTGTCTAGGATGGGCATAAGTGCGAAGAGGTGCATTTTGCACGCCATCTATAACAGCCCTAGCCTACGACGCCGCTCATCCCTCTAGCCTTTTGGCACTGTGTATTCCTTCAATCCTGTAGCAACAGCTCACTATTTCCTATTTAATCCTACTCCTATAAATAATGGTTATGAACGACAAGAGAGGATAAATGTAAGCAATAGAAGCTAAGAAAAGGAAACATAATTGTTGATTAAAAAAAAACTAAATGAAAAAGAAACCCTCCTAGGAAAACAAAACTCTCTTTACTAGTAATTTTGTTTACAATATGCAAGTGGACTGAACAATTAATTTTCTTTCACATGGTCTATTGTTTTCAAGTAAATCCTAGTCTTTTTATTAAGTCAAAATTCATGATGTTTACGAACTTTGTACTAGGTGATTGATAGGTTTAGCTGCCTTTTATAGGTATGATTAATTTTTCTTTCTTGAACCCATGATTTAGTAAGAATTTGATTAGTCGTTCATACCCTGCATTGAGAGCTTGCTCAATGCCACAGAGAGTTTTCTATAGTTTACGCACATTATCAAGATTCTCTAAGTCTTCAAAAGCAAGAGGTTGCTCAACTTATAATTCCTCTTGCAGGTAGCTATTTAGAAAGGAACATTTCATATCCACATGGTACAAGTTAATTTTAATGATTGGTGTAAATGCAAGTACAAATAGTATAATTCCTCCTCTTGATTATAACCCTTGGCAACAAGCATAGCTTTATTCCTAACAACTATTCTAGCCTCATCTACTTTGGTCTTTAATGCCCATTTTGTTCATAGGACTGAGCAGTTTTTAGGTTTGGAGCTTTCCCCTCTGACTGTTTCTCTTTTTCCTTATTTTCCCAGATGCCTTTATTAAACAAAATTTAAATGTCTCACTTTAACTTAAATTTTTATATTATATACGATTTAGAGCTAAATTCATGATGCTTATTATCCTTTTACTTTATGATTGATAGGTCTTCTTGCCTTTAATCCATTTGCCTCCCCTGTAATAGCAAACTGTCCTAGTCCTTTAGGTAATCTTCATTGGTGGTTTTGTTATCTATTGAAAATGATTAGTTTGAATGCGTTAGTTACTTAGGAATTCTAAATAAAATCCACGTAAACCTCGAATAAACTTCTTGATTTTGCTTGGTTATTAGTTTATTCAATGGGGTCATTGGGGCCTTCTATGATTTGTGTTTACATTATTGTTATTTATATCATTATGATGTGTGGGGGTACTTTAAAATTCTTAGTTTATCTTACATATGAGCAATTATGTTCTACAATTAAAGGCACATGTAAACATTTGCAAATATAAATATCATTTGTAGCAATAACGTTATGGATGTGTTTATGGATAAAAGTTGGGTTAAGTTGAGGAGAATGAGTGGCGAGTATAAGCAATGTCCATATGCATTCCTCAATCATGCATTTGCAACTCTGTCCATTGATAATAAAATTGCATGCCCATGTGCACTTCGTAGCAACAGTTTTTATCATATGAGAGACACAGTGAGAGGTCATCTTCTCATGAAAGCTATGGATGATGATTATCAAAAAGGCATTTTGGTTTTGCATGAGGAGCACAACTTAACTGATTATGATAGTGATAATGATGCAGTAGATGATGTATTTATTTATGAAAATCATGAGTCATTTGAACATGATATGCATGAAATGATTGATGAGGCTTTTGAACATCAAGAGCCTTGTAATAGTTCATCAGGCCCAAATGAAGAAGCAAAGGGATTTCTTAAGCTAATCAAAGATGCAGGGCAACTCCTCTATCGTGGGGGTGAACAGTTTAGTAAACTCTCATTTATTATGGAAATGTACAAGCTTAAATGTTTACATGGGGTATGTGAAGAGCATTTGATGCCTTTGTAAAACTCTTCAAAAGATCTCTTCTTAGAGATTCAAGATTGCTAGATTCCTTTAAAAAGATGCAAACAATCATTAAGCAATTTGATCTTGGCTATAAGAAGATTGATGCATGTGCCAACAATTGTGCTTTGTTCTGGAAGGACAAAGCTAAACTTACTAGATGTCCTGACTGTAGTGCTTCAAGATATAAAACAATAGAGAATGGGGTGGTGATCAAATTAGCTTCTGGTAAACAGTTTCCAATTAAGATTTTGCATTATTTTCCGTTGATACCTCGGCTTAAAGGGTTCTATATGTCATCTAAGACATCTTTACTAACGAGATGGCATGCAAAGGGTCCTATAGTAGCTGGGAAATTAAGGCATCTACAGACGCTGAAGCTCGGAAAGATTTTGATAATAAATACATAGGATTTGCGATAGATCCGCGCAATGTCATGCTTCGCTTGATAACTGATGGGTTTAATCCATTTGGTAGTATGAGCACCCAATATAGTACATGGCCAGTTGTGCTACTGACTTATAATTTGTCTCCATGGTTGTGCATGAAGCAAGCGTGTTTATTTCTTACATTACTCATTCCCGTTGCAAAGGTGTCTGGAAATGATATTGAGGTGTATTTAAAACCTTTCATTGATGAACTAATTCAACTGTTGGAGCTAGGTGTACAAACATATGACATATCAAATGATGAGACCTTCTTTTTACCTGGAGCCTTAGTTTTTACTATTACTGATTTTCCCGAATATAGTTACTTGTTAGGTTAGAAAACTAAAAGGAAGTTTTCATGCCCATATTTTAATATTGGTACATGCTCCCTTTATTTTAAGAGAAGTAGAAAAAAGTGCTATATGGGTCATCGACACTTCTTGCCTGGAGATCATAAACTTTTTCGTAGCAAGGTCTTTAATAAAGAGATAGAGATGAGGCCCCTCCCTGAATTACAATCTAGATCTGATTTGGTGAATCAAATGGAAGGACTTGATGTTACTCTAGGGAAACATCCTGATACCATTTGAAAAAAAAATACAGGCAGGCTGGGTGATACAATGATGCCTTAGAAAAAGAAGAGTATTATTTTCCCACTCCCATATCGAGAACATCTACTCATATGTCACAACTTAGCTGTTATGCATGTGGAGCAGAATGTCTCAGAGAACATACTTGGTACGCTTTAAGCATTAAGGGGAAGACAAAGGACATTTTGTAATCACGTCTTGATTTGAAGGATTTGCACATAATACGTAATCTTCATCCTATAGAACAGGGTGATAAGACATATATTCCTCCATCATGCTTCATATTATCCAAAAAAGAAAAGGAGCAATTCATTAGTTTACTCACTTATATGATAGTAACAGATGCTTATGCAACAAATATTAGAAGGCACATTGTGGATGGTAAAATATATAGGTTACAAGGCCATGATCACCTTGTTATAATGCAACAAATTTTGCCATTGGTTGCGAGGAAAATGCAAACCAAGAATCTGGGTAATTCGTTGATTGAGTTGAGCAATTTCTTTAGGGAATTTGTTTTGAAGTTGTTTGAGTGATTGCAAGACCGTGTCATTGTTACACAATGTCGATTAGGGAGCATTTTCTCGCCTTCCTTTTTCGTAATAATGGTGCATCTAATTATTCATCTCTGATATGAAGTAAGTGTGACTGGATATGTTATTTATCATTGGATGCATCCTACAGAAAGGTATGTAGCAAACCTTATTTTTACGTCATTTTTTCTAAGAATTAAGCAAATAAAAGTCATGCTATGGGATTTTAATGATTGTCAAAGGGGTTTGAGAATATACAAAGGATGTGCTCGCAACAAAAATCATCCAGAGAGATGTGTTGCTACAGGGTATATGGCAAATGATTATTTAACTTTCTGCGCAAGATAGTTGCTTAGTGTTAAAACAAGGGAGAATAGGTCCTCAAGAAATAACTATGATAGTGAAGGAGAACACAAAGGACTTTCTATTTTCTCTCTTAAATATCATGCATCATTTAAGAAGAAGGACATTCAAGCTGATTACTCTATAATCGAACAAGCACATAGTTATGTGTTCTTTAATTGTGATGAATTTCAAGTTTATGCACAGTAAGTAAGCATTGCATTTCTCTGCTATTATAATAAAACTTCATAAAATGCATTTCACTAGTTTTTATTTTGTTGCAATTTCAGAGAGGATTTTGAGATTATTAGTATCGAATGTGAAACTATGAATGGAAACACTTATGAGATTCATGAAGCAAGATTTTCAATGTGGTTTGAGAAAAATGTAAGTGTTTTAAAAAATGTAACACAATCATGTATGAAAAATTTATTCAAATTATTAGTCTAACACATTATGTAAATTATCAAGTTTGTAGGAATCTTCGTACTGACTCCTACATGGCTGATGATTTGAAATATTTGACTCGTTTTCCAAACGAATGGATGGAGATAATGTCTAGGATCACCTGTAATGGGTATAGATGGCGAGTAAAGTGGATTGATCAGAGGTGTGAGACTCAAATTTTTAGTGTTCTGGTGAATTCAATTACAAATGAAGGGGATAATATAACTTGTTATGGCATTCTGACTAAAATAATTGGGTTGATATATCCCCTAGGATGAAGTGTGATCTTGTTCGAATGTGACTGGATGGACCCAATTAGAGGCATTAAACAAGATGAATATGGATTTAATCTTGTTAATCTTAAATCATATAACAGGACAATCGAACCTTATATCCTTGCCCCTTAAGTAGTACAAGTGTTTTATACACTAGAATCGAAGGAGAAAAATTGGCATGTGTTGATTGCTACTAAGCGAAGAGATTTATTCGAAATGGAAGATGTCATACCAGAAGCAGACCTCTTACAAGCAAGCAATTCGTCTATGGTGTATGAAGATGGATTTAATGATGTTAGAGAAGACATAGAGGGAGTTAGATTATATGGGCCGTTTGCGAACTTGGTTGAAGCGAACGATGCTGCAGAGATGGAATCAAATTATACTAGTAGTGAAAGTGGTGAAGAAGATGCAACACTATATGATGTTGATTCTGATTAACATTATGTGTAATAGCCCAACTCTAAATCATGTTTATTTATTTAACTCACTCATGTTAGTAATTTTCTCATGTTTATTTATTGCATTTAATCATCTTGATGAGGAAACAAAATTCATTTGGGCCCTCACTTTGCAATTTGGGTTTTATTTATTTATTTATTTTATTATCAAAAATTTCAGCAAAATTGATAGTAGGGCATAATAATTATAATCTAAGTGATTTAATTTTTTTTTCGTAACATCACAAAACATTTAAATTCGAGTTCCCCAAAAACATTATTGTTGCAGAGCATTTTATTTCCGAGCCCAATTTATTTTGGCCCAATTTGACGCCCAATAATTTTACTTAGTTAGACCTAGCTAATTACCCTGATTTAAGCCTAATTACCTTTAGCTTAAAGCTACTTTTTGAGGCAAAAACTCAGCCAAGTAAACATTAGATCATTTCAAGCCAAGTAAAAAAAAATAAAATCAAACACATAAACCTCTCTTCTTCTCTCTCCACCCAGCCCCCGCTGCCTACCACCCCTATTCTACTGCTTTTGGCCACCAATCCACCACTAAAACAGTCCCCTCCAGCCACCAAACAAACACCACCAACCACCCTAGTCAGCCCATACACTCCCACAAAGACCAAGCTTCATCTACACCGTTTTTTCTTCAAGCAAAGTAAGTAAACCCTAACCTTGTTCTTGTTGGTTTTGATTGTATCTTGGCTTTGATTCTTGCTTTTGTTGTTTTCATGATTGATCATGTTGCTTTGATAGAAAGAAGAGTTATTTTGAAGTTTTTAAGTGTTGGTGAAGCTGGAAAGTACGTGGGAGCTGAGATTATTCATGACCATGCAAGGTTAAGCCTAAAGTTTTGGTTGTCATTTCTTTTGTATTTGATTTTGTAATCTTTAGCATCATAAATAATTATGGTTGTGTTGGTGTGGTTTTGGTTGAGTTAAAAGGCGAATCTAAGTGACCATAAGCTAGGGTTTTAATGATTATACATGGTTTAATTTGTCTTTCTTTCGGTGTCAAGCATGCTATTTGTGTATACATGAATGTAAAATGAATCTTGGATGTGTATACTTGAATGTAAAAGATCATTTTGCTGATTTATGCAAAAAAGTAAGATAATGGAAGTATTTTGAGTGGGTTTGAGAAAGAGAAGAATTGAAAATTTGATGTAGATAATTATGGGTTGACATTGAGTAATATGGCTTTGTTTGGTGATGAGATGGACCAAGGCTTTGTTGAATGATTTTGAGGAGTGATTTCAAATGGGGAATTATGTGGAAAGAAGGGGGAAAACAAAAGCAGTGTGGCTATGAAGACATTAAAAACAGGGGACACTTTGCCATTAAACTCGTAAAGAGACTAAAAATTATGATTTATGGTGGGTAGCTAGATTAGTGAGTTATCTTTCAAATGCCATTTGAATTGCTTTAGTCTGTGTTTTGTGGAAACAGTTATGGCCATTTTTCTAAGACTATGGAGGATAGACCAAAATTGGCACCCTAGTGTTTTGGCTAAATTTTGGGAGCCATATTATGGGAATCATGTGTTTGTATTGTAAATGAAAGTTTTACGGGACTTTTTAATCTTTCTATATTGGTGAACTAGGTCTCAAACAGATATTGGAAGATTAAGTGACAAGTTATTTATTTTAGCTCCTGTTAAACCTTTACTTTTCTTAACTAAAACTATCGACTATGAAAGTAAAAATATTTGTTAACTATATGTTCTTATATGATATTTTAGAATGAAATTGGGGCCTAATCTATCATTTCCTCCTCTTTTGTGCGTAATCATACTAAGTGAAGTTTCATTAAAAGCACTAGATATGTTCATTGCCTATATCTTTAAAAATCAATTCGTATTTATCAAAATTATAAGTTTTTGATAAGTACATCAATGAATCAGTTTAATCATTGTTTTGTCACATAATTAATGACCCCATCAGTTATCTGTTATAGGGCATTGACCTTTAGTTACCCGCGCGGACTTAGGCCAGGTCCCCCAATGGGTTTGACAGGTGTACACCTATCTTCGTATTCTAACAGTTATCAGGGGTTCACTATCAGATAATAATTCACGATGCAGTTTTATATTAATCTCATTCCCTATTATAAATTAAAATGAATTGCAATGCAGGCTTAACCAGCTTTTCAATGAACATTTAACAATACAGGAATGCATGTACTGAGCTTCAGCTTACAGTTCTAAATGTTTTCATATTTTGTTTAAGACAAATGCTCAGTTAATCACCCTCACGCTGGCTGGACGAGTGAAGGAGATAAGTGAGCTAGGATATCTTAACGAAAAGTGTTGTATTAGAGCTGAGAAGCTTTTAACACTATATTGTGAAACATTACGTTGTTAGAACTATATACTCTACAAAGAGTTAGTACATTTTGGTGTAAACTTTGAGATATTAGAAACTATTTATGTCTAGTTTTCGTGGTTTGTGACTGTGTGAATGTCTTGTGGTCGTAAGCAATTTTCAGCTTACTTATGTTTATTATTTATAAGCCAGGGCTTGTCCTTTTTGGATGGCGGTAACACCCCACTCTTTGAGTTATCTCTTCTAATTGATAAAATTAATGGAGACAATGCAAATAGTGGATCATGTGTATTTGGGGTGTTAGAGATTTGGTATTAGAGCTAGGTTTTGATTTTCCTGATGGGATACAAAGTATGGAGTTTAGATATAGGAGGGTGGGAAGGTTTATTAGTAAGGAATATCATGTACTATTAGACACTTGTGATGTTAGCAATGTATATTTCTTATCTTCTATGTGCCCCTCATTTGTGTTTTCCTTGTTAGATGGATCCTTATGCAGTTAATATGATGCATGGTACATATATGGCTGCCCATATCTCACTGTTACACGCCAGCATGATAGCTCATGCGCAAGACCCTTTCTTCGAGTTTCATAACATCACGGTCCGTACATGTAGATTGTTATGGTCGTTACCTGCGATGGACCTGTGGATCGAGTTTAGACTCCATTGTCATCATTTCATGATGATGGGGAATCTAGGTTGGGATAAACCTAGGTTTCAGGTCTAGGGGGTTGGGCTACGATCACTTCGGAGTTGATGTTGTAAGAGGAGTTCGAGCAGAGGGGGATCATTATGGAGTCCCTTTAGCATGTTTTTCCTTTATATCAGGCACATCCCCGACTTGCACAACCCACACTAGCACTGGGACCAGTATCGCCGCTCGTACCAGGCATTCTTTAAATGCTTGATAGTCATGAGGAGGTTCATATAGAGTTAGATCTCTCCGATACACCAGAGATCGTGGTATTTAGTCCTGATGACGAGCCCGTGGAGGGTCTTCAGGACCACCTACAAGATGAGGTTGATCTAGAGAAGGATCAGAAGATTGATGAGGTGGGAGGCAAGCAGCAGATTGATTATGAGATTGATGAGGCAGTGGGAGAGCAGCAGGATGATTAGAAGATTGCTGAGGCAGGGTTAGGAGCATCGGACAACAGCTTTGACTAAGGTGACGAGCCGAATGATGAGTCCGACCTAGATTACGATCCATCTGGGGATCGTTAGGTTGTTTCAGGTGTTAACTTGAGTAGATTACATTTTGAGCCTCACATGTATAACGCATGGTCGGATTTAATAGATGCATTTTGTGTAGCATATGATATTGATATATAATAAGTCTAATGTTTCCGACTATGATGACATGGTCCATTTCTCTTTTTAGGCATGTGATCAATTATGTGTCTAGGGGACTAGTTAGTGTTTGGGTTAGGGTAGAAGTAACAGCTAATCTTAGTTAGCCAGTTAGATGTATTATACTTTTGTTGGTCATGTACATAAGCAAGCAACTATGTATGTAAAAAGCAGTTATGGAATGATATAATGAAGCTTTAGGTTCTGTTTCAAATAATATGTAAACCATATTACATGTATTTGTTGGCCATGCTTATCTTATATGTTGAGATCTTCTAGTGACTGAATTGTTTCGTTTAATGTATGATCAGAATGTTTGAATCGGTGCAAAAAAATGCGGAGACTCATATAACGGACAACTCAGACCATAGGTAGGGATTGGGTGAACAAGCCTCATGTCATGTGCCGCCAAATTGTTGCTAAACTAATGAAGCGGATTCCTCAAGTACCTACTGAAAACCCTCTATAGATGACGAATTAATAGATAGGGTAGCACGACGCAACCATAAGGTGTATGATAAAAATTATGATTCGATAGTACTGGAAGAATGGGTAAGGGGAATGGAGAAAATTTTTATGGTGGTGGAGGTTCCAGAAGAAAAGAAAGTAAACATTGGGATGTATTATTTGACTGGTGAAACTGATATTTGGTGGAACACTGTTAAGGGTAGGCCTGTAGGGCCTGAATTCACCTTGAGTAAATTCTTAGAGGAATTGAGGGCAAATTTTTACCGAGCTATGGTCCAAAGGCAAAAAAAAAAGATTTTATAGAGCTAAACATGATGGGTAATATGACTATCATGTAGTATGCTAATAAGTTTACGAAATTATCTAAGTTTGTGCCTGAAGTTGTATCAACTAAAAGGTTGAAGATGAGGAGGTTGAAGAGGGTTTGGCCTTCTATATTTGAAATCAGTTAGTTGTTCAACCAATCTTAACTTATCAAGGGCCGTATGAGCGAGCCGCTAAAGTGGAGCGAGTGAAGGAAGAGTTGAGGGCCCTGAACCCAATCAACAAAACAAGAAAAGGGATTGAGCGAGGAACTCTAAGTGAGAGTTTGAACAAGAAGAAACCTTCTTCCGCTCATTCAAGAGTCATCTTGTAGGCTCAATGGAGCCCTGTGCGAAATGCGGAAGAACAAATCACACCACCCCTGAATGTCGAGTAAGCGCCAACATGTGCATGTGGTGTGGAAGCCCTAAACACCTCATCGTTGCATGCCCCTGAAGGTTAAAGGCCGCAGACAAGGGTGCAATAAAACCCTTTGCCCTACCTAGCTAAGGGCCCCCACCTCCAAGGCCTGCTGTAGTAGGACGAGCATATGTAATGAGTAAGAAGGCAACTGCCACCTCCAGTATGATAGTCACTGGAACTCTCTTTGTAAATTCAAAGCCATTTTGTGATTTATTGGATTCGGGTGCTACTCATTCATTTATATCTACCTAATCTACCATGGAGAGCACTAGGGTTTTCTTGCTAAAGGCATCGATGAGACATGGTATTTGCTTGAGTGGATTGCTTAGGATTCTTTTGAGTTTGAGAAGGTAACTCGTGTTTTTAGATATTCATTCTCTGATCCTTGTGCATTCTATTCTAGATCTTATTATGCCCCTTTTTTGTGTGACTTGTGTAAATCTTCTGACGATAATGTTTTTTCATGTCCTTTCTATGCATCCTATGCTCAACCTCATTCATCCTTTCTTTAGCTAAGTACACGGGGCTCGAGGTGGGTGAGCCTTTAGGGTTGATTGGTAAGTTTGATGTGGGTGATTCATATTATGCATCGGAAGATACTCTTGATGTGGTGCATAATCTAGTTAACACTCCTTTAGAGGGGTGTTGTTAAGAGTATTTGCATGAGGAGTATTCCAACCTTTGTTTTAATTATGCTTTCGCCAAACCCCTTGATCATATCCATGTTTCCCTACATGTCCACAACCCTTTATTTCCCACGAGTATTCTTTAGATATGGCCATTGATAATACTAAGATTTGTGATTCTAGTGTTGATTTGGGTCATGCGGTCAAAATGTTTAATATGCTTGTTGGAAATGTTGATAATTTTATTTCCCTATGAGACTTTTGTGGGTAAGATGTCTCCCTTGACCCATATTGGATGTACCTAGTGGATAAGCCTGGAAAAATCATGTGGAACACTTTCTTTGCTTTCTCTTTTGATTTTTCTATGGTTTTTACTTTGTTGAAGAGAACACTAACTTTCTTTGTTATGTTCATTTTGATGCTCTCTCACTTCCATGCTTACAAATCCCATGATGTGATATTTGACAAGCTTTTGCAGGCTTTGACGGTGTCTAATTTCATGAGTCGAGTCTTGAAGTTGTGATGGAGTGGCTGATTCTCCATTTACCACGTTTGCGAGGAGGCCTTCGCTTAGGTGCACTCTGCACCTAACCTAGTGAGATTGTTTTCTTTTGTTCCCCTTCTCTTACTTTCGTTAGTTTGAATAATAATGCTTTATCTAAGCATGGGGAAGGGTAGTTCTATGTTTTCCATTTTGGTTTTTAGTTTGCATACTTGTTAGAACATATAGGTTTAAGTTTCCTTTTTGCTTGCATTAGCATGTTGCATTTATTTGATTTTTAGATTTGCATGTCTGATTGCATGGAGCGATGGTGTGGATTCCCTCCAATGATGATTCGTTAGGTATAATACCTTTCATAAGCTTGAGTAACTTTTGATGCTAAAAATTTGTGAAGGTTTTGTAAATACTTCTTGTTTTGACCCTTTTCTTGGTTGAAAACTATTTTATCCCTTACAATCGTTAGCACTAATGTTGGTACATGGAGTCATTTTATGAGCTTAATGAGACTTTGTTAGATATCCCGTGAGATTTGGAGGCTTACTTGGAGTAATTGTTATATTTAGTCTCATATTTCTTTCATGTGTTTGACTTTTCCATGTTGCATCTCTAAGAACTTGCCTAAACTCTTGTTCAAAGCCATATCAACATGTGCATATTTGATGATATGATAGAGGCATTTATTTCTTTGCTCATTTTAGTAACACAGACAAATAGCCTACCACTTTATTACATGTTTTTCCTCTTTACTGGCCCCTTCGAGCTTATATCTTTCTTTGTTGTGACCCCTTCATATTAGCCTTTGGCCAAAACACACATTCCTATCTTTAAGCCAAATGTATGGAGCATCACTTCATCTGTGTAGTCGATGGTTTTTGGGATAATTAAGTTTAAGGTGACTTTGGTATAATGGTTTATTGATGGGTTAATGACATTGAGCATTTGTTTTGGTTCCCTCTTGATTAGGTTGTGTACATATATTCGGTTGTGAGTTGATAGTTGGTGATCCTATGCCTTTCAATAATTGCAATTCTCATTTCGTTTCCTTTAAAAAAAACAAAAAGGAAAAAAAAAAGAAAAGAAGTTATGTTGAAGAAAAACGGCAGAAAAAAGAAAAAAATCATGTATACAAACCCAAAAAAAATGAGAAAAGTAAGAAAAAGAAAGTGACAATGTGATTGGCATTGGATATGTAAATAGTTTTTGTTCCTTTTTTGTCAACTCATTTCCTTTCTGGTTCATTGGGATATGTTAATTGTATTGTTGAGGTATGGAGTGTCAGTGATTTTCATGGTTTTTTGGTGGTTTGTTGGTTGCTCCATAATAAGTTGGCTAAGTAGCTTCATATTATCCCAAATTGATTTTTCCACCTCCATACCCTTAACACTTTTTATCCCACATTACAACCCATATAAAGTCCTCTTGATTGTCTTGTGCATATTGCATTCTACTGGAGGAGAATTTGAGAGCCTTGTCAAGCTTATGGCAGATTGCACCTTTGGAATGAGTCTTAAGTGAACCTATGCTATATTTTAAACACAAGAGCGGAGTGTTTCACATTTCCCAAAAGTAAGGCTCTACTGGTCCATTTGACTCTATTCAATTCCATGAGCTTGCATGACATGCGTTGTAGTTCCTTGGGGGTGATCAAGTTTGATATCGAGCTTGTGGTCTTATACGTCTTTGAAAACCCTCTCCTCCTTCCCATTTTTAAATGTGTTGTGCACTATTTGAGGTTGCCGTTGATTGGCTTTTTTGCTTGTGATGTGCTACGGCTTGCCTACTTTAAGAAGGTTGTCATGTTCCAAGCCTTAGATGCATCACCTCTTGTTGGTTTTAGCTATTGTTTGCTTGAGGACAGGGAAAGATTTAAGCATAGGGGATAAACGCTTTTGTATACATCATTTTTAGGATGTTTTGCAGCACTTTTTTGGGAATATATGAGCTTCATGTCATAACTTATACTTCTATTCGCATTTTACGCTTTGGTATGGTTTGTTTTTGTGTTTTGTAGGATTTTCTACAATTTGCCCTTATTGTGACCCTCGTTCGAGTATATCTTGACCCCCTACGGATGCCCCTGAGTTGCCATCCCATGGAGCAAGAGAAGAGCAGAAGATTTCGAGTCCAACTGCACCATGTTCTTCCAGTGGTGGCCACCATGCCCGTGGTGAACCTGTAACTACTGCACCTGTTCGTTTTCTTCAGCTTTTGTGGCTGAGAATGAACGGGGGGTGCTATATTTAGACATACTCGACTGCTTGAAGGGGATTCAACATCCCATTCCATCACCCATCACGTCATCCACCATTAGAGATTAGTTTAGATTAGATAGAGGGAGCGAAGGAGGACCGAAGTGAGATCTTGCAAGGGTTCCATGTCAGGTTTGCGATCGGCAAATTCAAGTGCGATTTTTTGCTGAGCAATTCTTCTCTCTTCCTTTCTTTTCTCCCCTTATTTTAAAATTCATGTTTTACAATTTTGATTTTGATTGATAGTTTTGATCTTTGATTTTTGCAAATTCTAGTTTATTTCCCAATCTTGCATTGCTATCTTTGGTGCTTGTGAATTTGTTGGATTATTATATCGAATCGTAGAAGTTTATTGTCTTGTGAGGAACGTGATCACTTTCTTACATGTTGTGGGTGTTGGGTGATGAACTGAGACTTGAAATCCAACACCGGAATCCTAGGATTTGACTTGATTGTGTAGAGTCTTGAGAAAATCTCACCAATTGGGAAACCATTGATTTGATAATCGTATGTGATGGGGCCGCAAAGGCACGGTAGCATTGTAGCAAATCAAAGTCAATCCCACACAGACTAGGTTGATCCTTGGGGCTATATTCTCTCAAGATATGCTAAGCAAATCCAAACTTTAGATTGATAAAAATACGAAGATAAGGAAACAGTTATAACTGATTGAAGGGGTTTCAGTTTAACAACTTCTAATTCACTAATTTTAAATAAATTAAGGAAAAAACGCCTAGGAGTTTATGTAGTTATGAAAGTTGATTGGATCAAAATGACTAACATGTGCTTTTCTTTAATCGACTAATCTCGAGGAATTGCAATCTATCCAAAAATTTGTCATGTTCTTTCCAACTCAACCAAATTTGCCTAAACTAAGCAAAAGTTGTTCTTTTGAACTAATTTGTCTTAATCCAACTTAAACATCTTCGATTACACTCTAGTCCTCCTGACATGCAAATCTCTCTTTTGAGACAAAGTTATGTAAGGTCTAATCAAGCAATCTAACAATCAAATGTCATCTTTAAGTTTTTCACCCGATTGTTTCAATTGTGCAAGCAAATTTTGGCCAAAAATCCACTCACAACATGATAATCACTCGATAGAATGAAATCAAACTGATCATGAAAATAAGCACAATTCTTTAGATTAAAACATGATCCAACAATGCTTTCATACACTACTAAATTGCTAACAAAAATTAAACTACTCATGCATGATTAAATTAAACATCTAACTACCCTAAAATAATAAATCTAAAGAGAAAAGACAAGAGAAGAGAGAAGAGTTTGCTTAGCTAAAATGCGTGCTTGAATCTTTCGATTGTAGAACCCGATCCCGCTTCCTTGCAAATCTTCTTCTTCTACTTGCTCTCAACTCTCTCTAAAATCCTAATCTACTTGAAGAGACGAAAAGGAAATGAATGCGATGGTGTGTGATATCTGCTCCTAAGGCACGCCCTATTTATAGGAAAACTTAATCAACCGCGGCCACACGATGAGGGGAAACGAATAGATTAGTAGTTACACCTCCACCACGGACCGTGGCTTCCACTACAGGCAAACTGTGGTGCTAGCTGGCTCGTCATTCTTCTGTTCTTCCTCTCTTCCACAAGCACAGGAACTTAGGGGCATTTGTGGGGAGTCAAAATACATCTAAATGAGCGTCAAATGTAGGGTGAAATGGTTCAAAATCCTGTAAAACACATCAAACAACCATACCCAAGCATAAAACAAGAAAAAAGAGTATAAACTATAACGTGAACCACATCATTTCTCCTAAAAATGCAGCAAAATGACCCTAAAATGATAGACGCTTTGGGCACTTATCAAACTGCCCTATGCTTAAGCCTTAGCTTGTCCTCAAGCAAACACTAGACAAAACCGACAAGGGGAGATGCATCTAAAACTCAAAACATGGAACCTCTTTAAAGTAGGCAAGTTATAGCATATCACAAGCAAGAATATCAATCAACGGCAACCCAAATAGTGTGCAAAACATTTCAGAATTAGGACAAGAAGGTTTTCAAAAAGTACTGACCACAAGCTCAATATTGAACTTGATCACCCCCAAACAACCAAAAAGCATGTCATGTAAGCACATGGAATTGTAGAGCTAAACGGACCAATAGAATCTCACTTTTGGGAAATGTGAATCATTCCTGTTCATTTGTTTCAAATATAGCATAGGTTCATTCAAGACTCATTCTAAAGATGCAATCTACCATATGGTCGCAAAGACTCTCAAACTCTCGACCACTAAAAATGCAATGTGCACAAGACAATCAAGAGGACTTTCATAGGGTTGTAATGTGGGCTAGAAGGGTTAAGGGAAGGGAGTAGACGAATGAATTTGGGACAAATGCGAAGCTACTTGGCCAAGTGAGTAGGGAGAAACCAATCAAAACACCAAGTAACTAATAAGTTCACCAATACTCCAAACTTCAACAATTCAATAAACATACCCTGATGAATTACATAGGAAATGAGTTAACAAAGAAAGGAAGACAAGCTACTTACATATCCAACGCCAATCATTTAGTCTTTTTTTTTGTTTTTTTAACTTTTTTTTCGCAACATGACTTTGACTTCCTTTTTTTTTCTTCAACATAACTTTTTCTATTTTTTTATGCTTTCTTTTTTTTTTGCAAATGAAATGAAAATTGCAATTACTGAAAGGCATAGGATCACTAACTATCAACTCACAACCGAATATATTTACATACACAAACAATAGGGAACCAAAGCAAACCCTCAATATCATCAATCCCTCAACAAAGCAACAAACCAAAGCCACCTTAAAAGTCAATTATCCCCTAAACCACATACTACATAGATGAAGTGATGCTCCATAGACTTAGCTTAGAGGTAGGAATATGTGTTTTGGCCAAGGGCAAATATGAATGAATCACAACAAGAAAAGAATTTAAGCTCAACGGGGCTAACACTGGAGAAAGAAATGTCTCTATCATATCATCAAGTATGCACACGCTCATATGGTTTTGAACAAGAATCTAGGCAAGTTCTACAGATGCAATAGGGAAGAGTCATACACATGAAAGAAACATACGGCTAAACATAATCAATTAGTCCAAAAAAGGCTCAAAATCTCACAAGATATCTACCAAAGTCTCATTAAGCTCATAAAATGACTCCATATACCAACATTAGTGCTAAGAACACCAAGGAATAACAATGTTCTCAAATAAGACAAGGGTTAAAACACGAAATATATTGACAAAACCTTCAAAAATTTTAGCACTAAAAGAGATTACACATCAAAAGCTACACAATCTCATGAAAGCTATTATGCCTAAAGAATTATCATTGGAGGGAATCTCACCAATCCTCACCATCTCTATATGAAAATCTAAAATGCAAACCAAAATGCAACTAAATGCAACACACTAACAAAAAGAAATCTAAAACTGTAAGCTCTAATATGAATGCAAACTAAAAACCAAAAAAGAATATATAGAAACTACCCTTCCCCCATGCTTAGATAAAGCATTATTATTCAAAGGAAAGAAAGTAAAAGAAGGGATAACAAAAGAAAACAATCTCACTAGGTTAGGTGCAGAGTGCACCTAAGCTATGCAGCCTCATAATAACCGGGCCACATGGAGCATCAGCCACTCCATCACGATGTTAAGACTCGGGTCATGAAATTCGACGTCATTAAAGCACACAAAATCTTGTCAAACTCCTCAACATAGAGTTTCCAAGCGTGACAATAAGAAAGCGTGAAAATAATCACAGCAAAGAAAGTTAGTGCTCTCTTCAACAAAACAAAGGCATAGAATAGTTAAAAGAGAAAGCAAAGAAAGTGTTCCACATGATTTTTCTAGGCTTGTCCACTAGGAATATGCAATACGACTCAAGGGAGTCATTATACCTACTAAAGTAACCTAGGGAAAGAAAATTATCAACATTCCCACGAAGCATGTCAAACACATTATCCTCATAGCCGAAGTCAACATTAGAATCACAAATCTTAGGATTATTAATGTGTACATCAATATAATACTTTGGGAAAGAGAGGGTAATGAACACATAGGGAAAACATGAGAATGATCAAAGGGATTAGGGATAACACTATCATCAAAACCAAGGCTAGAAGACTCCTCATGCACACACTCATAAGGACACACCTTTAAAGGAGTGTTAACTAGATTATGTACCTCATCTAAAATATATTCGGCCTTAAAACATGCATCGAAAATATCAATCCTAGTATCAAACCCAAGAGGCTCACCTACCTTGAGCCTCGTGCACTGAGCTAGAGGAAAGGACGAGTCAGGTAAGGATAGGACAACATCAGTATTGCCCCAGGGTGATACAAAGTCAGGTTGCACATAACATGCACAATATGGACACAAATTAGTAGCATGGTTAGAAGAATTATACAAATCGCACCGAAAAGGAGCATAATAAGATCTATAATACAGTGCATGAGGATTAGGGAATGAATAAGATCTACAAACACAACTAGACTTCTCAAACTCAAATAAATCCCAGGCAATCCACTCAAGAAAATAACATGCATCATCAATATTTTCACCATAAAAATCCCAATACACTAAAAGAGTATGGGTTTTACTATTCACACCCTCATCAACAATGTGTAAAATTCCCCATTTACCCACACAATAACCACATTCAACAAGAAAGACATTTGAACACTTAAAATACCTCCAAAATAATTCATGCTCGAATTGGAGGTTTCAAGATATGCTAAGCGAATCCGAACATTAAATTGATAAAAATACGAACATAAGGAAACAACTATAACTAGTTCAAGGGGTTTCAACTTAACAACTTCTAATTCACTAATTTTAAATCAATTAAGGAGAAAACGCCTATGAATTCAGGTAGTTTTGAAGGTTGATTGGATCAAAATGATAAATATATACTTTTCTCTAATTTGTTAATCGCGACAAATTGCAATCTATCCAAAAATTCGGCCTACTCTTTCTGACTCAACTAAATTTGCCTAAACTAAGCAAAAGTCATTCTTTTGAACTAATATGTCTTAATCCAAGTTAAACTTCTTTGATTACACTGTAGTCCTCCTCCCACGGAAATCTCTCTTTCGAGACGAAGTTATGTCTGGTCTAATCAAGCAATCCAATAATCAAATGTCACCTTTCAATTTTTCACCTGATTGTTTCAATTGTGCAAGGAAATTTTGGCTAAAATTCAGTCACAACACGATAATCACTCGATAGAATGAAATCAAACCAATCATGAAAATAAGCACAATTCTTTAGATTAAACCATGATCCAATAACACTTTGACAAACTACTAAATCCCTAGACAAAATTTAAACTAGTCATGCATGATTAAATTAAACAGCGAACTACTCTAAAATGATAAATATAAATAGAAAAGAGAGGAGGAGAGAGAAGAGGTTGCTCAGCCAAAATGCATAGAAGAGAGAAGAGTTTGCTCAACCAAAATGCACACTTGAATCTTTCGATTACAAAACCTGATCCCGCTTCCTTGTGAATTTTCTTCTTCTACTTGCTCTCAACTCTTTCTAAAATCCTAATAAAAGTAAAAGAATGGGATGGTGTGTGATTTTTGCTGCTGAGGGACGCCCTATTTATAGGAAAACCCAAGCAACCTCAGCCACATGATGACGAAAAACAAAGAGATTCGCAATTATGCCTCCAGCACGGACCGTGTCGTGCACCACGGGGCAGACCGTCGTGTTGGATGGCTCGTCATTCTTATTTTATTCCACTCTTAATTGGGCACAAAAACATAGGAGCATCCGTGGGGAGTCAAAATACATCAAAATGAGGGTCAAATGCTTGGTCAAATGGTTCAAAATCCTGCCAAACACATCAAACAATCATACCCAAGCATAAAATGGGAAAAAGAGTATAAACTATAACATAAACCATTTAATTTTCCCTAAAAATGCAGCAAAATGACCTTAAAATGATATACGCCTTAAGCACTTATCAACATGCTTAATGAACCTAAGTGAACCTAAAGCCCTTGAAAAACGATAATTGGTTAGATTTAGGTATTTTGTTTCACCTTGAAAGAGGGTTGTGAAACTTCAATAATTGGTTTTAAAATAACCGTTAGGGGAAAAAGTGCATGTCTGATATTTTGGAGTGGGAAATTGCTTAATTTGTTTAATTCATTCATTTTTATCCATTACATTTGATATTTTCATTTCAATATCAAACTTGGATTCGCTTAGCATGTGTTGAGGGAACATAGCCCAGTAGATTAACCTAGTCTCTGTGGGATCGACCTTGATTTGCTACAATGCCACCGTGCGCTTGCGGTCGTATCAGTCTTCAGACCTAATTTGGATAAGTTTATAGTGGTGTTCGTAGATGACTTCTTTGTCTATTATAAGGACAGGGAGGAACACGTTGATCATTTGAGGATGGTGTTACAAACCCCAAGGGAGCATCAGTTCTCTAGCAAATTAAAGAAGTGTGAATTTTGGTTAGAAGAAGTCGTATTCCTGGGACATATGGTTACAAAAGAAAGAATTAATGTCGACCCTCAAAAGGTGAAAGTAGTCACGGAATGCTAAAGGCCTACCAACGTCATTGAGATGAAAAGCTTTTTGGTTTAGCGGGCAATTATCAAAGGTTCGTTAAAGACTTTTCGAAAATAGCATCGCCCCTGACCAATCTGCTGAAGAAAGCGAATAAATTTGAGTGGACAGAAAAGTGTGAGAAAGCTTTGTAGGAGTTAAGACAGTAATTAACTACCGCCCCAATCCTAACACTACTAGTAGAAGGTAAAGTGTATGCTATTTATAGTGATGCTTCAAAGGACGGTTTGATGTGTGTTCTGATACAGGAAGACAAACTAGTAGCTTCTGTCTCTCGATAGCTCAAGCGTTATGAGAAAAATTACCCTACTCATGACCTAGCGTTAGCAGTTGTGGTCTTCGCACTGAAAATTTGGAGACATTACCTATATGGGGCACCATGGAAGATCTATACTGACCATTAAAGTCGAAAATATATCTTCACCCAGAAGGACCTCAATTTGGGACAATGACATTGGCTGGAGTTGCTTAAGGGCTATGATTTGCAGATTCAATATCACCCAAGGAAAGCAAATGTTTTAGCGAATGTCCTACGTAGGAATGCCCAACATAGCGAAAACACTATGGTGATTGCTTAGTTCAGTCTTCTGAGTAAGTGATGTAAGTGTCAAGGGAAATCACTACCCAAGCTAACTCACATCAAATGGAAGAGAAAAACTCAAGTTTGGGTCACGGCCTGGGTGGCACGGTTGTGCCTATGAGCACGGTCAGACCGTGCCACTTTGCTGTCCCAAAAACCGTGGGGAAGGAAAAAACGCATGGTTGAATGCCTTTGTAGGTTACTTCAATTTTTGCTTCTTTTGGTGAATGGTAAATGGTGAAAATGGATGTAAAACAGAGTATTTGAAGTGGGGATGTGAATGGAAGTGGAAGATTAGCTAAGTAAAAGCAATTAACTCTTAATCCAAGCTAATTACTTCACTAAGCAAATCATGGAGATGAATCTATAATAGGATAGAACTAAACCTGAGATTGGATACAGAATCACCACCAACCTTCAAGCTTAGGGCCCTTAATCTTGATTAAGATACAGAATCACCACTTAATCAAGGTTAAGACTCACTTGGACACCACCTTAATTGGCCTAACTAAGGATAAGCAAGCAAGAGTTTAGAAAGAAGAAAGCAAATGCTCTCAAACGTGGAATTTCATTCAATAACTTATGAAATGAAGCAATGGACTTTGAAAGCTTTTATGAAGCAGAAAAAATGACCAAGGTTCCTAGCTATACACGTCCCCCTCCCCTTTCCTTCCTAGTAAGGAAATGATTAGTGACTTAATACAACTAGTTAAGCTAATTAAGGTACAACAAAGATTAACTAGAATTAATACATCACAAACATGAAGTAAACTAATGTCTAGGATAATTATACAACCTTTAACACTTGATTACACACTTAAACATTCAGCAGAGGCTAGAAGGCCATGTGCCTAGCCGAAATTTGCATGGCAAATTACGGCTAGCCAATCACAACGTGGCACCAATTCTTATCTTTGTCTTGCTTTTATTGGCTTCTTCTTCAAGGGGCAGCCAATACTAGAACACCTTAGAGAGTGTGCCAAAAATTGGAGAGTGTGCCATCAACTTGCACGGGGCTGGCCGGCTGGTTTAGGGGGAAGAAAAAAACCGGTTCACTTGAACTGAGTTCAAGCAAAACTGGTCGGTTTTTGATGCCTTTTGTTTGCATAGGAAAATTGACCGTGGCTGGGATTTTAAAGGTAGGGGAGTAATTTTAGGATGTGAAGAATCCCCCCCCCTCAAGAAAATCAAGGTTACAAAAGGGTTTTGAGGGTTAATTAAATTAATACTTCCAACCGCGCAAAACCGGGGCAAAATGGAGTAGCTTGGAAATTGACCTTGATCTTCAATCCTCTTGAGGGTATGACTTGAACTCATTCATGGACCTGCAAAACAACATCAAAAGGATTCCAAAAATGCAAAAATGTTAGTCATAAGCTACAACGTAGCTTACGAAATCGAATGCACAAAACCGGGCACTTTGAGGCTAGTGAACCCGTTTGTGCTAGCTTCACTTTCTTGCAACAATTGAGCCATTTTCTTCATTTGAGACCTTGTTCTTGGGCGTGTAGGACTTGTATCATCATGGACAA
>JACYFF010019584.1:73988027-74019007 GCA_017589665.1 Selenicereus undatus | reverse complement strand
TTCAGCCCAAAAAATAAAGTACTGAAATGCAGTCCTGTTTTGCGCAGGTCATACTCTTTGCACCATAACTTTTGACCCGATGGTCCAAATGCCGTAAATGAGCATTCCTTGGAAAATATACATCTAGAGATTTCAAACGAGCCCAATACCATTGAATTTGGCCAAGTATTCTGAGATATATACCCTCTGGAAGTTGGGCTTTCTGCAGGTGTGAACACATTGATGGCAAAACGCGTGTGGCTTGTGTGTACACCTCATTTCCGCTATTGCTGCTTGGTTCTTCCTCTTCAGCTGTGTTCCTTCCCCCCTTGCAAGGTCAAAAGGTGTGATAAATAGGGATGCATGAATCCCCCTTGGCTGCTACACTCTACTCACACCAAAAGGCCTCAAGAGACACACCACTTCACCTTGGTGCATCCGGACGTGGTTGCTGAAATTTTGCCTTGTTTTTTTCTTTTATTATTTTCGTGTGTTTTCATACCTTTTCATTATGTAAGGCCTCTACTATATAAAGGACATAGCATAGGGTTGTTGAAAGAAGCATCTACAATCAACTCTAAGTAATACAATTCAACTTTTGAGTGTTCTCTCAAAGTGAGTGTGCAAATCTAGTTCTATATCTTGAGTATTGGCAAACTCAAGTGGTGTTCTAGTTTCCTAAACTCCTCTAGGTGGTGATTCATTTTTGTATCCTAGAAAAGAGTGAAGGAATTCGCCCAAGGATTGGTTTTGAGTGGCGCCTCTCGTCTTATCTCAAACACAACCCGTGAACCTATCCTTTATTATTTTTTTCTTTCTTCCTTTACCAAAAACCCACAAAAAGATAACATTACTTGGTCATTTGAGATTTCAAATACATCATTATGCAAAGTTCAATCTTGTATGAACCCAATCTTGAGATTTAGAGGAATTTTCGAATTGAAGAACAAAGGCACGAGGCAAGAAGGAATTCAAATATGGCAGGAGAAGGAGGTGACCAAAGAAGGACTCCTCGAGATTTCGTTACCCCTGAAGTCCAAGGGATCGCCTCAAGCATCACTCACCCTGCTGTAGATGCCAATAATTTCACGCTTAAATCGACACTCATTTTCATAGCGCAACAATCCTAGTTTGGTGGAACGCCTTTGGAAGACCCAAATCTACACCTCTTGGTCTTTTTATGGGCGTTCCACACATTGAAGCTCAATGGAGTCTCCAGTGATGCGATTCACCTGCGCTTATTCCTTTTCTCATTAAGTGATAAGGCAAGGGCTTGGTTACACTCCTTGCCATCTGGATGCATTACCTCCCGGGATGAGTTGATGAGAGCATTCCTCGCCCAGTTTTTCCCTCCAAGCAAAACAGCAAGCCTAAGGAATTGGATTGCTATCTTCATGCAAAAAGATGACAAGAGCATTCTTTTCCTACGTTTGTGCCCCTATCACGGTCTTTAGCATTGGATGATTATCCAAATCTTTTGTAATGGTATGACCCAGTCTATGAGGTCCACTATTGATGCGACGACAGGAGGAACTCTGATGAACAAGACTGAGGATGAAGCCTATAATCTGATCGAGGAGATAGCATTGAGCAACTTTCAATGGTCCACTAAACGAGGCCAACTGAAGCGGGTTGGAGGTAAGCTTGAAGTTGATGCGCTTACTTCACTTTCTGCTAAACTAGATGCTATGACTTAAAGATTGGATCGAATGAATGTTAACGCTATGAATTCTAGTGCCCCTTCCCCTTGTGAAATTTGTGGTTCTGTTGAGCATGTAACTTTGAATTGTCAAGTTGGGAGTCCCTTTTCCCAAGACCCTAATAAGGCTAATTATGTTCAAAATTTCAACCTAACAATGACCAATGAACCTTACTCTAATACCTATAATCCGGGTAGGAGAATCATCCAAAATTTTCTTATAGGGCTAACCTAAACCCATCAAATATACCCCCTATGAATGCTAGACCACTCCCTGGTTTTCAAAAACCCCCATTCCCTTCTCAAATGTGCTAAAAGTCTAATTTAGAGGTAATGATGGAAAGTATGCTTATGGAGCAACAAAAGTACGATGAGTATATTAGACAATTGGCCTTAAAGGTTGATGTTCTTACAACTCACAATAGGATGTTGGAAGCCCAAATTGGCCAAAAAAGCTACTTCTCATCTACACCCCCAGATAGACTTCCTAGCAAGCCCGAACCTAATCCTCATGAACACTGTAATTATGTTACCATAAAGGAAGAAAAAGAGGACTTAACTGACCGTAAGGATACACCAATGTAAGAGGGCAGGGAAATAATCATGGCAAGAAATAAGGAGAGAAATAATTATGGCAAGGCTACCGCATTCAAAGAGAATGACACTGTTGAGGTCCCCACCATTTTCCCCCTGAAGCTCGCTGACCCAGGTAGTTTTTCTATCCCTTGAATTGTGGGAAAAGTTCAAATTGAGAGTGGTCTATGCGATTTAGGTGACAGTGCTAGCATAATGCCTTATTCTTTGTTTCATAAGCTGCACCTAGGATCATTACTAGTCGTACTTTTTTCACTACAATTCATTGATGGTCTGTGACATAACTTATAGGCAAATTGGATAATGTGCCAGTCAATATATGAGACATTTGACTGTTGGAGGACTTCATTATAGTTGGTGTGCCTAAAATCGATGATGCTCTAATTATCCTAGGTCGGCCGATTTTGGCGACAACTCGTTGCCACATTGATGTATGAGAGGGCCATATATCTTTTGAGGTAGAAGGGGGCATTGCTGTATTTAGTCATAGAAAGGAGGACGTGGTTTCTCTTCATTCTTCTATATTGGATTCATTACCCCTTGCCGCTGAGATTAATATGGAGGATGTCTTAAATTATGAAGATCCTACTGATTCTGACTGGATTTCTTATGAGGACCTTGACCGAGGGTATGTTAAGGTGGAGTTTGCTACTCCTATGCCACCTAACAAGCCCGAGGTTGAGGCCCCTATTCCTATTGACTGTTCCACGAGTGATTATTGCAGGTTTGCACAAGTTATTCTCTCTATGCCCTCTGTGGAATGTTTTGATGCAGATTTTGATGTAGGGGTTGAACAAGTTGATGATAGCCCGTCTGATGGGCCACAAGATCGATTTGTTTTGTATACATATAATGCATTATGGCACCAAGTTATCAAGATGAAGGACCAGCAGCCAGAAATTTTAAGATGGTACCTTCGCTTGAAGAAATTTGATTTTGTGGTTCGGGACAAAGCGAATGTCCATACACTATCTAATCCAAACCAAGCGTAGAATAACGGTCAAGTTCTTGACCTTAAAAGACCGCTTCTTAGGGGGCAACCCAAGTTCTTTTTCCTTTCCCTTTTTCTTTCCTTAGCTTTTATTTTTACTATTTTTGTATTTTGTGATGAGGAAAAAAAAGGGAGAAAACAAAAACATAAAAAATATGACATAAAATGTTGGCACCACGGCCAATACCCCCAGAAATATGGCCGTGGGTTTCCAACCTAGAAAAAAGAAAAAAAACGTTGTGTAAGCAGACACCATAGTTGCCCCGTGGTGAAGGCCATGGTCTGTGATGGACCGCTACGGCCCGTGGTCTATGTTTTTGGCTACGGTGCCCTTTCCTCTGCCTCAGTTCTTCTTCAACCTATCGACATGCTCTGTCTCTCTACCTCCATTTTCTCTTTCTAAACCTTCATAACCAATACCTCTAATCCTCTGTCATTTCTTCTGTATTTTCAATCATTTTCACACCACACCATTTCCTTTCACTCAATCTTCCATTTTTCTCCAAAAATTTCATCTCTTTTCTTCTTCTTCTTCTTCTTTAAATTCATCTCACCTTCACTAGTCCACGATACCCATCTTTTTCTGTCTCTTATTCCTCATATTTTTCACTTAATTTCTTTAATTTTCGAGGTTTTAGTTCTTATTTTTGGTTTTAGTTTTGTTTTGTTTAGAGTTTACAACCATGACACCAACCAAGAGACAAAGGAGCAACAAGGAGGTTCGTTCATCAAGTCAAGCAACACCACAACCTCAGAGGACATCCCAAACTACGCATGCTAGAGGTAACATTCTTCACGCTCTTGTTTTAATGCATCCCGAGCATGTTGCTAGGCACAACTATTTGAATAAATGTATGATTGTAACAACTAGATATTAAGATGAGGATTTTTTAGCCCGGTTGGGAATATTGGATGATATTAGATGGTTGTTTGCAAGAGGCGATATGGGACACTTTTTAGAACTCAAAGAGCTTACATACCAGGACCTGACCCTAGAATTCCTTAGTGCACTCTATGTCGAGGTCACTAGAGGACCTCAATGTCAAGCCGGATTTATATTGTTTTATTTGCAGTGATAATTGTATGAACTTAACTTAGGTGCTTTCAATAGTAATTTCGGTTTTGACCTAGCATAGATTTATCGAACCGCTAAGTCCCTTGTGAATTCAACCCGAACACGTTTTAGGGTGAACTTTCAAAGAGTGTTAGGTGCAACACTAGTTCATCAAAATACACACATATTAGGAACCCTTGCATTAGAGTAGCTCAGTGTATTCTGGCTTGTTTTCTGTTTGCTCGGGACGATAGTCTCAATGTCCCGAGACTTTCTGAGTTGTACTTTTTGTCCTGTATGCTTGATGGAGTCCAGCTTGACCTAGGTTCATTTTAGCTAGACAATTACATAGTGCTACTGGTAGCACTGAAGATAGGATAGTCCTATGTGGGATTGTAACTACTATTGCTAGATTCTTTGGAGTTGAGCCCAATCCTGAGGATAGAGTTTCTGGGTCTGAGTGGCTTGATCAAGCTCCTTTTGAGATTATGAACTTTTATAAAGTTGTGGCTGGCCATTTGTGTTGGATTTACCCCGGGAATTGGATTTTGCCGCTGCCCGATGTCGATTGCACCACCCATCTTCATCGAGGTAACCTTTGTTGGGTACCTGGTGATGAGGAGGTTGTTCGACTCGTACTCGATCATCCAGCCCCTCACTTTAGTCAATCTGGACCTAGTTCTTCCTCTCAACGACCCCCTCCTGACTATTCTAATATTCAAGATACGTTTAAATCTGTTCAGGAGGAGCAAGTTTCCCTCTGAGCATTTGTTGCTTCTAAGATCGCCCCTCTTCGAGACTTCGTCTAAGAGCACCACAATGAGCTTCGTGGGTTGCTTCCTTCACAGACACAATATTTCCAAGACTATAGAGCATGTCTACAGACCGGGAGGGATTGGCATATCTCCTATGGCCAACCACCCCATCCTCCGTCACTACCCCCTTTCTGATTGCTCTGTGCTACTTCCCTTCCTTTTTTTTGTTATGTGCCCACATTGATGGTAATGTGTGATTCAAGCATGGGGGAGTTAGTTAGTTGTTTTATTTGCCATCTGGTGCCTGTTTTCGATTTGGTGTGCTTGTGCTTTATATATGTTCTTCATAGTACTTTTTGATTTTTTGTTTTAGCTTTGTTTAGTAGTGCATTTAGTTTCTGTTTCATTCTAGGTTACATTTTAGTTTCTTTCTTTTATTAGTTTCTTTGCATATTAGTTTGCATTGTTTATAGGAGCCCAAAAAAAGAAAAAAATGATGAAAAAAATGAAAGAAATGAAAAAAATCCTCCGATGATGATCTTTGCAGATTTGGTAGATTTCTATGGTTTAGTTTGATCTTTTGATTCGCCCGAATTGTGCATAAAATGTTCGGGAATGAGTTTTCAAAAATGATCTCCATGTTTTGAGCACATGTTGAATGGGAGTTGATTTACCCTATGAGTCTTTACATGATTTTAGTGTATGTTTACTAGTGACCTAGTTTTGACCTTGGTAGATTCCCCGTTAGATTTCGACCTTTTAGAGGCTATTCATCATTTTTAGTCTCATATTTTCTTCCATGTGTGACTCTTCCTTGACTTCATTTCTCTAGAACTTGTTTTGATTCTCATTCATTATCACATTTTGCATATGCATTTGGGCAATATTATTGAGGCAATTTTTCTTTAATTTGTTGGAAACCCATGGCCAAATAGCCACCTTTGTTCTGTATTCTATCTCTTGCTAGCCCCTTTGAGCCTATATCCATTTTTTTATTTAAACCTCCTGTTATAGACCATGACCAAATACTTGTCTTACCCTTAAGCCAAGACTAGATGAGTGTTCCATTCTTTTGCATCAAGTATAATAGGGCGTCAGTAAGGTGGACTGTTATCTTTTAGTGAAGTTTGGCTGTTTGGTGAAGGGATGTGAGATTTTGATAAATTCCTTGTTTTATTGTACAAACTTTGGAGAATAAACAAAAAAAAAGAAAGAAAAACAACAGAAAAATGTAAAAAAAAAGAAGCACGAAAAAAAAAAATGAAAAATGAAGAAAGGAAAAAAATCGAGAGAAAATGTTAGCGTTGGTGCGATTGTAAGATATTTGTGATTTTTCACTCTTTCTGTCTTCAATTTGGGATTTATTTTGTTGATGAATTGATATGGTTTAAAAAGGATGTAGTATGATGCATTGGAATTGTTTAGCTCTTGGCCTATGGCTTCTAGCTCCTCATTGCAAAAACATTTATTCCCCTCTTACCTTTACGCAAAGTCCAGTTATAACCCTGTGAAAGTCCTCATGATTGTCTAGTGTTTTTGCATTTTAGGGATGGCAAATTTGAGAATCTTGTCAAGCCTATGGTAGATTGGAGTCTAAGAAATGAGAATTGAGAGAACCTTCATTATTATAAACACATGAGCGATGACAGCCGCATAACTATAGTGAGGTTCTACTGGCTTTGTTGGCCTTGTTTCATTTGATTGAATGATTGAATTTGACGATTTAGGGGAGATTGATTTAAGTTTGACATTGTCGTCTATCAAAAGGTTTTCGAAAATTTCATTCTCTAATCTATTTATTAATGATTTTTGCATCTTTTTTGGGTACCTTTGGATAAGCTTTTCCATTTGAATGTACGTATATCTATCCTAAGGAGGTTGTGCAGATTTATGATTTTTACATTTGCTTGAGGACAAGCAACAATTTATGCATGGGGGAGTTTGATAAGTGCTTAATGTATACATCATTTTAAGCCTATTTTGTGTCAGTTGTAGGAGAATTATGTGCTTGATGTTATTATTTAGACTCCTATTCTCGATTTATGCTTGGGTATAGTTATTTTATGTGTTTTGCAGGATTTTAAGTATTTTAACCCAACATTTGATCTACGGACACCCATGTGTTGCTACGCCTGTGGAGCAAGAAAAGAGCAGAAATCCGGTTCTAGCCCAGACCACGGTCAGACCGTGGTACTTGTCACGGGTTGTGATGAGCCTGTAACCGCTGCCTCTTCGTCTTCCTTCGGCTGTGTGACTGAGATCGAGCGAGCTCCTCTATAAATAGCTTCGTCCTATAGTAGTGAAAAGAAATCCTAGAGCAATACAAAAGCATTCGATTAGAGTTTTATCCTAGTTTCTTTCTTTCTCAAATTTTGTTGTTTCTAGTTTGATTTTTAGTTTTGGGGAGAAATCTTGAGTGTATGTGTCTTTGTTTTTGAGGCGGTTTGAAGCCCTTGGTTGAAGGCCATCTCCGTCAAGCCTTTCTCTAAGATTTTGCCAATTGTTGGTTAGTTTTGTTTATTTCTTAATCATGTCTGAGTAGTTTTCTTTTGTCTAGGGATGTAGTAGTTTATGTAAGTGTTGTTGGATCATGTTTTAATTTGAAGAATTATGTTTGTTTTCAAGATTTGTTTGATTTCATTTATTAAGTGTTATTCATTTTGTGAGTAGATTTTTTGCCAAAGTTTGCTTGCTCAGTTGAAACAAACAAATGAAAAATTGAGAGGTGACATTTGGTTTTTGGACTGCTTTATTAAACATAACGTGGAGTCATCTCGAAAGAGAGATTTGCAACTTAGGAGGACTGGCGAATAGTTGAATATATTAAATTGAATCAAGATAAATTAGTTTGAAAGAACGACTTTTGCTTAGTTTAGCCAAATTTGATTGATTTCGAAAGAATATATTAAATTCCTAAATAGATTGCAATTTCTCGAGATTAACCGATTGGAGAAAAGCACATGTTAATTTGTTTTGATCCAATACACTTTCATAACTAAGAATTCCTAGACTTATTTTCTCTTTAATTGATTCAGAATAGTGAATTAGAAGATGCCAAATTGATTCAGAATAGTTACATTAGTCCATGAGGAATGATATCTTTTTCTATACTACGACTACCCGGGCACTTACGGTGTTAGTTGATCATAAACCTTACTTTTCTTAACTAAAACTATCAATTATGAAACTGAAAATATTTGCTAACTATATGTTCCTGTAATGACATTTTTGTACAAAATCAGGGACTAATCTATCATTTCCTCCCCTTTTGTGCATAATCATATTTAGTTAAATTCCATTAAAAGTTCATAGTGAGCCCCCAACTAGCTTTTCAATGAACATTTAGCAATACAGGAATGCATGTACTGAGTTTCAGCTCATAGTTCGAAATGTTTTCATGTTTTATTTTAGGCAAATGCTCAGTGAATTGCCCTCAAAACTGGCCGACTGAAGGAGATAAGTGAGCTGGGAAGTCTTAATGGAATAGTGGTGTATTAGAGCTGAGATGCTTTCAGCACTATATTGTGAAACATTCTCACGTTAGAACTATATACTCTACAAAGAGTTACTATATTTTGGTGTAACATTGAGATATTAGAAACTGTTTATGTATGGTTTTGATGGTCTATGATTGTTTGAATGTCTTGTGGTGGTAACTAATGTTCAACTCAATTATGTTTATTATTTATAATCCAAGCCTTCTGCTTTTTGGACGGCGGTAATGCCTTGCTCTTTGGGTTATCTCTTCAAATTGATAAAATTAATGGAGAGAATGCAAACAATGGATTATGTGCATTTGGGGTGTTACATTATGTATTAATGATATATGGATTCTGACTAAACATTATACTTTCAAGTCTTTATATGTTATTTTTTTTTAGAAAAATGTTTGTAATGTTTTTTTATTGGAGTTTGCATTGTTGGTGTTTTATGTGTTTTTTTGACATCACTTACTAAGTTATGCTAACTCTTGTGAGGATATTATGTGACTATTATCTATACTTTTTTCTTAGATCATGGCTTCCATAGGAAAATCTATTGGCAATAAGAAGATGATCTCAAAAGATCAATTGACGATATGCTATTAGCGAAAGCCCATTTATAATGTAATTACGTTATTATAAATGTTAATAGTGTTTTACATTGGTGTAGCATTTGTTGACTTTTGGAAAAAAACTTGGGATCAAATCAAGCAATACGGCATAGTTGATGATCTAAGCAAGTTTCTACATGTAGTTTGCCTAATGGTGCATGTGTTCGACGCTTTCTATTCTCAGACAAAACTTCCTCCATGCCTAATAGAGTCACTCAATCTGAATTTGCTGGTGGGTTTTATTTATGAAAATTTTAATCATGCATTTACCGTATATGTCGCTTTTTATTTCCTTCCTTTAATTTTGCTTTTAATTAAGAGAAGTGACTATTATTAGGTGGTGGGAAAAAAGATGGGTGTAACAGTTGCACAATGGTTGGAAATGCTACTAATATAACATCTTCCACAGGTATATTGAATATAGATGTTTACATTAATTATTCATGTGTTATTTTTTATTAATAAGGAAGATTTGCGATTGTTGCTAGCACCTCGACGTAATTCATTGAAGGAGCCCACTAAATGAGGTAATTTACATCTTGACAATGAAGTCAGACACTTAGAAACTAGAGTTCATCAATCAATTTCTAGTGGTAAGTTATGAACTTTGTCAACTATGTTGTTGTGATTATTTTTCAAGTAATTGTTTATGTCATTTTTGTTTTGTATGTTAATATTTGATTGCTAAGCGCTTGGGAGCAATTCGAACATGGTGAATCTTGAGCAAAATGATGTGTATTAAGAAAGCCTTGAAGCAACACCAGCTGGTTACAATACCACAAATAAGAGGCAAATGGGAGCAACTAAACCAAAGAAAAGCGAAGGTCATGGTCCTAACGTGTTGAAGGTTAGCAAGAACCCTATGTTGGTTGATGTTAATGAAAATCTTCAACCGATTAGTGCTTCTTCGAGGAAAATGTCTACTTTGATTAGTGTACTTACACGGGATCCTCGAAAATTGCCACTTGATTATTTTGATTGGTAAAAAACGGAACAACAGAAAAAGGATTCATTATGGTAAGACGTGAAGGTATTTGTGCATGTGACATTAATTTTTCATCTTACCTTTTATAGTTTATTTTCGTCTTCATTTTTCAGCGTTCATCTTGCTTTTTCGAAGGAAAAGAACCTTATGAATAGGCGATGGAAAAAATGCATGGTTGCTGGAGAGGATACAAATCCAAGTTGAAAGTGGAACATTTCGATAGTAAGAGTCATGATGAAGTGATATAATCTAAGCCTAGTCACATACCTCCTGACACATGGAATTATTTTGTAACATTCTAGGAATCTAACATATGGAAGGTAATTTCCACCAACACTATTGATTAAACTTTTTCTTATTGTCAATGTAATCCTAATCTCATTTTATTACAGCTGTCACTTAGGAAAGAAGTAAGGGAGGTATTGAAAATCGTGAGAATAACAAAAATGTGCCATCATGCGGGGAGAAAGAGCTTTGCACATGTGCATGCTGAGTAGGAGGTATTATATATACAAGCAATATATCTCCACTTTTTAGCCAAGTTTTTTTTTCCTTTGGTCTCCGTAACCGAACTGAGGCTGCTGCCTAGAATTGAAGATCAGCTAGGAGTTGAACTTATGATCAGCTTGGACTTATGATCAACTGAGCTTATGCTGTTGAATATGTTCTGATGCATAGGCTATTACACAAGCACACATAATTTTTTTGTCCCTACTAGATGGAGTACGCTATGGGGGAGGAATGTATGCCTAATATATACAATTTTTTAGATGACATTGTAACTTGGGGGTAGCCTAATAAACTATTATGGTAAGAACTTGTAGGACACTAAACATATATGAAGTGTTAAACCCCCCCCAAAGAAAAAGTCGTAGGCCTAAGTCATTTCAGATTCATCAGACCCATCCTTTGATGGTTTCGGAGCTGTTGTAGGCAATGACAATCATGCAAAATAGACCAGTTCAGACTTGATTTCGGTTTTATTGTTGGAACGTATCGGGTTAGATTTGGATTATTTAGATGTGGTGAATTAGGAAGATTGCTGCTCAGGATTAACATGGTATTGATGTTATGTAGCCCTTACGGATGTATGTTGTGCAATCGTCACTGATTGTTGATACTTCCTACGTAGAAGCCAAGGGTTTCTTTTAGGGGGGCGTGTCTCTAGTATGGAGTATACTATAAGGCTTTTGATGAAAATTGTAAGACAAAGAATTTAGAGTTGACCTCAAAGAATTTGAGCTTCTGCCAGTGGTTCTAAAAAATAAATTTGTGTTGTAGGAAAACTTAGAAATCCTTTGAGGTTCTTGTGAGAAAGTTTGTCATCGTGATTACTATGACCTCCCATTGATAGTTGTTTATAGCAAATATTTAGATCATCGTAGTAAATAGCAGTACTTTTTTTCAAATCAAGCAAGCTTTACTACTTGGGATGTTCATAAAACTTGATTTAGGCCAAGCATCAATGTAGTTGTCAAGTCTAAACAATGCTTGTTGCTAGGTTGTTGCTATGTGATGACCAGTGAGGAAATTGCCTTTCTTTTCTTCTTAAGCGAGTGAAAAATTGGGTCTGACAACACATACGTTGAACATGTTTTTCAGTTTGCCGTGATTATGTTTGTCACTAAATGCTATATTATGGAATCAATCATAGCAATCTGGTTTCAAAATTAGTATAATGCAATAAATACAATTATGATGAAATGGTGAGTGGGGGAATTGAACCTAGAACCTGTTGTACCTAGAGCCTCAGTATTAACCACTCGACGGAGGTCTTATTCCTTTTTGCCCTTTTTAAGTGTTTATATTTGAAATATATCATTACTTCATGCATCCAAAAGGGGGTATTACGGAAAAGTATATTTTGGAATAAAACTTGTAAATGTAGGACAAGTTGCATTTGCTATGTTGAAGTGGCATTTTAAAAAAAAGGGGACAACCTGCATCTTTTTTCGCTGTAGTTCTACTTGTGCATTGAAAAGATTCTGCACCAGCATTAGAGCAATATAAGTTTGAAACTGCAACTTCTTTCTATGGAATTGGAGGTTGGAGATAATAGAGTTGTTTCGCCTAATACAATCCAGGAACTTTTGTATGTGATCTGGGAGTCTCTTGGCATGACATGATGAGTGACTGAAAATATAACCACCTGCGTGTTTGCAAATATATATGATTTTGTTGATATGTAGCTTGAGTGAATTTAAGCAACTCATCTAGAATCATATATGCTATTTAGGAAAAAGGTAACGTGACAGACAAGCTTTCAATATGGATAATGACCCACGAGCTGAAGAAAGGCTCCAAATTGGATGATGCTTCAAGTACGATAGAGGTACCTTCAACAAACAAATTGAGACTGATATTGATATTTTTATTAGAATGCCCTGATGGTGATGTTTTTGTTTTGTTTTTTATTTGTTTTTATTCTCCACTTTTGCAATTTAAATCAATCATTATTCTTGTGTTTGTGTGTGTTTTCAGCAAACAATTGAGATTGAGTTAGCCAAAGCTAAAGAAGGTTTACGCGATAATGGTATTCGAGATGAAATTTTCAAAAAGGTTAGAGGCAATGATAAATATGGCTATGCGAAGACTTATGGTATAGGTGTCAAAGTTCCTTGCAAGGTCTTAGAGATGTGCTCTATAGGAAGAGCGTGCTAAAAGAGTCAAAATTGAGCAACAATATAAAGAAAGTCAAGAGAAAGTTTAGAAATTAGAGAACAAAGTTGGTGCTATCACCCATTTGGTAAAATTACTTATGAAACATTAGGTAATTCTTTATGCCTCATACTGATCTTTCCTTGACTTCAGCTGGACTTGAATATGTAAATGTAGCTTCTGCGGTCCACTGATGAGGCCTATACTTTATATGTGGGATAGCAAGTGAGATACCACCTCTGGTTTCCATGTTCGTGTTGTTTAGAAATGAAACAAAAGCAACTTCGGTTCATAGCTTCTGTTAGCTTGTGGCCTTTTCAATTGCTTAGGTATTGGAGTATTTTGATTTACTTTAGCCATATGTAATGGTTTTGTTGTAGACGTTATACAAGAGCACTCATCCACATTATTATAGATCCTCTTTCATTATTAGTTTGGCTGTTGGTCCTCTCCTTCTTTGTTGGGAGCTCTACTTGTGTGTTCTATAAATTGAGTATTTGGTAGAGGTTGTAGCATTCAAGAGTGCCTATAGGCATTTCAAGTCTTCGCCTTTTCCATTTGTTCTTTTGGGTTGAGTGAGAGGTATAACAATTGTTGTCGTATTCATCTATAATTTTACCATTATATAGACGATGAGTAATTATTAAAATGATATGAGTTGGATTCCTTATTTAAGTTTTGAAGTGTGTCAATTTTGTAAGGGATATCAGATAATGTTCTTGCTTCAAATGAAGACAATGATGCTAATAATGTTGATGGTGAGAATGCAAATGCTAATAATCATAATATGAAGATGACAATATTGAAGAAAATGAGGATGGCGAAGAACATTGTGAATGAAATATAAATTGAGTCTTAATTTCTTGGTTCACTTTGTTCTTTTATGACTTTTACCGAGTATTTTGCCAAGAGCCAAGTACATGTTCTTGCATTGATGCTTTGAACATTAGGCAAACATACATTTTTAGATGTCATGTGTATATTTTTAATGATGAACATCCAATGAATTTGTGGCTCAGTCAAAGTTGTTTATTTTGTCATAGGAGGTGTATCATGTTGTTATATTGTTTTATAGGTTCACGTTGTTATGGCAGGTGTATTTGTTATCTGACCAAAAAAATATATTTGGTACATATACAACTTGATTTTTGCCAACAGTTATATTTATTATGAAAATGGTAGGAATACAATTACCAACAGATTATTCTGTTGGATAATTGATTGAAGGAGGTGGGAAGACCATTACCAACAAATAATTTATGTCGGAAATACTTACTTCATAGGAGAAAAAATAACAATGACAACATTTTGTGTTGGTAACAATAGGTTATCAACATCAAATTATCTATTGTTGGTACAAGTAGAACAATACCAACATAATGTTTTTTTGATAGTGTTGGTGCTCAATTGTAATAGTTCTAATTATCTGTTGGTAAAACTTTTACCTTAAGGTTTTTCACCAACAGTTTACTGGGAAAAATCACTGCACCCCACATTGTGTGGAAATTATAATCAGCGGACCATGTTATTAGAATATATTTGAAAGGGGCAATATTCTATGGAAACTATTTCAAGGGACCGTTCATTGTTTACGTTTTCTTCTTAGACCTTAAACTTTTCATATTTGCATTTTAACCCAAATCTTTAAAAATTTACTTTCGAAAATCCAAAAATTGTGCATGTGAAACTTTTTATAAGTACTACTCGAAGCCCTCTTTTAACTGGTATTAGAGCCACGTGACCAAAAATAATTCAGATTATTAAGCTAATTAATTATTAATTAAGCTAATTAACTGTAATTAACTGTGATTAATATTTGAATCATCACCTACTTGCTTTGGTCATAATTATTCACATATTATCCACTCACCAGAAGGGATTGCCTCACTAGAACCTCAAATAAACCATATCACGGATGCAGTTTTAGAATTAAAAGCAGAATTAGCTAAAATTAAGGCTGAACGAACTCAAAGAGCTTAAGAATCAGTTAACTGTAGTCCATCTTTATCTTATTAACGAAGTTGGGCATGGCGAACAAGGTACTCCCAGTATCAATACTACTTTTTGGCAAAAATATCCTTTCCAAAACCCAAAAAACAAGATTTCATTTTCTTTGCATGAGATCAAAATCCAAAAAGAAGTAGGAGAAAAATCGGATGAAAAATCAGCTAAAAAAGCAGAAAAAGAAGATGGGGTATGAACAATATACTCTTAGAGAGCTACAAAAAATGTTCGTGAAGGAACAAAATCCGGAAGAACTAAAAAAAATCATGAGCGCCATTAGAGATAAACATGACGTTTTATCTGACGAAAGCAAAGAGACCAATAATATCCAATTAGAAGAAGAAATATATCAGCAGATGAACCTTCTTAAACTTGATGATCTTAATGCATTACCTTTAGAAGAAAATAGAAGAAAATTGGATAAAAAAATATGGTAAAATGACTATTGAAGATGAGATTAATGACATTGGAGAAGAGATCGACTTATATGAAACAGAGACCAATCTCGTTAAAGTTGTCGCTCCTAAGCCTGAAGAATTTGGTGAACCTTCTAGGAGAAATACTCATTTCTTAAAACCTAGGTACGTCCCCATAGGACGAACTAGCAATTTTTCCTTCGGGTTTATCCCAAGGAAAACCACAACTTTTGAAGAAATTGGTCTTACCCCAATTAGTCAAACAGGATATATCTTAAACATTGATGGAGACACTAATAGAGAAGAAATATTTAAGCATTCGAAAAGAGGCATGAATAGTATCTTAAATATAAATACTAAATGGATTGCTGCCAATTTCTTAAACTACATCGAACATTGCTTTTCTGGCATTGTAGCTAACTGGTATGATTTATTAATTGAAGAATGTAAAAATACATTAAGAATGATGGAGACACCAATTGCAATGTTCAAAAATTTATGCAAAGAAATTGAAACCGAGTTCATTGGAGCTAAACTTAATTCCGAAGAAAAAGCAAGAGAATGGCAAAGAAAGATTAATAACCTATAATTATGGGATATGAGATATTTGAAAAATTATATTGCTGAATTTAGTTAATATTATTACAAAATTGGGCATAAAGAGACCAATCTTGGCACGTTCCACGATAAATTTCGATATCTATAAATTCCATAATAAATGAAAAATACATTGCATATCTGGAACGAGCAGATGCCATTAGTATCGTTGGCTCTAGAATCTCTTATATAAGAAAATGGGCAATGATCAATGTCTTGATCTCCAAAAGCAAAAGAAAATTAAGAAGCAATTCCTAACTTGGTGGGATTCACCGCACCAGTCGGGAAAAGAACTTGACAAAAGAAGGAAAAGAAAATATTATAAGAAAAAGAGCTTCAATAAGTGAAGGGGAGAAAAATATAGGAGAAAATATTATAACAAGCCAAGTCCTAAAAAAACAAAGATTTTTTAGGAAAGCAGCTTATTGTCCTGTAGGTAAAAACAATTGCAAATATTGGGCATGCGAAGAAATAGGTCATTATATTACTGAATGCAAAAATAGGAAGAATAACAAGCTTATTGAAACCTTGGGAAGCTTAGATTATGTTGAGCTTAGTGAAGATGAGGCTATAGACCTAGCCTTAAGCAACAACAAAGAAATTGCTGAAATTATATTCGACAATGAATATGAAGAAAGTGATTATGAAAAAAAACAAGTCATATGATGGAGAGTAGCTCTATCAGCCTTGGTGATCTCCAAGGACAAGAATTTGTTGTAGACAATGATCATGAGGAAGTCAAAGGAGATTGGGTTCTTCCCATAATCCAAAAGGACATGATCTACAAAAAATCTATCTTCTAATTAAAAAGCAAATACGTATGTGGAAGGATGGAATGAGATCTAGAGATAAAGGATTGTGAGTATGACATTGGGGAAGTTAATCTCATTAATTGGGAAAATATCCTTAAGCACAACAAAGATAGAAAGTATAGGTATATCCATGTAGGAAGTATCCAAGTTCAAATCACTCCATTATAATATTATGGTAAAGACACTGATCTTTATCTCTTATTATGTGATATTAGGTATACCAAATTAAATAATCAAATCATCAAAGGGATAAAGACTAATTTATGTAATAGATCGGTAGGATTCAATTCCCGATCGGGATATTATGTGAGTATAAAAAATGAATTTGCTAAAAACTTCTTATCTCTTAAGATAAAAACAGTTGGGATGGACATGAAAAGAGGAGGATATCCTTTAAGGATATTTTGAAAAATTATCTATAAATTAGATAATACAATAAACCCAAAGAATAAGGTGACAATGATAGAAGCAGAAAAATTTGAAAGTCCTACCCCTATGCAAAAGATCCAAAGGATTTAGTGTAACCCTTAGGATATAAAAGTCAATCATTCATGGATATCTAGCTTTGCCAGCCCTACAAAAATTAATAAGAAAAATGTAATAAAAATTGATGAAGAGGGTAAAATCACAATAAAACCCCAATTATTAAGAATCATGAGTACAATGTTAGATTGGGGAGAAGGATCTTCATTAGCTAAAGAAGAGCTTAAAGAAGATGATACAATCAGCATGACAAGTGAAATGGGTAGAATGAGTTTTGAAGCTCCAAGACCTAGTATAGATCGAATAACGAGTCTAGAAAGAAAGATCATTATGTACAAAACTAGAACTATTAGTGAACCAAGCTATGAGGGTGAATTAGTCAAAAACATGACAGTGGAAATATGCGATGAAGCTACCAATACAAATCCTAATAGTATCTATGTCCCAATAAAGGTATCTTTAGAGGGATATAACAAATACGAATTGTGTGCTTACATAGATAGTGGTTGTTTTTTATGCTTTTGAATAAGATCATTATTTTTGGAATTTATCTGGAAAAGAGCTAAAAATCCTTTACAAGTGAGGATAGCTGATAATAGCGTTATGAGCCATAATGCGGTAATAGAAGGGTTAGCCATAGAATTCGGAGGAGTTCAATGCATTATAGCAGTTCTATTGGCTACTGATAAACCCTCTCATGATGTGATTATTGAAAATAATTTTTAGGGATTATATTCTCCATGCACAGAGAGCATAAACTAGATACTATTCACAATTAATGGTCACTTAGTTCCCATTGAAAAACTAAGTAAGGCTTACAATCATAAAAAAATTGAGTTTACACGAAACCAGCGTGTTGAGAAGGTGATGCCAGCACAACGTGAAGTACCATTAGCAATTTCATTACTGGAATTATATATTAAAGAATAGATTGTTGAACAATAAGAAAAATTATGCAAAGAACTCTACTCTGATAATCATCTAAAATTTTAGGATAAAGACAAAACATTTGCTAAGATCAGTTTATTAAATCCCAACACTATTATCCGAGTTAAGTAAATGGTATATACGCACCAGGATATTCAAGAATTTGATAAACAAATTAAAGAACTCCTGGGTATAGGATTATTTAGGAATAGCAAGGGTCCTCACACCAGTCCTGCTTTCATCGTAAGAAACCATGCAAAAGAGAAAAGTGGAAGCCCTAGAACGGTAATCAATTACAAAAGCTTAATGACAATACTGTGTTTGATGGTTATTATATTCCTAACAAAACAGTCTTTTTCAACAAAATTCAAGGAGCCTCTTGGATCTCGAAAATGGATTGCAAAAGTGGTTATTGGCAGATAAAAATGGTTGAGGAGAGTATTCTCTTAACTGCTTTTAGTGCCCCACAAGGGCATTATGAATGGATAGTAATGCCATTTAGTCTTAAAAATGCACCTCAAATATTTTAGAGAAGAATGGATAACATCTTCGAAGATTTTAATTATTGCTGTTTAGTTTACATTTATGACACCCTTATCTTTTCCATGACCATAGAACAATGCAAAGATGATATTTTAGTTGTCACCCAAAGATGCATCGGTCATGGTATCTTGAAAAGAACAAGTGCATCCATGCTGAATAAGAAATTGAGTTCCTAGGTCTAGAGATAAAAGCTGGACAAATTATCCTACAAAAACATATTCTATAAAAGATAGAAAAATTTTCTGAAAAAATTGAAAATAGGAAGCAGACGGAAAGATTTCTTGCATGCCTTACCTGTGCTTCAGATTTCATTAAAGATTTAGCCAAATTAAGAAAGCCATTGCAATAGAGACTCAAGAAAGAGTAAGTTGAACATGGGCCACTAATGATACAAAGATTGTTTAAAACTTCAAAAAGATGTGTAAAAATCTTCCTGTCATTAATTTGCCTAAGCAAAAAGAGAAAACTTAGTTCTTGAAATAGATACTGGCAATGAGCACTAGAGTGCAGTACTTAAAATCAAACAAGAAGAAAAACTCTGCAAATATTACAGTGGAAGTTTTAATAAGGCATACTGTAAGTATCCTCCAATAGAAAAAGAAATCCTTTCAGTCATAAGGGGAATTGAAAAATTGTTAATCCTTTTAGCCCCAAAACCTTTTCTTACTTGAACTAATTGCAAAGGAATACTTGGTTTTGTGAAAAAGAATTCATCAAGTATGCAAGCGCAAGGGCCACTCCTGCGTTGGCAATTATGGCTTAACCAGTTTTCCTTCTCTATTGAACATATATAGGGATCGAAGAACTCTCTGGCAGATAGTCTAACCCGAGAACTCGCCAATGGTGATCATCAAAGTCGACCTCCGGCCAGCAAAGGAGGAATCCTTGATGAAATGTCATTCCTACTAGAACGGTTACGCCTTCTGGTAAAGTCCTCATCGATAGCGTAAAATTCCATACAAAAAGTAGATCACGTTTTGGTCTACTATCTATTGCCCACCTAATAGCCCAAAGATTTTCCCTTCTAGAGTTACAAATTAGTGACCTTCAGTATCCTTATGATATCCAAGAAAAAATAAGTTCTCATGTTCGAGAAAAATGGTTCAATGAGTGGTATGCAGTCTGTATCGACTTTTATCATCATTATTCTTATGATATTTGGGAGTCTTGGAGTACAACGATCTATGTTCTTGACAGATCTGGAGTTGGTGGTATTTGTTTCCCAGCAAATTCATTATCTCCAAATGATCCTGTCTTTAAGGCCTTGAAATACGGGATTGCATTTTATTTACATCACAAAAATCACAGACCTAAAATTCCCATTTTTCGCAACCTCAGCTAAATTGCAACAATGCATGTTCAAAAGGATCCATTTGATTCTTACATCTCCAGCGTAACACCCCTAATGTACATCAGTCAGTGTTTACATTTCTTTCATTAGTTTCCCCAATTAGAAATGATAACCCAAATGATTAGGCATTACCACTGTCCGACAAGGACAAGGCTTTGCTTGTACATGATAAACTTAGCCATAATAATCAATGTTTGCCATCAAAGGCATTCACATCATCACAACCCATCAAACCATTTAGATAAATATAGAAATTATTCTAACATCAAAACCATTCAAACATCTCAAGAATTACACCAAAATATAGAATTATGATAAAATATACAGTCCAAACATCAAAATATATCTCAATACAGTGCTGCAAACGTCTCATCGATAATACACCACCATTCCATATAAACTTCCCGGCTCAGTTATCATCTTCAGCCGTCCTGCCCGCCTGAGGGCGATTCACTGAACACTTTCCTAAAACAAAACATGAAAACATTTCGAACTGTGAGCCGAAGCTCAGTACGTGCACTCCTGCATTGTTAAACATTCATGGAAAAACTGGTTGAGCTTGTATTGCAATTCATTTTTAATTAAAAATAGGGAACGAGATAAATATGAAACTACATGGTCAATTATTATCTGATAGTGAACCCCTTTGTAACTGTTACAATATGAAGATAGGTGTACACGTGCGAAGCTAATGGGGGAACAGGGTCTGAAGCCATGCGGGTAACTGAAGGGCTATGCCCTGTAAGTGATAACTAATGGGATCATAATTATATGATAACTTACTGATTAAACTTATTCATTGATGTACTTACCAAAACATTATAACTTTGGTAAATACGTGCTGGTTTCTACAGATACAGACAATGAACGTACCTGGAATTTTTAAATGTAAGCTCACTGAATAATTTTATGCACAACAATGATAGGAATGATAGATTAGGGCCTGATTCTATACAAAATTATCGTTATAAGAACATACGATTAGAAAAAATATTTATTTCATAGCAAGTAATTTATTAAAAGAAAAGTAAGAGCATAACGACGACTTAGAAAGAATGACTTGAAACTCAACCATACGACCCCTGATTGAGACTCCAAACTACAATACAAAAAGCTTAGGAAGCCCCGGAAATCTTTCGTTTAGAACACCAAGCTTGATTCCCACAACAGAACTCCCAAAATAAGGCTAGAACACAGATATGTCAGTTTTAGTCCATTCTGCACAGTTTTGGTAAAACGACCATAATGTTTTCCACAGACCTCGGATTACGGCAATTCAAAGGGCATTTGAAAACTAACACACTAAAGTATCTATCCACCAAAAATAATAATTTTCCAATAGGCCAATCATTACTCGTTTAATCGTGAAGTCTTTCCCATTTTTCTGAAATTTCCATCCCTCAATGTTTTAGCTTTTCCCTCTCCTTTTTACACAAATCCTAAACTTAAACCATTTCTTAAAAGCATGTAAACAAGCTTTGGTCCATCCCAACATCATACAAAGTCACCACACTCAAGTTCACTTCATAATCATATCCAACAAAGATCATTTTTCAATCAAATACACACATAAACCAAGCTTCAAGCTAGTTTAATCCAAACCATACATTCTTTGCCAAAACCCTAGTTTATGGCCAACTTTGAATCACTCAACCTCATTGAAAATCATTAAAAACATCAGCATAAACACCAATAGGTTAGAAGATGACCAAATCAAAGAGAAAACAATCAATATTCAGCACTTTATCATCAAGCTTCCATGATTAAGGATTAACCCTAGCATAATCCAACCTTAACTCCACCATGATTAACACCAAAATAACTCTGATTTCTTATCAAACCATCATTATCAAAGATTACAAACATCAAAACAAGAATCAAAACTAAAGTAAAAAGCAAAACCAACATGACCAAGTTTCAAGATTACTCACTTTGCTTGAAGATTAGTAGTGATGGAGGTGATGCTTAGTGGTTTTGATGATGGAGGATGGTGGCTAGGTGTAGAAAGATGTCGGGGGGGGTCGGAGATCATCGGAGTTGGCCGAAAATCAGCCCAAGCAGTGGCTGTTGCTGCTGCTGTGGGGGAGAGAGAGAGGAGAGAGAAAATAGAGTTTTTTGGATTGAGTTGTGATTTTTTGACTAATCCACAACTTGGCTGAGTTTTTAACTAGAAAATAAACTTTTTGAGCTTACCATGGTTAAGTTTAATCATGGTAATTAGTTAGATTACTAAGCAAACTTGCTGGACTTCCAGATGGCCGAAATAAGTTGGGTTCGGGAATAAAACGCTTCGTAACGATAACATTTTTATGAAACTCAAAATTAAATGTTTGTAATGTTACGAAAAAAAAAAACAAATTACTTAGATTAAACTTGTTAGGGGCTGCTATCAATTCTTCCAAAGTTTTCCTTTACTAAATTAAATAAACAAATAAAATCCGAATTGCCAAGTGAGGGCGCAAATAAAATTTTCCCCACCGGGGTGAATAAATGCGATTAATAAACATGAGAAAAAAAATCATGAACATGAGGTAATTAAATAAATGAACATAATTATATAATTTAGGGTTAGGCTATCACATCCTGAGGGTCCAACAAAAATTTCAGTTCGTATATGCCTAACTTTAGAGGTTTATAGCGCTCTAATTAAATATGAAAATAGAAAAGCCAACCCAGCCCATTATCTTGTCCAAATCGTTGACTGTGATTATCTCAATGATCAACTACAAAATTGGATTGATGGAAACCCAATACATCTAGTTACTGATCCTGCTTTATCGAAGGCCATTGGATTTTTCAACATTTAACATCAATGCTGGGCATTAATCGAACAAGGAAAAACATTAATGCATTACAGAAACACTACTTTTGCCTATGATAATGAATTTAAAGACTAAATGAAGGGGGACGCTGCAATGTCAGAAGATATCTTTGATTATCTCTTTGATGTTGGAGCTGGAAAATTCTTATCAGAAAAAAGGAAGAAATATCTCCTTGAATTATTTGAAGAATGGGGCCCAAAGCATCTTAAGCAACTTGGTGAAGATTTTGGTGATTATGCAAATAATGATGATATAAAAAATATAATTGGAGATAAAGGCATGTAGACTCTCAACAATGATGACTAGTCTTGGCATCATTAAAGATTCTGAAAAGTGGGCACCCCATTATTGTACTATTTTCACAAGTGTCTGACCTGTAAAATAAAGTAGTATACTGTAGCCATTAGTGTGTACTGTAGCCATATGAAAAATCTTTATGTACTGTAGTCATTAGGTCATCCTACGTACCCTTAACCCTCTATAAAAGGGAAAGTCGAGTAGTGAGAAGGGACACAGTCATTTGAGCATTCTTGAGCGAAAGAGAAGTTGAGATTCTCCATTTCTCTGTGAGCAAGCATCTCTAATGATCTTAGCTTAAAGTCCCTCTTCAAGCTTTCCATTGTAATATTTCTGCTTTCAAGCTTTCAGTAAAAGAAGTTTTCCCAGTTGGGAACGTTATCCAATTGAACCTTATGTCTTAAATATTATAATTTCTTGATTAAAATCTCACTATTCTTTAAAAATAAGTAGAACTTGATTAGTGACCAGGGTCTGAGGCATGAAACGAAACGGATCTGTGGTGTACGTGATCTGAGGAAGGTGGGGTTGAGATTAGCAATCTCTGTAAACCAGAAGCTAGAGGAATGCCAGAGTCCAGCGCCGACTACATTTAAGTAATGGTCGAAACTCTCTAATTAAGCTTTTAATTATTTTTGCTAAGCATGGTGGCCCGTCAATGACAGAAAGTATAATATTTTTGATATAAGTAGTAGATTGTGATAACTAGTACCATTAAACTCATTATAAGAAGTTTAAACAAACATATAAGCTTCGTTTCATTAAAAAGTACAAAAAGTTGAGTATTTATGTGTTAAACCTCATTTTGGGCAAAAATTATAAATTCAGAAAGTTTAGGGGGTAAGTTGCGAAGAAAAGCTTCACCCAGTAACTATTTCATAAAATTTTGTCCCCTATTAATAGTTTTTCCAAAATAGCAGGTACTTCAGAATATATTCTAAAAACATTGACCGATAAAAATTGTTTCCATAGAACCAAGGTACCCAGAGTCATAAATTGCAGTTTAGTGGCATTTATTTATCTGTTGGTATTGTGTTTTACCAATAGAAGAAAGTACTTGTACTGACACATGTGCCTCATTGGTAAAAACAACTTTTTTTTTTGTGATTGCACCTACAGGCTAGCTTATTTGGCAAGGGAGCGCCTGGTAGGGGATCATTTTGATGCTCAATTCCTCTTAACAAACGGCGCTCTGGGGTAAATCATTACAAAATACATCCTCAAACTCGTTCAAGAATAATAGAGCTAAATGACACACGGGTTTGAATCCCTCACTTGTGTTTGGTTCTACCATAAGTAAGGAAAATAAAGGCTTGCTTTTACTAGTTGATGTCCCCACCCGTATTTGACTCATAAATGGGATTTTCTTATTTTCCTTCCCTCGCTTAGATTTTAGGAGTTTAGGTGGGGGTGGCAGTGTCAAAGTAAGATTACGACCCATGTACTTGAATGCATAAGTATTGGAATATCATTCATGACTCACGTGCTTGTTAAACAACCATGGTCTACCAAGCAACAAACAACATGCATCCATCGGAAGAACATCGTATAGTACTTCACCACACTATGGACCAACCAAAAATGGAATAAGTTCTTACTTAAAAAACAGCGAACTTGCTCCCTTATTTGAGCCCGTAGACAGAATAAGGGGTATGATGCACCTTGGTGGGTGATTGAAGTTTTGTCAATGAGTGTTATGGAACCTATAGTGGTGCAACTTCCCCCATCAATGTTGAGCTCACACACCTTGCCTCTGATGGTACATTGGGTTCTTGGCTTGGCTCAGAAAGAGCCTCCTCAACATGGGTGCTCTCTGAGTCACCAAGAGTTCACGTACATCCAAAGCGATCAAAGTTTGACCCCTATCCTCTACTTCTCACTACAAGAAAATGCATTTTCTGAAACAAGCTTTGGCATCGACATAACAGTGGTTGTTGCCTAAAGTATATAATGCAACGACATTGAAATTTTGTAGACAAACCTTCTTGCAAAAATTGACAATTTTGGCTCCCTTACAAATGAGTTTTTGGTGGGCACTGAAGCCTTCTGGTGGCAACAATGGTTGTCATTACCTGTATTAAAACCTTTTTATTGCAACAACTTATGTCATTGCAAATTGGTGAGTCTTTTCATGGCAATGACCTAGATCGTTGCTAATTTTGTAGCCCTTTTATCGTAACAACATGTTGTTGCTAAACATAACAAGATACAAAAACTAAATGAACTAACTAAAAATCTTGTAAAATTAGCAAACAAGAAAAACGAAATAATTAGCAAACATCCAAATAAATTAAAAATAATAGCCAAAAATAGACATAAAATCCCATACTTATCATACTATTATCATGATTATCATTATTATCATAAAATTTATTTATAAATAAGAAAAATAATCTTTTATTATTTATAACACAACATGAAATTTCATTTTTAAAAAGCTTTAATTTGGGTAGATTTCAAAAGAATCTTAAAAAAAAAGCTGCGAAAGGAGGTCTAATTAAACTAGCTAGCGAATAGAAAATTGATGATCGAGAGCCAGAGGATTGAAACTGGCCCCTTCGTCTTCATCTTCCACAAGCTCACGCTCACGCTCATCTTCACACACGGTTCACCCTCATCTTCTTCATCTCCTACACCTACTTCATCACCCTTCGCTCCGTTCCTAGCAACACCAACTGGTGGTTCTGGCCCAGTGGTGTCACCCTGTGCTCGCTCAACCTTCTCACACAATCGCAATTTATCTCGGCTCTGTGGCAGTGAACTGGCATCAAATTAATGAACAAATTGTGTAATTTTCCTAATCTTGACATATTATAGTATAGCAAAGTGAATTTGCTTGAGAAATTCCTCCTAAATACGCACACTGTCTCGACTCTTTAGGTTGAAATTTGTACCGAAATTGCTTTTTTTTTCGTTTGGGATAGAGAAAATTAAGTACAGATTGATGAATCTTTGAGAAATTTAAATGCATATTCTACTGTGTATTTCGTGTTATATCATAGTAATGATTTGGTGGATCAGTTAATTGATACAGAGCTCTTGAAAATATTTCTCATTGCAAAAAAAAAAACACAATTTCGCTGCTCCTTTTTCTTCAATATCTTCAGGGTTCAAAGACATGCGTATAGTCCTTGGTTTAGATGAAACAGATCCAGTGCTAGAGGCTAATGTACCAAATGAACTTTCTCCATGGATACTGTGGTGTTGGCAATCTACAGCACTTGTCTGCTAAGACCTGTAATCAATTCCCTGAGTTGATCATTTTCACGCCTTTGCTGCTCCTTCAATTCGTCGGCTGCATTTCCTAGTACTATTGTTCCCACCTTCGATTATCATTTGACCAAGTACTGTCTGAAAATGCCATTGCTGTACTCAATCAATGAGAACCCGAATGCAATATTCAGAATCTGAACTCAATCGATCAAGGTTAGGAAATTGCTCTGATATCAATTAATAATGCTTATGTAGGAAATGCCTATTTTCAACGAGAAGTCAGATTTTTACAACTGTAAATGGATAGAGGAAGTTGAAGAGAGAGAATAGAGTTTTTTTGTTGGTCCCAAAAACATACAATTCTCTTACAACTAATTCTATTTATTCCCTTCAAAATAAGTGGCAATGGCAATCTCTCTCCCTTTCCTCTAAATCCCTTAACAATGGAGGGCTCGCAGGCCTTAACAACAACTGAATTGCTATTTCTGTATTTTCCCGCTGAGTGCATGTGCAGGACATGTGACTTTTTCAAGGAATATGCATCATTAATTTTTGGGTTTAGTTCATGTTTTATCATATTGATGAATCTTTGAGTAATTTTTCCGGATTTAGTTGATGTTAATTTCTGAGTTTACCTTCTGACATGTACCCATCCTATGTTAACTAAGCCTTGTTGTGATCTGAGATAGTTTTTCTGAGTTTTTATCCCATCCAACGTCTGTACCTTCCGATCATTTCCCTTTGTATGTTAGTGATGTATGTAATAATATGTACAAGAAAGTTGTCCAAATTACATATATTTGAAATGCTTAAAGCTACTTGAATGAAAATCAATCCTAGTAAGCATCGACCTAATCTCATATTGAATGGAAAAGTATCATGTAATAAACATTGGATATTAGTTTATAGATATTGATAGAAGAAATGGCAAAGATATCAGTTAATAGTGCACTTAAATAATTGGTTAGTAAGACCATCTAGAAACATAAAATGCAAAAATACAAGTAGGTGGTGTGCTTAAATAATTCATAAAGTCATTGGGAAGGATTAAAATTCTTGATAAGAAGATTAATACGAGTAGATGAAATATCACTGTAAGATCAAAAGTTTGGCGCAAATTCATATAAAATGCGTTCTAACTATTATTTTTTAAATTGAAATATTGTTGCATTTATCATTTTTATTTTTGAACTTATCATTTCTTTATGAAAGTGGTTTTGTTTTTTTTGACCACACTATTAGGTTTTAAATTATATAATATATGTACAAGTTTTAATTTTGATATCAATCACGATTGTGTTCATATAAAAACACATGCAAAAGCACGGCAGAAGCTATATTTACTTTATATGTCACGTTATAGGCTATTGTTTGACTCATTGTCCTAAACATAACAATGAAAATGGGGCCTATCTTTCTATTTCATATTTGTAGTTTATTAATAAATGTTACAAGTTACAGCAATGAAATTAATGGGTTCTGGATTTGGATTTGCTTGTGTAACTTTCAAAGAATAATTTGGGACTACTATTGTTTTCCACTTCTATTTGAAATAAGTAATAATGAAAACATTTATAATATTAACTTCATGAGTTTATCGTAATGTTGAATTTTATTGTTTTTTACCATCTGCACAATCCATGCATGAATGCTAGCGCAAACTTGATTTATTGATGACTTAGATTCGTATTAGCAAATTTATTATTTCTTTTTTGAAGAGCCTTGACCATCATGTATTCATTGAGCAACTCCTTCCTTTTACTATTCGTGGATTCTTGCTGAAGAATGTGTATGAGCCATTAATTAAGTTAAGTATGTTTTTTCGGAATCTTAGCGCGAAAAACATAACTCAAAGGAACTTGATGTTTTGGAAAGACAAATCCCTTATACATTATGTAAGCTTGAGATGGTCTTTCCACTTGCATTTTTTGATATCATGGTGCATTTAGTGAGACACTTGGCAGCAGAAGCCAAAGTTGCGGGTCTTGTACGATACCGATGGATGTACCTAACAGAGAGGCTAGATACCGATGCTTTTGAGAGTTTTTTCAATCTATTGGAGTACACTAACCTAGTTGGATATTAACTGATTTGCTTAGGTATCTACGTACCTTGAAAAAGTACATCCGTAGCGGACCACATCCTGAAGCTTGTATGTCAGAAGGTTATCTTGCAGAGCAGTGTCTAACATTCTATTCAAGATACATGAATGACATTGATACTAAATTTAATAGCAAGGGAAAAAACGATGATGTCAATACTCATGATAGCTCTTCTAAAAGCAAGCTAGCGCTATTTAGGCCACTTGGACATCGTTTAGGACAAGGTGCACTAAAAGACCTTAGTCTCAAGCAGTTGAACCAAATTCATCTGTATGCCCTTCACAATTGTGATGAACTAGTCGAGTTTCTTGAGTAAGTTTGTTTTGTAAAGAATCATTTCTCAATTAACATAATATGGATTGGTTTGTGCAGAAACTAATGCTAAAATTATTTTATATATAGGGAGCTTAAGTTGGAATTACAAAAAGAAAGTCCAATAAACTTGGAGAAAAGACGTAAGTAAGAATTTGTGAAATGGATTCATGAACGCGTGTGCATTACGTTATTTTAAACTTGAACTTGATCGGTTGACTCCCTGGCTGTGATGGCCTTTAAATTTTGCACTCTTTTGAATTTCTTTTAATAGGTGTAAGGAAGGTGTGATGATGATGAACTATACAACTTGGTTTGCTTTCCTTCGAATCTCATGAGATGTTATGCTGGACATATTGTAAATGGTTTTTGCTTCCATACAGAAAGTCGGTCTGATAATAGGAAAACCCAAAATTGTTGAGTTATGGTTAGTGGGGATGATTCGTCTGACAAGGAATACTATGGAGTTTTAAAAGGCATATATGAGTTGCATTACCCTATTGGCAATTGTGTGTTTGTCTTCAAGCGTGATTGGTTTAATGTAAAACATCTTGGTAGAGTATACAAGCTAGATGAATATGGGTTTTGGTGTGATCAATAAGTTTGATATTTTTTGTGTGATTATCTAAATAGTTATCTATATATTTTGTCATGGTTATGAGTAGGACAAATTGAAAAATGGGGTTGCTAATGCTGGTGAACCCAAGGCAAAAGGGGAGAAATTGTGCCACATAGATCAAGGTATTTTTGTCGTAAAGGAATCGGAATACATCCTTATATTGAAGGAAGACAGCAAATTCTACAACACAAGTTAATGGAAAAGCAGCAGGAGAAGATACAAAAACAAGAGAAGAGGATAAAGGAGTTAGAACAAAGCTGAGACTTATAACAAAAAAAATTCCAACAGCACAAAGGGGAGCAACAACATGCATTTGATGAACTAAAGGGACAAATGTTTGCAGAAATAGCAGTGTGCAGAAATAATTCTCTCTAGTCAACGTACAACACTCAAACTTAATTTCCCCTGTCTTTATTTTTATTGTTAGTACTTGCAATTAGTATTAATCTAGTCTAGATTTTGTTTTACGGGTGATCTCTTTGATGATTGTTGGTATTGTGTTGGTAGCCATGTCAACCCACGGGCCACATCGAGTCCCGATCACCCTATTTCTGTGTGCTATGTGTTATTTAAATGTGCTTAGGTAGTCATTTAATATAGACATCGTTTAACATCTTCCAACTATTTATTGGCCTATATTATGTTGGCAATTACATGGAATGCATACCGATTGCCCAATATGGGTGTGTGTCTATGTGTGGAAGTTGGGTATTTGAACTATGGCCAATTGGTTGGATTTACACCAAGACATTTGTTGCTTGTTAGAAAAGAACTAGATAGTGGAGTATGAGTTGTACTATTTTAAGGTGAAGAATTTTCCAATAATTTTCAAGTTAAGTTGCATAAATATTTAAATTATTGAATTAAAATAATCCACTATGAAAACTTGGGCTTGATTCAGTGAAAACTCGACTCAATTAAAGCTCAAGCTAAACCCAGTTTGACCAAACTCAGCTTGAACTCAAACTTGGCTTGGTTGCTTATGAAGGCGAGTGGCTGAGCATCCATCAAAAAAATTCTAGTAGATAAACTTAATAAAGAATAAATACTTAACTTGAAAATAATTGAGCCAATGAACGAATATGAACTCTGTCCAAGGCATGGGTAGATGTAAGGTTTTTCAAAACTAGATTCAGTAGCAGACCAGTTCATGCATAAATGTCAATGAGAAGTGGCGAATCCAAGTGGGAAGGGGAATCCTCAGATAACCAAGCAGGGTTGCATGTAAGGATATCTAGTGCAAGAAAATGAAAAACCCATTTTCTTTAAAATAAGAGACAAAGCGAGATTTCCCTTTGGCTAACAACTATGTCATGTCCTTTTGGTGAAAGGCAATGAGAGCAGTTCCCAAGTCATGTTGAAGAAGCAAATGTAACATAGTACAAGCTGATCAACTCTTGCATTAAACATGATAAAGGCGTATTTTTCTATAGAAACTTGCATTTAAGTATATCCACTAGCCTTGAAAAAAGTGAGAAAGCATGATATCTCTCCCCAAATAAGTCTTCCACATTTGGCATTGTACTCTCCCATTGAGTATAATTAGTGACAGAGGTGCATTTCACCTCTCTATTTGTCTTTGAGGTAAAACTGCAATGTCAGCTCAGGGACGATATCTCTCACATTGTGATGCACCTCTATGGCCTCAAACCAAGGAGGGATCTTAATATCTAA
>JACYFF010019584.1:73901156-73981167 GCA_017589665.1 Selenicereus undatus | reverse complement strand
ACCCTGTTTGCAGGGTTGTTCGCAACTGGTGTTCTGAAGCTCTTAGCACAACTGTCGATTCAAGAGGTGTTTAAAATGATGTTTTCAATATTGGCATATTAACAAGAGTCTAAATAAATAAAACTTATATACCCAAGAGTTCTTGTTTTGAACCAGTCATCTTGTCCAAGATTTGTAGAGCTGCTGTGAACACCAAGGCCACCTTGTTTGCTGGGGGTGTTCTTTGCATTGCTAGAGTTTCGGAACCACATGCTTTACATCGAGCTGATCTTGCTAGAGTTCAGGAACAACATGCTTTTACAATCGAGGTGTTCTTAATATAGAACCACCAAGTAGAACCTGTTTTAAAGACTTGTTCTCACATGTAGCAAACCAGTTAATACACACAAGAAAACATCAGTTAGGCCTATTTGGAGATCGTGTTTGGAGCAACATTACTTGGACAAATTTTTACACTTGGATTTGTTATCATCAAAACTTAATCAAAATAACTCAACAGCAACTTAGTCCTACTAGTCTGTACAGTCATCTCCATATGTGTGATAGGAATTTAGTGCTCCTATATGAGACAATGGTTATTGGGATACTATTAGGCCTCACAATTTCTTAGAAGATTGTTTTCCGCAGTATAACTAACACCATCACTTATGTGGCAAGGAATCAAGTAAGCCATCTTGGAGAATTGATCCACTACTACTATGATGTCATCGTTTCTCCTAGACGTCCTTAGGAAGGCCACGATGCAATATGTGCTAATGTCATCCAAAGGCCTTATAGGAATCAGATGAGGAGTGTAGGGGCCTTGATGGAATTTACTTTTAGCTACGCGACTAATGTTGCACCTTGTGATCGCCATACGTACATCCCCACCAATCTTCGGCCAATAACAGTGCTCCTTGATTATCGTAAGGCTCTTATTGATGCCAAAGTGATTGGCTAAGGCTCCTTCATAATCCTCCATGATCCTCCATAATCAAGTGCCTTAGAGGACTTATGGGGATCTAAAGTTTATTACTTTTAAAGATGAAATATGCTTGTAAAGTGAAAGAGACAAACATCGGCGAATTCTCCACTACTTCCTTAAAGTCTTCATCTTTGTTCTATACAGCATTGATAGAATGTAACCCAAGGACCTTGGAGTGAAAGACTGAAAGTAGAGCATACCTCCTTGACAATGCATTGGCCACAACATTCTCTTTTCTATTCTTCTGTTCATAGGAGAAGGTGAAAGATTGAAGGAAATCAACCTGGTTGGCATGTCTTATTTAGTTTGTATTTGCCATTAATGTAGCCCAATGTCTTGTGATCTAACTGAAGCATAAAGGCCTGGGGATTGAGATAATGACTCTAATATTCCAAGGCCCTAACAACAAAATAGAATTCCTTATCATCCGTGGAGTAGTTTAGTCTTGAACCATTCAACGTTTCACTAAAAAAGGCTGGAGAGCATTTGGCTTGGGTATGAACCACTGCAATTCCAACCCCTCTATCATCACAGTAAACATAAAAAAGGAGCTTGAAGTTGGGAAACCCATGATAAGAGTTGAAGATACCCTATCTTTCATTGCCCCAAATGCCCTTGGGTAGACTTTGTCCATTCAAAACTTCCCTTCTTCATGCACACGGTCAACTAAGCCATAATGGAGCAAAAGTCTTTAATGAACTGGCAGTTGAAAGAGGCCAACCCATTGATTCTTTGATCTTCTATGGCGGTGGATGGGATAGGCTAACTCTCGAGGGCTTCAACCTTGGACTCATCAACTTCAATTCCCTATCTGAGTACAACATACCTAAGAAAAACAACTTAAATGAATGAATAGCTCACACTTCTCATGTTCTGTATATAAGATTTCTCGCCTTAATACTTGGAACACTTGAGAGAGATATTCCACATTAGATGCCTCTCATGGTTATCCACCAATTATTATCAAAAGACACCATAACAAACTTTCTTATAAAAGGCATTAAAACCTTATCCATGAGCCTCATGAAAGTATTAGGAGCATTAGATACACTAAAAGGTATTATAAGCCACTCATCTAATCCATACTTGGTCTTAAAAGTGAACTTTTGTTCATCTATTTTTTCCATCCTAATTTGTTGGTAACCACTTCTAAGGTTAATTTTAGAAAAGACCTTGGACCCATGTAACTCATCAAGGATATCATCTAATTGTGGAATGGCAAATCTATACTTGATGGTAATGTTGTTCATGGCAATAGAATCAACACACACAGGTCAAATCCCATCCTTCTTAGGCACCAAAAGGACTAGAACTGAACTTAGGCTCAAGCTCTCCCTAATGTACCCACAGTCAAGCAACTCTTAGACTTGTCTTTAAAGCTCCGTTTACTAATTGAGGTTACACCTGTAGGCCATCTTATTTAGTAAAGGACCACCTGTTAAGAGATCAATTTAGTCCTCGATACCTCTCAAGAGAGGGAGCACTGAGGGTAAATAATTGGGAAATACATCTGCGAACTCTCTTACGAGTGATCGAGCTACAGGATGTATCTGTTTTAGTTCCTTACTTATGTTTGATTCCTTCATGAGTAAGGCAAATAGATGTATGCTCTAACTGGTGCCTCTCTCTACCCGTGTTTTACTCATGTAGAGGCCTTTCTTACTTTCCTTCCCCGGTTTGGATTTGAGTGGCTCATATGAGATTGAATGGGTCAAAGTAATACTATGACACTTATGTTTGAATGCATATGTATTTGCATACCCATCATGAATGAAATAAGATCTTATTTAGAAAGGGTTACCTCGCTGCCTCACTTAAGCCATTGAAGAGTTTAAGGAGTTGAATACACCATGGTGGGCAATTCAAGTGTGTTAATATGTGACAAGAAGCTATACTAGTGCAATTGCCTCTGTCAATCATGACTGCACATACTTTGCCTCTAATTGTGCACCGAGTATGGAAGATATTTTTCTCTTTAGTTTGGTTCACAAGGCTTGTCTTTGACATGGAGTGCTCTTCGAATAACCAAGAGTTCACCAACAACCAGACTGAAAGTATGTTCCATATTTTCTAATTCCTCTTCGTTGGTTTCCTCCTCAATAGCTTTGAGTTCTTCCACTTCTTTAATGGTGAAAGTTCTTCAATTGGGACAATCCACTTGGATGTGTCCATAACCTTGGTAGTTAAAGCACTTCTTTCCCTCCGACCTGTTTGTTGGTTCACTAGCAATCTCTGTACCCTTGTCAATGAATTCAATGGTTGTAGGGGTAGCGTCAACTTTCCTATGGGAAGAAAAACGCTTAGGGGCATTTTGGTGTCTAATAGGTGAAGTGGTTTGAAAGGGTTTTCTTACCTTCTGTTACTTCTCGTGTTTGATAGTTAGGTGGCACACATCATCAAAAGATAAATAAGTTTGTAAATCCACCTTGTTAGCAGTGCTAGGAGATAATCCCTTAATAAATCTAGCAACTTTGAGCCGGGGCCCTTCATCCGAGAAAACATAATTTCGAGTTGTTCAAAGTACCTAATGCACTCTTCTACCTTATGATTCTCTTAGGTAAGGGAGGTGATCTTAAGGTAGAGTTCTTCTTTATAGAAAGATGGTGAGAACCTCTTATCCATGTGCTTCTTGAGTTTGGACTATGTCAATAAGAATAACATCGTAACCCCTATGGCAAGGGTTTCATTCTTTAGATTCATTTCACTTGTTTGAGCTCCCTTAGGAGCTTCCTCACCAACTCTTAAACTTCAACAGTGGCCCTATCTCTGCTCACCTCATGAGCTTCCTCTAGAGGGATGCCCCTACAGTGAGGAGAATCTCCTTCATTAGCCAAGATTGCTAATGGATGAGACTGAAAAGAAGGGTTAATGCCAAAAACAGGGGGAGCAGAATTGTGCTAAGCATGGCACACGTAAAAAAAAAGGAGTTTCGTAAGTCACTTGGCATGCTAGGTGGCATAGTTGAATGGTGCCAATTCTCTTACAAAAAATGCTTTGCGTAGGATTACAGCAAGGTTGTGCCAAGGAGCACGGTTAAGGCACGCTGATTTTCTACTAGGGGTTTTTTGGAATATTTGAGATGGCTTTCATGGAGTTTAGGGATGTGCTTCAGTTAGGGATTATAGTTGAGTTTTTTTTTAGAGTTCTTTGTGGACTAAATGAGGGGATTTAGAGAAGGAGATCTAAAGGTAAAATTAGTAAAGAAGATGGTAAAAGAAAGTTAAACACAAACATTAAAGGTTGTGACGCTTACTCAACAAGAAGGATATTTCTTCCCTGATACCAAATGAACCATGTGAGACATCTCTTAGCCAAACAAATGCAATATTCTTGAAGAAGATATCCAACAAATTGAGGTCAGATCCAAATCCCACAAGAAGACCCAGATAAAAAAACCACAACTCTAGCACTTGATTGATTAAACTTGCAAAGATAATAGCAATCAATAAAGATCAACCCACCCTTCAACCTTATAAAGCCTAAGAACCAAAGGTTGAATTAAAGGGAAGAATTAAATGCACCACTCCCCTACAGAGATATAAAGAAATACAAGGTTTTTATGGAAATACTAAGCATCAAGCTTTTCATTTTGTTCAACCAAGTCCAAGAATATTACACAAGATCAAGCTAACAAATGGTAGAGTACCCCCTTCTTCAAGTTTTGCAGTAAGCAATAGAATTATAAGGAAATTAACTAACGAAATCCTAGCTAATTGTAAAATAAGAAGGGGACCACTAGAATAAAAGATGAGCTGGAATTGGCTGCAAATGCACTAGCTTTATGGCATTATCCACCACCCCAAAAGGATGAATTTGGTGAAGATTTTTCTAGGGAAAGATTCTAAAAGGGTTTACCAGCTTAGTAAGAAATCTTAACCACTAAATCATCCATTTACTAGCCCAATTAATCTCTTAATGAAAATAATGTAATTCCAAACCTGCACTAACGCTTCCTCAATTAAATCCCCATATCTCCCTTGATAGTTTGAATCTAAAGGCTATAACGTTATTGAAAATAGACATATGACGCTACGCATATGTATATAGTTTGCTAAAATTAAAGACCATTTGCCCATTCCAAACTGAGCAGAGAAGCTAACGAAGATATTCAACTCAGAATATGAACAAAGAGTTAAAGAAGTCGCTATGGAGAATAAAGTAGCTACACTCTTTATTTAAAACTACTAATTGCCTAACCACTTTTTCTATGCTTACTAATTGCCTAAACTAAGTCATGCCCCTTTGGGTTCTTCGCAATCCCAAAATGAATCTCATACTTATATCTCGCCCAGGGTCATTTGGTGTTAGAACAGTAGTATACCACCCCTAGTGGAAGGAGCTCTTAGCTATATGACATATAGTAACCTTGGAGACTTTATGGACATCACTTGCTATCCTAGGCCAACAGAGGTGCTCTTTTAAGATTTCAGTTGTTTTGTTGATACCGAAATGACCTCCTAATGCACCACCGTGGGCCTCTGTCATAAGTAACTCCCATAGAGAGCCACTAGGAACAGATATATTGCTGTACTTGAAGATAAAGCCATCTTGCAGACATACAAGTCATATTCCGTGGGGTTTCCAATGATTCCATGGAAATCCTTACCTCCTTTGTAGAGATATTAGATGGTGTAAAATCCTATGATTTTGTCATAGATATCAGAGATGAGAGTGCATCTTCTTGAGATTCCATTGGCTACCACATTTTCCTTATCATGTTTGTGCTCGCAAGCGCAGGAAAGTGATTGGAGAAATTCTACCCACTTTGTAGTCCTTGCATTGAGCTTGGCTTACCCGTTCATTAAAGACAAGGGCTTATGATCCCAATTTATAACAAAGGGCTTAGGCTTAAGCTGACTCCAATAGGGCAGAGCCAAGTTGATAGCATAAAACTCCTTGTTATAAGTGGAGTAGCTAAGTTTGGGAACACCCAACTTCTCAGCAATATAGGCGAAGGATTGTTAGGTATGGGTGAGGATCGACCTGATACTAACACCACTAGAATCACATTTAACTTCAAAAAGGAGCTCAAAGTTAGATATGCTAAGATAGGAGCTGAGCATAGCTTGCTTTTAATTCTTTTGAAGGCCCTTCAAATGCCCCTTATCTAGTCTAAACTTCCATTCTTCATGTATTCAGTCGAGAAAGCTACGATAGATCTAAAATCTTTGATGAATCGACTATAGAAGGATGGAAAACCAGAGAAACTCCTCAACATCATAACATGCGTAGGCACGGGCCATCTTTAGATGGCTTCAACTTTAGATTCATTCACTTATATATGCTCTTCCAAAACAACATATACAAGAAAAACATCTTAGGGTGAGAATAAGTCATATTTTGTAAGCTTGTTATACAATATTTGTTGCCTCAATAATTGAAAGACTTGGAAGAGATGTACAACATGAGAAGTTTTATCATAGCTATACACCCAAATATCGGCAAAATATACCACAAAAAACTTCCTAATGAAAGGCCTCATAACTACATTTGTGAGTCTCATAAATGTACTAGGAGCATTAGATAAACCATAAGGTATAACAAAGCTACTTGTATAACCCATGTTTGGTTTTAAAAGCGGTTTCCACTCATCACCTTCTTTACCACTCCCAATGTCAAATTTGGAGAAGACCTTAGATGCATGTAATTTATCAGGCATCCTATCCAATCGTGGAATGGACATCTATACCTAATGGTGAGGCTATTTATGGCCCTAAAGTCAACACACATACACCAAGTTCCATTCTACCTTGGTACCAAAAGGGCGGGAACCAATTAAGGTGTCAGGCAGTCCCTAATGTACCCATGGTCAATCAACTATTGGATTTGTGTTTGTTATTTCTTTAAGTCGCTAGTATTGCAATGATAGACTGACTCCTTAGGTAAAGGAGCACTCGGTAGGAGATAAATTTGGTGCTGAATTCCTCTCAAGAGAAAGAGTGTTAAGGCTAAATCATTAGCGAATACATCACCAAATGCTTCCAGGACTAACCGAGCTTAATGGTGTATGGGCTTTGCCTCCTCACTTGTTTTATATTCTACTATAAGTAAGGAAAATAAAGGATTGTTGTTGCTAATGACTCTCTCCACCGATGTCTCACTTATGTAGATGCTTTTCTCACTTCCCATCCCTCCCCTAGTTTTATTTTCTGAGGCTTGGGTGGGGGTAATAGAGCCAAAGTAAGACTATGGCATTTATGCTTAAATCCATATGTATTTGTATACATATCATGAGTCACATAATTATCATATAACCAGAGTCTACCATGTAATAAATAATATGCATCGATAAATAGAACATCACATGGCATTTTACCACAATATGGATCAATTGGGGATAATATAAAATCTTGTTTAGAAATGGTTAGCTTACTCCCTTACTTAAGCAATTGAAGAGTTTAAGGGGTTAGATGCACCTTAGTTAGCACTTGGAGCTTATTGATGAGAGCCAAGGAAGCCACACTAGTGCAACATCTACGACCAATGATGAGCTCACTCATGTTGCCTCCAATGGTGCATCGAGTATGGAGGATTTGTTCCTCTTGGCTGGGTTTAGGAGGAACGTTCTTAAGATGGAGAGCACTCTAGATCACCAATAGCTCACCAACATCTGGAGTAATCAAAGTCTGATCTTCATTTTCAAATTCCTCATCACTATTTTCTTCCTCAAAAGCTTGGATCTCTTCCATCTCTCTAATAGTGATAGTCTTTCTATTTGAGCAATTAAATTGTAATTGACTATAGCCACGACACATAAAGCATGTCTTCCATTCCAATCTCTTCAAGGGGTCACTAGCAGTACCTTTACCCCTGTCTAGGGTCTTAGTGGGGGTGTTTGTAGTAGTCTTTATCTTGGGGTAAGAAGGAAACCCCTTTGTGCAGATGTAGGACTAATTTATGAAGGGCGTAGGGAAAGGTTTTCTACCCTTGACTTGTCTCTCAACCTTAATAGCCAGAATGCAAAGACCATCAAAGGAGAAACAAGGTTACAAGTCTACCTTGTTAACAATGTTGGGGGATAAAGCCTTAATGAATCTAACTATTATGAGCTCAGGCTCTTCATTCAATCCGACTCTCATTCGGAGTTGTTCGAACTTCCTAAAGTACTCTTCAACCTGAATATTCTCTTGACTAACGTGAGGCACTTGTAAAAGGGTGGTTGGAACCTCTTTGGTATGTGCTTCTTGAGCCTGGATGATGTCTCGATCTTTAACTTAGCTTCTCCTGCTCTATTCCTCTTCAATTTCTCATACCTTGAAAGGAATACCCTTTCAACTTGAGTATAGCCAATTTACGCCAAGCTTCTCTCAATGGATTGAAGCCAATGTTGGTAATTTTTCAAATTGAGATTCCCATCAAACTCCATTGCCTCAATCTTAAAATCCCTAAGGTCGTCCCTTGGATGCCTTTTTGTTCTGACTCCTCTATCCTTATCCCAATAATCTTCATGGCAAGAAGAGTAAGTAATGTCAATGGGGCATACATCAAACTCTTAATGGTCATGGCTCTATTGCGCCCTTCACTTGCTCATCTTCCATTGTGATCCTCATCACCCATTCTAAAAGCTCAGGATGGCTTTGTCTATCCTCATCTCATAGCCTTGGTCAAGCGGAATTCCCCAAGGGTGAGAAGGATCTTCTTCATTCGCTATGAGTGCTAGTAGGTGAGAGTGGGAAAAAGAAAGAAAAATGTGAAAAATAGGGGTAGATCATCATTATCATGGTATCATGAGAAGAAAACAAAAAATTTTAGGACGGCGCAAGTGACCACTGCCCACAAGCACAAGGGTGTCATAGTATAGATAAGATATCATCCTCAGGGACAAAAGCAATCTATCGAGTTCTTTCTATAAAAAATGCTAAGCAACAATTAAATCAAGGATTTGGTTTAACAACTTCTAATTAACTAATTCTATATTCAATCAAGAAGAAAACGTCTAGGGATTTTTCTTGATAAGTAAGGTGATTCGATCATAATGATTAATATGCACTTTTCTCTAATCGGATAATTTCGAGGAATTGTAGTTTATCCAAAAATTTAGTCTATTCTTTAAAAATCAACCAAATTTGCCTGAACTAAGCAAAAGTCATTCTTTCAAACTAATTTGCCTTAACCCAAGTTCAATATTTTCAAGTATTTTCTAGTCCTCCTAACACGTAAATCTCCTTTTCAAGTGATCACTACACTAGGTTTTATCAAGCAGTCTAACAATTAAATTCAACCTTTCAGTACTTCATTTAATTGTTTCAAATGAACAAGCGTAATTGCGCAAAAAATCCACTCACAACAAGATACTCACTAGATAGAACGAAATCAAACCAATCATGAAACAAAAGCACAATTCTATTGATTAAAACATGATCCAACTATAGTTCCATAAACTAACAAATCCCCAGACAAAATAAACTACTCAGTCATGATTAAAACTTAAGCAACTAACCAAGGATTCAGCAAAATCTGAGAGGGAAAAGGTTGACAAAGGCAGCCTTCAACCAGGTCTTCAAACTGTAAGCTCAACCGATCTCCACAGTCCAGAATTTCTCACTTACAAACACAAACTAAAAATCCTAACTAAAAAGAGTGAAATTTTAAAAAGACAAAGAACTAAACAATCCTATTCTCCTTGGTCTGCTGCTAAGGGATAGGCATATATGGAGGAGTACGGTGATTCTCCGCCACACAGCCAAGGGTTAAACGAAGAGGCCACAGTTACACAGTGCACCACGGTCCATGGCAGACACCATGGTTGGACTGTGGTCATATTTATGCTCTTCTCTTGCTCCACAAGCATAATGCCTCTTGGTCATCTGTGGGGGGTCAAAATATGCTCAAGGGGGGTCAAATGGTTCAAATTCCTACAAACATCATCAAACAACCATACCTAAGCATAAACCGAGAATAGGAGTATAAATGATAACTTAAAGCAGATAATTCTCCTAAAAATACAGTAAAATGACCCTAAAATGATGTATACAATAGGCACTTATCGAACTCCCCCATGCTTAAACTGTTGCTTGTCCCTAAGGAATGTTAAAACCAAAAATATGCACAACCTCCTCAGGATAGATGTAGGCAACATTCCAATGGCAAAGCTGACTCGAAGATAACCTAAAAATATGCCAAAATCATTAGCAAACAGACTAGGTAATGAAATTTTCGAAAACCACTCGATAGATCATATTGTAAAATTTGAATCAATCCCCCCAAATCATCAAAGACAGTCATTCAACATATGAAACAGATAGAGCTAGCAATATCGGTAGAACCTGACTATAGTTATGTGGCACTCATCACTCATGTGTTTGAATATATATATATATATATATATATATATATATATATATATATATTTTTATAAGGGTTCTCTTAATTGTTATTCCATAGACTCAAATCTACAATAAGCTTAACAAGATTCTCAAATTCGCGATCACTAGAAATGTAAACAGACTGGATAATCATGAGGACTTTCATAAGATCGTAATGAGGCCATGGGTAAAGGTAAGAGGGGAACAAATGTTTTGAAAATGTGAAGCACGAAGCCATAGGCTAAGAGCTAAACAGCTCCAATTTATCGTACAACATCATCCCTAAACCAATACAAATCAGCAAAACACATCCCTAATTTGATGAGACAAAGAGTTGAAAGTCAAAAAAATCTTACAATCGCAACTAGGATAACACTCTTTGATCCTTTTTTTTTTCTTATTTTGATGTTTTCTTTTTTTTTCTTTTTTTTTCTTTTTTCTTTTTTCAAAAGATTCGACCAAGGAAAATTCATACAAAACTTTGAATATTAACTCTTTTCTAAACTTTACGCAAAAAGACAAGGGATTTCATTTTGTCAATCAAGATCACATATCCCTTCGCCAAACAGCCAAAATCCACTAAAAGATCTCAATACACCTCACTAGTGCCCAATCAAAAAGTTGACAAAAAAGAATAAAATGCTCCTCTAGTCTTGGCTTAAGGGTGAGATAATCATTTGGCCATAGGCTATAATAGGAGATTTAAATCAAGAAGTGCAGACATAGGCTCAAAGGGGCTAGAAAGGGATATAATATGCAACAAAGGTGGCTATTTGGCCGTTAGGTTTAACAAATCAAAGAAATGCCTCAATTATATTATCTAAATGCATATGCGAAATTGTATCTTGAATGAGAATCAAAGCAAGTTCTAGACAAATGATGTCAAGAAAGAGTCACACAAGAAAGAAACATGAGGCTATATTGATAAATAGCCTTTAAAAGCTCAACCGCTCACGGGACATCTAGCAAGGTCTTAACTAGGTCATTAGTAAGCACATGCCAAAACTCAGGTAAAGAGTCATGGGGTAATAAAATCACACACAACATATGATCAAAACGTAAAGCTTGTTTCGTAAATACATTCTCAAACATTTTTATGCACAATTTGGCTGTGTCAAAGGATCACACTAGACTAAGAAGTCTACCAAGTCAGCAAAGATCATCATCGGAGGATTTTTTCTTGTTGATTTTTTTTTGTGGTTTTTTTTGTTTTTTACAATCTAAAAGCATAAAAATGCAAAATCAATGAAAATAAACTAAATTAAAAATGCATGCCAAAATGAAAAGAAAAAGAAAAAACATATATACTTATAATATGCTTTGACCAAATTAAATTGAAAACCTAAAATAAATCTCCAAAAATAACTATCACAAATAGTATATACAACACAAAAGCGGACCAAATCACAGACGGCATAAGATACCAAATATAGTGGTTAGCACCCCCATGCTTGAATCACACATTGCCTTCAATGTGGGTATACAGAGAAAAAGGGAAGGGGAATAGCAAAAAGCAATCAAAAAGGAGGTGGGGGAGGAGGATGAGGTGGTTGGCCATAAGAGATATGCTAATCCCACCAGGTCCCTAAACAAGCCCTGTAGTCCTGGAAATATTGTGTCCGGGTAGCAGGAATCCCATGGAACTTGTCGTGGCGCTCTTGGACAAAATCACGAAGAGCGGCGTTCTCAGAAGCAACGTAAGCTCGGAGGGACACTTGCTCCTCCTGAATGAACCAAAGGGTGGCTTGTAGGTTGGCATAGTTAGTAGTTGGTGGAGGAAGAGCTAGGTCCTCCTTGACTAGAATAAGGGGGTCAAGGGTAAGGTACAGATTGAACAACCTCGACATCACTAGGTACCCAATAAAGGTTAACCTGGTGAAGTAAGGTCGTCCAATCAACATTGGGAAGCTGGAAGAGCCGATCCCCAGGATAAATCCAACCCAAACGCCAAGCCTCTACTCTACAAATGTTCATAATCTCAAAGGCAGCCAGATCAAGTCGCTCGGACCTAGAGACTCTATCCTCAGGGTTGTGCTCAATACCCAAAAATTGAGCAGTAGTAGTCACAATACCACCTATGACTATCCTACCCTTAGTGCTAATAGCAGCATTATACAATTGGCTGGCTAAAAACGCACTGGGACCAAGCTAGACATCGTCAAGCATACAGGATAAGAAATATAACTCAGATAATCTCGGGACATTCAGACTATCATCCCGAGCAAAGAAACAACAAGCTAAGATACGTTGGGCTACCCGAATTCAAGGCTCCTAATATGTGTGCACTTTGATGAACTAATGTTAACACTTCAGAAAAGTTCACCCCAAAATGCATTTGGGCTGAATTCGCGGGGGACTTGTGGATTTGGTAAATCCATACTAGGTGGAAAACCGAATATACTATTAAAGGTACCTAAGTTCAATTTGAATAATTGTTCTTGTAAAAAGAAAGAAATGTACCCGGCTTAACATTGAGGCCCTCTGGTGACCTCAACGTGAAGTGCACTCAGGAACTCTAGGGTCAGTACTCGATATGTCTGCTCTTTAATTTCTAGGAAATGGCCTATACCAACCCGTCCAAACAACCACCTAATGTCATCTAACATTCCTAATCGAACTAACAACTCCTCATCATAATATCAAGTTGCCACAACCATGTGTTCAATCAAATAGTTTTATCCAGCAACATGATCGGGATTCGTTAAACCGAGAGAGTGAGGAATGTTACCTTGGGCTTGCACATTGGTGAAAGTTCATCAGATCTGTTAAGGTCGCGACAGTGCTTAACTTGATGATCCAGCCCCCTTGACACTTCATTGTCTTTTGGTTGGTGCCATTGTTACAAAATGAAACAAATATTAAAACTAAAACCTAAATAGAAACTTTGAGGAATAAAATTGAAGGAATTGAGTAAAAAGAAAAAGAATTAGAGGGAGAGAAAGATATTTATGGTGGATGAGTGAATGTGATATGAGTTTGAAGAAAAATAAGAAGAAAGAGATTAAATTTGTGGAAGAAAGAGAAGAATTAAGTGAAAAGGAAGGATTTTGGGTGAAAATGGAGTAAAAATGAGAAGAAATGAAGGAGGACTGAAGATGTCGTAATCGTGGGTTTAGATAGAGGAGGAGGTAGTGAGAGAGGGAGTCAAGTAAGAACATGAAGTTTGGGGAAAACGGGGAGTCACCACAATCAAAACCCTTGACCGCGGCCCGTAGCAGTATACAATGGTCGGTGGCAGTGGACACGGGTTGACCGTGGTGTCTGCTGGCTTAAAAAAAATTTAAAATCTTTGGTTTGGCACCATACGGCCTGCGGTGCTCGTCTGCTATGCTGCTAAACATTGTATTTCATATATTTAGTTTTTGATTTTTTTCCTCTCTTTATTCTATTCTCATCTTTTTTTCTCTCTCTTTTTTTCTCTCTTTATTCTATTCTCATCTTTTTCTCTCTCTTTTTTTCCATGTCCCTCCTTTACATATATATTTTTTCTAAAAATACTACAAAATATAATGAAAATCAAAGCTATGAAAAGAAAAGGCTTGGGTTGCCTTCTTAAAAGCGCCCATTTAAGGTCAAAAGCTTGACACTACTTCAATGCTTAGCCCGGATCAGTGAATGTATGGGCATTAGCTTTGTCAATAGGTTGTCCTACAACGTATGGTTTTAACCACAGTCCATTGACTATGAACGCACCAGTAACTTCGCTCCATACTTCCACTGCTCCACTAGGTTGGACTCTAGTGACTTGAAATGATCCAGACCATCGAGATTTCAGTTTTCCCAAAAATAGTCTAATCTTGAGTTGAATAATAGGACCATGTCACCTCTTTCGAACCTCTTCTCCATGGTATGTTTATCATGCCATTTCTTAGTTTATTCTTTGTAGATGCGTGAACTCTCACGGGCCTCTAACCTTAGTTCATCTAGCTCATTCAGTTGCAAGAACCTCCGTTCTCAAGGTACTTTAAGATAAAAATTAAGTGTCTTTGTAGCCAAATGTGCCTTATGTTCCATCTCCACTGGCAAGTGATAAGATTTCCCAAACATCAACCGGTGTGCAGTGTTGCCCAGAGGAGTCTTGTAGGCAATGTGACAAGCCCAAAGAGCATTATCATGTTGAAGTACCAATCTTTATGGGACTGATCCACCGGTTTTTCCAATATGCTCTTCAATTCTCTATTTGAGAGCTCTACTTGCCCACTTGTTTGGGGATGGTAAGGCATAGCGACCTTATCAAACACCCCATATTTTTTTAATAGTGACTCAAGAGGCTTGTTGTAAAAGTGTGTTCCATTGTCACTTAGAAGAGCTCTTAGCGTGCTAAATCTTGTGAAAATATTTTTCTTGAGGAACTTGAAGACAACCTTGGAATCATTTGTTGGGGGTGGCAATAGCTTTCACCCACTTAGAAACATTATCAACTGCCACAAGGATGCAAAGGTTGTTATGAGATAGAGGAAAAGGACCCATGAAGTCAATGCCCCATACATCAAAGAACTCCACGTCAAGTATGCCACTTTGAGGCATTTCATGCCTCTTGATAATGTTCCCTGTTCTCTGACATCTGCCACAAGTTATGACAAATTTCCTTATGTGTGAAGAGCGTGGGCCAGTAGAAGCCTGCTTGAAGTGCTTTCGCAATCGTTTTATCCGGTCCAAAGTGGCCACCATAGGTTGAAGCATGACAATGGTGCAAGACACTATGGACCACATCTTTAGGCGAGCATCTTTTATAAATTCCACCTCCGCACAGCTTATAAACAAAAGGCTTTTCTCACACATAGAATTTAGCATCAGAAAGGAATTTCTTCCTTTGTTGATAAGATAATCCTGGAGGTAGCACCCCGCATACTTTAAAGTTGACTAAATCAGCATACCATGGGTAGCTTGGATGGAAATGGCAAAAAGTTGCTCATTGGGGAAAGCATAGTCAATGGGGAGCTCTTCACTAAGAGTACCTTTGGGGCCCAAGCAAAATGGATGACCGAAAACCACATTTGCCAACTCGGCCCAGTCTTTGATCTCCAACTCAAATTCTTAAAGGACGCGGCCCATCTGATGAGTCAGGGTTTTGAGTCGGATTTCTTCATTAAGTGTTTCAAAGCGGCATGATCAGTAAAGACAATGACCTTAGAATTAATCAAGTAAGATCAAAATTTTTCCAAGGCAAAGACAACCGCCAAGAATTCCTTTTCCATCGTTGCATAATTCACTTAAGCCCCATCAAGTGTACGACTTGCATAGTATATTGTATATGGCTTATTGTCCTTTTGTTAGCCAAGAATGGCGCCCATTGCATAGTCACTTGCATCACACATCACTTCAAAAGGTAGGTCCTACTTCGGAGCTTGTATTACTGGAGCCATGATTAATGCCTCTTTTAACCTGTGAAAAGCACTTAAACATTCTTCTTTAAATTCAAAAGGCAAATCCTCGACAAGCAACTGGGTGAGAGGTTTTGTAATTTTTGAAAAATCCTTTATAAAACGCAGGTAAAAACCAACATGTCCAAGAAAACTCCACCTTTGCTTTGTCAACTTCAATGCCTTTATTATTGACAACATGACTGAGGAGAACCCCTTTTACACCATAAAATGGCACTTCTCCCAATTCAAGACCAAATTCACATCTTCACATCTTTGCAAGACCTTAGATAAGTTATTCAAGCAATGGTCATAGGTTGCACCATACACAGGAAAATCATCCATGAAAGCTTCCATTATGTCCTCAATAAAATTGGAGAAAATAGTTATCATGCAACGTTGAAATGTAGCAGGGGTGTTGCATAATGCAAATGGCATCCTTCTGTAAGCATGTGTACTATAAGGATATGTACAAGTAGTCTTTTCATGGTCATTAGGATGCATAAGGATTTGAAAGAATCCCGAATATCCATTTAAGTAGGAAAAATATGAGTTCTTAGCTAACCTTTCAAGTATTTGTTCAATGAAGGGAAGGGGGAAGTGATCTTTACGGGTGGATTTATTCAATTTCCGATAATCAATACACATTCGCCGTCCCGTGATAGTCCTAGTGGGAATTAGCTCATTATTTTCATTTTTGACAAAAATTATCCCTTCTTTCTTAGGTACGACTTGAACCGGCCTTACCCAGGTACTATCGGAGATAGGATAGATAATGCCAGCTTTAAGCAATTTGAAAATTTTCATTTTCACCACCTTTTGCATGGTAGGGTTTAATCTTCTTTGGTGTTCAATTGAGGGCTCATGGTCGTCTTCCATTAAGATTCGAAGCATACACAAAGAAGGATGAATTCCTTTTAAGCCATCAAGGATGTATCCTATGGCTTTACAATGCTCCCTAAGTATTTTAAGTAAAGAATCAATTTGAGATGCATTCAAACTTGCATTCACAATCACAAGATATGTAGATTTCGGTCCAAGAAATTCATACCTCACGGATGAAGGTAGAGGTTTTAGTTATAGCTCGGGAGCTTTTGCCTCATCGGACGAAGGCTTATATTCGTCTTATAATGGTTCCACCTTAGCAAATGAAGGCGGAATTGGTGGATAGGCTTCTAGAAGTTGAGCCCACTCGGCTACTTCGGGGTTGTCATCCTTAATTGTGCTATTATTCAACATCAGTTGCACAAGAGGGTCATCAAAATCAAGGTTAGACACAGTTTCCTAAATCCATCCATCAACAACATCAACCTTATTACACTCATCAGAAATGGAAAGGAATTTAGCAGCTTTTTGCAACTTACACTCCTCATGGTGATCCCCCACATCAAAAAATAGCTTACCATTTTTCACATTATACGGCACCCAGCAGTGGCCGACAATGATTTCCCAAGAATGATGGCAGTGCGCGTATCCTTTTCCATTTCTAAAGTCAGAAATTGTACCGACACATATAAATCTCCTCCATTTAATAGATCATCCTCTAAAACACCCACAGGGTATTTCACACAACAGCCCACCAATTGTGAGGAGAAAGAAGTCGATCTCATCTCTCCTAGGTCCAATTGTTCACGCATATAAAGGGGCGTCAAGCTCATACTTGACCCTAAACCACACAAAGCATAGTCCATAGGTACATTCCGTAACAAACAAGGATATAAAAAACTCCTGGTATCCTTTAGCTTAGCTGGAAGCTTGTTTTGGATCACTGCACTGCATTTTCAAACCAAAGCTATAGTTTCATGTTCTTCTAGCTTTCTTTTGTTAGACAGAATTTCTTTCGAAAATTTAGCATATGAAGGCATTAGAGTCAAAGCTTTAGTAAGTGGAATGTTTATGTAGAGTTTCTTAAGGACTTCTAAAAACTTCCCAAATTGTAGATCAAGTTTTGCTTTAGCCATCCATTGAGGAAATGGTAAAGGTGGGGTGTAGGGTTTTGGGGGAGTGATCTTCGGATCCTTAGGAACCTCATCAAACTTATGTACAACATCGTCAATCACCTCCTTGGAGGGTTAAGACATCACTTTCTCATCATTCTCGACATGCTTGTTCTTATTATGCAAAGAATCATTATAGCATTGCGTTGCTCACTAGGTTTAGGTTCGGGCTTGCTAAGAAGTCTATACTAAGGCGTAGATGGAAAGCTAGCTTGTTAGGTGATTTAGGCTTCCAACATCTCGTTGTGAGCAGTAACCACATCAACCTTAGAGGCTATTTGCTTAATATACTCATCCTGTTTTTGTTATGTCATAAGCATACTTTCTATCATAGCTTCTAAATTGGACTTTTAGGGTACTTCACAACGGAAAGGAGGTCTTCGGAGAGTGAGGGTTATTGGTCGATCTCGGGTTGTAATTTTGGACATAGTTGGCTTCATTAGAGTCTTGGGAAAAAAGACTCCCAACTTGACAGATAATTCAAAGTCACATGTTCAACAAAACCACCAATTTCACATGGGGGAGGGCCACTAGAATCCATAGCATTAACATTAATACGGTATTACCTTTGAGTCATAGCATCTGCTTTAGCAGAAAGTAAAGTAAGCGCATCAACTTCAAGCTTACCTCCAACCTGCTTGGTTAGCCTCGTTCAACGGACGATTAGAAGTTGTTAAGTGCCATCTCCTCAGTCAAATTATGGGCCTCATCTTCAGTGTTATTCATCAAAGTTCCTCCTGTCACCGCATTAATAGTGGACCTTACAGATTGGGTCACACCATTATAAAATGTTTGAATAATCATCCATCGTTGAAGAGCATGATGGGGGCATAAACACAACAAATTTTTAAACCGCTCCTAAGCTTCATAAAACGTGTCATCATCCCTTTGAGTGACGTTGGTGATCTAATTCCTTAGGCTTGCCATTTTACTCGAAGGGAGGAACTTGGAAACGAGGCTCTAGTAAGCTCATCCTACATGGTGATATATCCCGAAGGCAAAGCATGAAGCCAAGCTCTTACCGTATCCCTTACTGAGAAGGGAAAGAAATGTAGTCGAATTGCATCAGTGGAGACCTCGTTTAGTTTAAATGTGTCGCACACCTCTAAAAAGACTGAGAGGTATGGATTCGAGTCTTCCAAAGGAGTTCCTCCAAACTAGGATTGTTGCACCATGGAAACGAGAGCCGGGCTTAAGCTTAAAATTATTTTCATTGACGTTAAGGCGAGCGATGCATGAGGCTATTCCTTGAACTCCAGGGGTAACATAATTTCTAAGGGTTCTTCTTTGGTCACCTCCTCCTCACGCCATATTTGTTAAAGTTCTTCTTGCCTCATGTATTTGTTCTTCAATCTTTTGCTTTTTCCTCCTCAAGAGGAAAGTCCTCCCAATCTCTAGATTGGGTTCGTATGGGAACAAACTTCGCACAAACAGGGAACATTGCTATAAGCACTATCACCAACAATACCAGCACAATCGAACAATAAAATAAAAAAAAAGACAAAAAAAAATACTTAGTCACTTTCGTAAGACTAACTCAATAGTTAACGAATTGGTCCCTGGCAACCGCGCCAAAAACTTGAGCATCGCCCGCAAGCGCAAGGGTGTCGCAGTATAGATAAAATATCGTCCTCAGGAACCAAAGCAATCTATTGAGTTCTTTCAATTAGAAAATGCTAAGGAAGAATTAAATCGAGAATTTGATTTAACACCTTCTGATTAGCTAATTCTAGATTGAATCAAGAAGAAAACAGCAAGGGCTTTTTGTAGCTAAGTAAGGTGATTGGATCATAATGATTAACATGCACTTTTCTCAAATTAGATAATTTCGAGGAATCGTAATCTATCCAAAAATTTAGTTTATTTTATTGAAATCAACCAAATTTGCCAAAACTAAGCAGAAGTCGTTCATTCAAACTAATTTGCCCTAATCCAAGTTCAATGTTTGCGATTATTCTCTAGTCCTCCTAGCATGCAAATCTCTCTTTGAAGTCATCGTTACGCTAGGTTTTTATCAAGCAGTCTAACAATCAAATTTCACATTTCAGTACTTCATTGAATTGTTTCAAATGTGCAAGCATAATTTGGCCAAAAATCCACTCAGAACAAGATATTCACCTAATAGAATGAAATCAAACCAATCATGAGACAAAAGCACAATTCTATTGATTAAAACATGATCCAACTACCCTTCCATAAACTAACAAATCCCTAGACAAAGCAAACTACTCACTCATGATTAAAAATTAAACAACTAACCAATGATTCCGCGAAATTTGAGAGGGAAGAGGTTGATAAAGACAGCCTTCAACCAAGTCTTCAAACCGCAAGCCAAACCGATCTGCACACCTTAGAATTTCTCACTTACAAACACAAACTAAAAATCCTAACTAAAAAGAGCGAAATTTTAGGAAGCAAATGAACAAACCTATCCTATTGTCCTTGGTCTGCTGCTGAGAGAAGTGTATATATATGGGCATATGGTGATTCTCAACCACACAGTCGAGGGGAAAACGAAGAGCCATAATTACACATTTCACCATGGTCCGTGGCAGGCACCATAGTCAAAGGGAGACTCCCCTTTAGCATCAATTTCAAACAATCAAGGAGATTATGAGATTTTTGCCTAATTAATGAGATCCCAATGATAAATTGAACCTTCCCACCAAACTCCTCTTCTAAAGGCTTAGAGCCACCAAAGAAAAGTCATAGAATAAGGACTCTAATTACCACTCTTTATTAAGAGAAAAAGATGTAGAGATTTTTTAGAGAGAGGATGGCCTTTTCTCCTTTAGGGAAAAATGCAACCTAGTATAGAATTTTATTGCATCATCCTAAATTAGACTGCCTAAGATTCCCCAAAAAGTAAGGAATGCCCCAATTAGATATTGTTTGATTGTGAGAAGCCAAGTCAAACCCAATTGTAGTGTTCGACCGGTCAACATCATGACCAAAGGAGGTTTGCTTGGACTTTCACATGGATAAGGGCTTAGCTAAGTTTTGGGTGGGGTTTGGTATGCATCACATAGTCCACAACTAGGCCTCTAGTAATCATATCTAGTTCTATTGCTTTACGTACATGACCATTTGTTACACACATGATCTTTAACTAAATCAAGTAAGTAACAATTTTTCCTCTCGTTTAGAACTTTGATCTTGATCACTCCCATGTACGATAGTTCTTGAGTACTTTCCTTTTTTTCTACTTATAAGTAACTATGGAACCATTAGAGAAAATTGTACTTATAAGCTTATTGATCATATTAATAAATTTAATAACTCACATGGCAATACTTGCCATTGATCAATTTATGAATCAGCTAGATCCATAAAGCAATTATCTCACATATAATCTTTCTTGGCTTCTCCAGCTTAATAAACTACAATATGTCTTTTATTTGAGATTAATCCCTAAGCAATTTAATCGTCGCGTAATAAAGAAAACATTCATGGAAGCACTTTTGAGCTATATTTATGCTAAAGTCAAGGTCCCCAATGGATGGTTATAGTCTAGCTACTTAAAGTACAACTCTAACCTCCTACTATAAAATGCTTTGACAACTCTAAACTTTAAGCTTTGTGTATCATATATTATTGTCAATCAACTAAAGAGCAGCACCGTGGAGGCAAATTGCATATCATGAACTCAAGTATTTTCTCATTAAAGCACAACAAATGTCCTAAAGAAATGGTTACTTACAAGACATGTGAACATTATCATTCTTAATTTGTTTATCATCACCAAAATGAATGACTTTGTAATGTCCACGCCGAAGGGAACCCATTAGAATTCAGCAAACTTGTATTAATCTTCCGAGAAATTACATAACCAAGCTTCTAGTAAGGGCCTTTAGCATATGTTCTTCAAGCTCCACGTGAAGTTAGCTCTTTTTTCAAGTCTTTACATAGGAAGGATAACTTCTATAGTAAACCCTCTTGCCTATAAGTAGCGCACTCCCAACACTATTACCTAACAAAGATTCTCTAATGTGTGCATAAGGATTACGAGGATTTGGCATTGATCACTGATGAGTGCAATAAGTGTGTTACACTCTTTATTTCTAACAAGGTCTTTTATTTATAAGCTTTGTGCATTAGGTTGTTGGAGGAAGCTAAAGACAGTAGCCATTGGATGCTTTGCAATATTCTATTGAGTTTTCTTTGTAATGGCTACAACCTTGTCCGGCATTGAAATTTATTCGTTTTATACATTGTTGCTCCATCCAATTTTAGCTCCTTTTGAGTTGAAGATGTGAGTGTTCGACCTTCATTTGATATGTTATCCATTTCTTTCATCATTACATAAGGCATATGACATCCTTTCAAGCTTGACATGGACATCTGTAGGTTCTAAGTAAAAAGCTTACTATAATAGCCCTTTGTAAAAAGCATTTTATGGCCCCTTCTTATTTTAAAATACTCTTTAAATCGTCCTTTTTTGCATCTAAAAGGTTAGCAGCTTTAATATGGTGAAAACCACAAGACTGATCTTTCTCTTCGAGGATTCATCAAGTAGTAATTACTAAGATAATTAGTTAATTAAATTTAAAATAATTTATGAACCTATTTTCCCTTATGTAGTAATGCACTACTTCTAAGGCCAACTATCATAAGCATAATTTATGTGAAGTTTACCACTATGGAAATGCATTTGAACATGTAGTTGTTATTTATATCATACAAATATGTCGGTTCAAATTAAATGGAATTGCTTAGAGTACTATAAAATTCATTTCAAATAGTTGATCAAAGTATTATAACATTCATTTCAAGCAAATTCTCATTTGTAGAAATTTTATGCCTTTCAAAGAGGACACCTATGAACATAACTATCAAGGATGTACCTGTGACAGTTCAAGAAGGCTAAACGCTAGGGATGAATCTCTAGGGAGTCAACAAATCAAAGAATTTGTCATGTTAGTTACTTGTGATCATCTAAGCACATAATTAGAAGCAACTGTATATACATGATCCTATGACTCGTACTTCTAGCAAATATGCCTTGAACTCAAAACATATATGAACATCTAAGCACATTGTTACGTCACATTGAGACATTCTCCATTTGCTGAGTCTCATCTAAGGTAGCTTTTGAGTCAACCTCTTACCTCAAAAACCTCTCTTGAAGTTGAGCAACTACAAATGTCTCCTGCGATTCATAACTCAATGTAGCTTTTAGAGATCCCACCTCCTTATTCTTATCCTTAGCCAAATGCCCTAGACTTCTATAGAGTACAATGATAAGCTCCTTCAAGGCATAGTCTCTACATGCTTTAGGTCTTGATGAGCAACATCAACCTCACTGAGAATAGTAATCTTAAGGATAGGTGGAGGAAGCTTATTAAGGAGCTTTAGACATAAGAAGGAAGGTGGATTGGGAAGATTTAGCCCTCTCTTAACTCTGTGTTCATTAATCATGAATATTTTCTTTTCCTTTTATTGTAAGAAAAAAGGCAGGAGAGTTGACACATACCCTCAGAGAATTCCTGGAGGATTTTGTTCCTCAATTGGTTTAGAGTCAATTTTTTAAAATCCTAAAAGGCATCCCCTTTACATCATCTATTCTTCTTTTGGTGCTAGCTAAACGCCCATTAGTAGCTTACATCCCATCGAAAATGTAAGACACAAATGTCTGACAAAGCATCTGAGCCTAGGGGGAGTGCGCCCTATTATAGGAAAATTCTCACCACTCTTTTTTAGAAAATTAACTCCTATATGGGAGTGAAAACAAGAGTGGTAGACACAGGCTCCAACACCAAGAGCTCCACATTATGCTCCATTCCTCCCTGTTGCGTATTATCCTAGATAGTAAGAAACTACCTTCTATGGGTAGGCGACCCTAGGACACTCTTAGGTATACTGGCTATCTCTTAATATTGGACAATTTCCAGTATCCAATAACTCAAATTGAGAGCAGTTGCTAAGAGTAGACCCAATCAAATTGAGGGTGGAGGCAGGTTCAAGGTCGAGTCATGAGGGTCAGCCAGTAGAGGACCCTGACCCTGACCCTACGAGTGCCTTGAAATCATCAGGTCAAATTCAGCCCTCAATCCATCCCGATATACAAAATAAAAACTTTCAGTAAGTTTCATTTTTATTATAAAGTTCAACATTAAATATCCTGCTAAATAAAATGCCAGGCAATAATATAATGTTTTGATGAAATTTATTGTAATTACAATCATTCTAATGCGCAATTTAGTGATTAAAACAATTAGTACACTAAAATGACTACTTCAAACATCAAAGATAGAGAGAGCATCATAAGGTTAAGGGCAAGTGAGATTTGGAGATGTAAATGGAGGAGGGATGCCAAATATAGGCGAGAAAGCATAAAGCGAGAAAGGCTTTGAATAAATTCACTGCAAAGTATTTGATTTTGACTTTATATTTTAATTTTTTTTGAAAAAGTGAGTGTCAGTAGGTCAGGTCAGAGGATCAAAACCTCTACCTAAGCCCGACCCTCATCATAGTCAAGTACACCCAATTTGAGGGTCATGGTGAGTTAGAAACCAAAAAAAATTGACCGTAGCCATCCTTTTTTAGGATCAAGGTGGGGTCCATGGATCATGTCCAACCAAGAGATCATCAACAATTGTTTTAGTGGATGGTCCAGCTCCGTGCATTTCCTGCAACATCCCCTATTCAAGCTCATTTGGTTACTCTCTAATGCCCTCAATAACCTTACTTATCATGGGAGAGGGAATGAGCCAGATAGCATAGCTATCTTCAAAACTTTTTCCTTCAAGGAATTTTTAAAAATCTTTGTATGCTTACACTAAGTCGAAGTTAGGCTGGATATTAGAGGAGATCTCTTGCTTGAACACATAAAAGCTTCTATTTACTGTGGTTATAAAGTTTATCCTCTATAACCTAACAATCGTTATATCCTTAAAGCTTCTGCTTGGTTTTGAAACACTAAAACTAGTGCATGAAAAAAAACTGAGCTAGACAGGGCTTTATATCATAAAACCGATAGAACTATGAATAACAGAGCATTATGATGATAGCCTAGGGTAAAATTTGAAGATATTGATGTTGAAAAACCTCAAGATGATTTCAAAGATTAGATGTAACAATAGCTTGAGCCTCTAGTTGAAACATTTATCGCAGACCATACAAATCCTTTTAGAGGATTCACAACATTACTTGTGAGTGTAGGTAAGCAAATATCAAATTTGTTGGGGTCGAGATCTGAAGCCTGTATATTCCCTTTCTTCTAGGATGATCCTTCTTCCACCTCCAGTGAGAATATTTTAGTTAGTGAGTCCAAAAGTAAATTACGTTCTCCCTAAACTTTATAAACCTAATGGGATCCCCAAGCCTAGTATAAGGATCACCCTCATAGAAAAAGGAATGTTTTTCCTAGTCCTTTCTGATTTCATTCCCATAGTTAACCATGGTAAGAACGGGAAAATATCATAATAGGCAACTAAAGCTTTAAAAGAGAAAACATTGGAGTGGATTAACAGAGTCGAATTGCAAGCCTCATTAGAATGACCAAGCCTATGGTGAACCCTAACTAGTTAAATGGAAAATTGAACCTCGAAGGCCAAAAGCCTCAGATCCCTCAATTTGATTATGGGATTGACTTCATATTTCTACCCTTCAGGAAATAGCGAAGATAAATAAAGACAAGGGACAAGATGGCAAGAAGCTTTAGGACTTGAACATCCGAATAATCATGTAAGTAGTTATGGGAATCCATATTTTCATGCAAAAAAATGCTAAGATTATTCTAAAACTAAGATGAAATTTAAATTCCATGTTTCACTAAAGATTTTGGAAATCTACTTAAGAATTCTTAACAAGCTATTCAAGAAAAGAAAATCAAAATTAAAAATATGGAAGAAACAAAATTTGTAACTTCAATCAACCCAGGCAAAATCAGAGCCTAAGTCCAGTTTAGAGTGTACGCCTATGACAATCATCTTCTCCTTCCCTTAGACGAAGTTTGGATTTAAGACCTTGCATATATTTAAGGATGAAATTCTTGAGGATTCTAGAAAACCACACACCATGATTTTAGCAACTATAAGGCTTGAATCTAACACTACCCTAGGGCTCTCAAGTGGATACTTTACCCATTCTTTGTTGTGATTGATCTAAAAAACCTTTCGCCTGGAGCGTCTAAAAAAAAAGAAACATGAAAATCCTCTAGGACCCCAACATTTCATTATTGAAAAGATTTTCAAGGGCTATCACACTTGCTTTTTCAGCTAGAACTTGAGCAATAAGTCTTATGTTACAAGGTATGGTGAACCTTATCTTAAGGAAATAAAGAGAGGAGTCTTGCACAAGCATGCTAAACCTTCTCCCCTAATTATAAGAGAACCAAGAAATCCATGTTGGAATTCTAGAATTATGGGAGTCCTTGACAAAAGCAGGAAAGATATTCTGATCTAGAATGCCCTAAGACACGATCTCAATGCATTTGGGAGTTAAATCTATCATTGAACTTCTGGATTTGGTGTAGGAGCATAATGGTAAAGAAGTTCAAGCTGAAACATCCACAACTTGAACCCTAAAATAGTCCTAATGCCTAATATACATGCTTTCCACCAAATCCTACCAGTTGATTTGTCAATAATAAACCTTTGATAAAAGATACTCACTACGCACTAGTAGACAATCGCCTATAAATCTGTTGTTCACTCCTCATCCTGGATTGTTGGGTGGGCCTATTGAATTAGGCCAGACGGCCACGAGGTGTCACATAGGGCAACAACCATAGCCGCCTCATAACCTATAAAAGGGGGTTTTGTTAGCCAAATATAGACATGCAAATACAAAACCTCACTCTCGCCTGCCCTCCCCTCACGACTACCCTACCATCAATGTGGAGCTTCGGGTTTAGGACATAGGCACCAAAAAGGCAACTCTGGTGACCGCCCTTCTTTAGTAAATACGTGGACTATCCCCGACAGTTGTTTGCGCATCCCAGGTCAGTCCTAGTTGTCTAATAGTGGTATCAGAGCCTAGAATGATCGGATTAGTCCTGTTTAATGCATTTAAAGATGTGAGCAATAAGCATGCTTAGATTCCAAAACATGACTACATAATCAGTTGTTTAATTTCTGTAATTATGCAACCAAAAGCATGCTTTTGTGCCTTTACTGTCGTGCACTAGCTAAAGATTAGTTTTTGAGTCATGCTCACTGATTATTTGTTAATCCATCCTACCCAAATTGATTATTTTACGAACATGCAGTGCTGGAATAACAATTTTGATGTTTAGAGATGATTATACAATGCCCATTTTTTTGTTGTTATCATACAACTGAATTAGTCCAGACATGCTTTTATGTTGTATGCATTTTGAAAGGTGTAATCTTACAATTGAGTATGATTGTGAAAAACTGAATTTACGACTTTATGCAACCAATTAGATCTAGTTTTCATGATTAGTTCATGACTATCCAAAAAGCATTTTTATTTACGGTTAAGCAGGTTTTTTTAAGTATGCATTTGTAATATCGATCGACTAAAGGTTGAATCTTTAGTCGAAGTTTAAATCATGAAGACATAATTCTTAGTATATGCAGTTGAATATGGAACAATTTTGCCGTAGACACAGAGCTATCAAACCCACAACCCAAACCCTAATCCCCCTCTACCTGAAATTCGAGCTCGGCTAAGAGAAAAAAAGGGTAGAAGAGAGTAAGATGTAGACCATACCCTTCTGAACCGCCGTGGAGGGGCGCCGTGTGTCAGTCACGCGCTGCCGACGAAGGAGATTTTGGCTCTCTTACTTCCTCCAACCGCACCTTTGATCACTGATCGACCCAATTCCGGCACAGAAACAACAAAATCCACCAGATTGGCGACGCGTGTGAGTTACGCGCCACCATGTGAGAAGCGCGTTCAATGCACAGATGGTGCTTTCTGGCTCGATTGCAACCGATGTACATGTTGGGGGGTTATTTTTGGGCTTTCCACAGTGAGTGGGGGTTCTTTCCGCATCTGTGTTTGTCGGTCAGGGTTCTCGACGGGGTTGAGGTGGAGACATGAGCTGTGACGCAGCCATAAAAGGGTTAGAGAAGGCCGAGTGTTGGTGGGGCTTTGTGCTCCACATCTTGGTTATAACAGTGAGATGGCTGAGGGAAGGAGCCATAGTGCTCCGTTCTTCTCCAACCTCAAAACAGATGAGTCTTCAAAGTCGAGAGGAGATAGAGGAGTTCAAGATGCAGGGTAGGGAGGTAAAGGGAGAGACTAGGGTTAGAGAATAAGTAGGTAAAGAGGCAGAGAGTGAGAGATTCGGGTTAGAGGAGTGTGAGTCAGGCACTTAAATATACGACTAGTAATCGGGCTGGCTTCCGGGCCGATTTATTTTTTTGCCCATTTTTTGTATTTTGGGCCTAATTTTCATTCAATTCGGGTCAATTTTTCTCGGGCTGATTTCAATCTATTTAATCTGTTTCTTATTTTGGGCTAATCTGTAATCAATTAATTTCATAAATGTACAAGATAGTTTTATATGTTTATTTGATATGTTATTTCATATTGTTGTTTATGTAATAATAATATGAAACTTTCGAAATTGAAATACGTAACTTTGTGTCATATCGTAATTTTTTTCTGAATTAGTTTGATAAAGCATATGTAAATATGTTTTGCATAATTAAAGGTGAATATCTTTGTGATAGTCACTAAACTAAAATGTTAATTAGTTTAACGAACATGTAAGGAAATTGTATAAAGTTAACTTAATAATTAAATTAAAGAAGCTCCCAAATTCATATCCATACATGATGATTATGAGCTTAGCGAAATTTTTAGACGTATATTATGAATGATGGGGGTTTCTAGATAATTTAATTATTAAAACAATATATCTAACAAAATAAGTATATACTTTCAGATACGGCAGCTAAGAACATGACAGGTTGTATGCAATCTAATGATAAACTGTCTGGCACAAACTACAATGTCTGGCATCTGAAGGTCCAGTTCTCCTTAGACGTTGGTGATATGCTTGGCCTCTTGACCTCCTCTATGCCTGCTCCAGTAGGTAGGCATATTACTGTTATTGAGCAGTACGAGGAAAACCTAAAGGCGTACCAAGCATGGTTCAAATGCGATCGTTCTACACACTACACTATGCTGTCTTGCATGCAGGACGATCTCCTGGGTGAGTATGGATCCTTCCCCACTGCTAAAGACTTGTGGGCATAGCTTAAGATTAGGTTTACGTAGACATCTACTACAAGGTTGCGTACCTTACAGGAGAAATGGATGCAGTATACTATTGAATTCAGTCGTAGTATCTTCAAATACCTTCCAACCATGACTGTTATGGTTTGAGATCTTAAAGCTGTAGGCAAGAAGTTTCTGAGGAAGAATAGGTCCTAAATGTGAATAGGGCTCTTCCAATGATAGTGAATATTGGAAGAGCTTCAAAGCAATCATCACACACAGTGAGCACATTAAGATCTTTGAGGCAATCTCCAAACACCTCGAAATGGAGCAAGAGTGTATAAAGATATATGTGCCTCCTAGTGTGGCATTCATTACCAAAGGATTGGGGGCCAGGGGCAAGAAACCTTACCGTGGTAAGAAACCTAAGAGCGGTTCCCATCCTCCTTAGAACTCTTGCTTCAATGATGGTATTGCCAAGAAGCATAAGGCTAAGGGCAACGGAGCTAAGGATATGGCACGTGTGAAGTGCTATAACTATTGGAAAGAAGGGCCATTTCACTCTGGATTGTCCTTAGCAAGCCAAGGTACCTCTTTCCACTAAAACTCCTGAATTATATATTTCTTCCCATGCATTCATTGGTAACTCTCTTCCTCAATGGATTATAGAAGATGGGGCAACAAAGCACATAGTTCAAGATAGCGCGAGATTCATGGAGTTCCATCACTACCCGATGGGTTCACAGACTATCATACTCAGGAACAGCAGCGAAGAAGATGTCCTTGGAGTAGGAACATACCAGCTCAAAATTCATGGAGGAAACAAGTTGCTTCTTCATAACGCCCTATATGCTCCTGGGGTGCAATGCTCCTTAGTTTCTTATGTTTCTTTAATAAGATTAGGTTTTATCTTGGGTTTTCATCCAGATGGTTTAGATTTGTTCTATAATGGAATTTGTTTGGCCAAGCAACTTTGAAAGGAGACTTCATTATTTTAGATTTGGATGATTACCATAATAATATATCCTCTAATTTTGTTTCATACTTTGACTCCAATTCTAAATATGTTAACTGGCGTAATAGACTTGGCCATGTGGGTGAAGATAGGATAAATAGGCTAGCTAAAGAAGGTCTTCTAGATCGACTCAGTGGAGTTAAGTTGCCTAGGTGTGAGTTATGTCTAGCTGGCAAGCCAACAATGAAGCCTTTAGTGGTGAGATTTGCATCTATTCGCCCACTCCTGGCCATGGTTGCCCATTTGAACTTAGAGTTTTTTTAAATGGACTTAAAGACTGCTTTCCTCAATGGTAACCTTGAGGAACAGATCTATATGGGCCAACCCATTTGTTTTGTATCAAAGGGACAAGAGGACACGGTGTGTCATCTTAAAAGGTCCATATGTGGTCTTAAGCAATCTTCCAGATCTTGGTACTTAAGATTCCATGGAGCTGTAACTTCGCTTGGCTTATCTATGGTTTCGAAAGACCACTGTGTGTATGTCAAAAGGTCTATAAGGGGGGTGATATTTCTTACCCTATATGTTCATGACATAGTACTGGCTGGGAACAACTTGGAGATGATCGAAGCCACTAAGAAGTGGCTATCCTCCATCTTTCACAAGAAAAACATGGGTGAACTTAAGTACGTTCTAGGCATGGAAATAATCAGAAATCGTCCTAAGAAACTATTAGGTATGAGCCAAGAGGCATATATCAGGAAAGTCTTAGAACGATTCTGTATGCATTATTCCAAACCCATGGACACTCCAGTTGAGAAGGGTTTAACCTTGAGCCTCGACCAATGCCCAAAAACAGACAAAGAAAAGGAGGCAATGAGCAATGTCCCTTATGCTAGTGCCGTAGGAAGTCTAATGTACGCCATGTTATGTACACGGCCTGACATTTGCTTTGTGGTTGGTTCGGTAAGTCACTACCAAAGTAACTTAGGAGTTTCCCATTGGCAGGCCGTTAAGAGAATCATGCACTACCTTCGTGGTACAACCGACTTGGTCCTATGCTATCAAGGTAGGGCCCATTAGTTGAGAGGATATTCAGGTGCCGATAGGGGTGGTGACCTAGATAAGTATAAGTCAACCTCAGGATATCTACTCACCCTGGGTAGGGGAGCTATATCATGGTGCAGTAAGAAGTAAGACTGGATAGCTCTGTTGACCATGGAGGCATAGTATGTCGCATGATGCCTAGCCACGTAAGAGGCAATGTGGCTCATGAGTTATCTCAAGGACCTTAACCTCACTCCTAGAGTTGATGATCCTGCAGACATGTTATGTGATGACACAACCGCCATTCAGTTTGCTAAAGATCCGAAGTTCCAGCGAAAGAACAAGCACATCAAGGGGCATTATCACTTCATGCAAGATACCATAAAGAGAAAGGACGTTGCCATCAAGTGCTACTAACAACATGATCACTGATCCATTAACTGAGTCGATTCCTCGAAATGTTTTGAAGCACATTCGTTGAGTCTAGGACTTTGTAGAGTTTAGTTTTTGGATGGAATCTTGTTATGTATGACATATGCGTTCTTCTTGTAATGAGCATTTATGAAGTAGAGATTGAAGGTTCTTTTGCTAAATTTTTTGTGATTTATTTGTTAGACGTGTTGAAATGTCAAAGGTTCTGATTTGCCTAGTCACACATGCAATTGCCCTGACGCTTGACTAGCGGGCAGGATGAGACTAAATCATATTGGCACTAGGTGTGCAATATGATTACTAGTACTGGAAGTGTATGAATGTGATATAATCACCTTAGTAAGTCTAACATGACACTTGAGGGAGTCGAATATGTGATATGATTTCATATTGAAGCCTCAAGAGCTGAATCTTGAGTGTCAAGATTAACATTTGAGGTGTTAATCTAATGGCTTAGGTCAGATTTTCGGTGAAAATCTAGACTGGCGATTCGCATGGCATATAGAGTGACGATTCCAGGTAAGTTCAAGCTATGTCATAAGACACATATCATACTACATATGCTTAAAAGACAACCATATACGGAGTGACAATTGACCTCCCTATCTCTTGTCATTATGTGACACTATGGACAATGACCCTTTGACTTAAAGCTATAGTACGAAGTCAAAGCTTGATGTTGCTACTTTGATATGTTTCTTAAGGGCCACGATATATATGGTTCAATGAGAACATGTTAGGAAAGCAATTAAGCTAAGATGCAATATCATGAGTGTTTAAGGAAAAGTCTATCCATCATCACCAATATCAGCCCGGTTATTATGTTGGGTATATAATCATATGATATATCGACATAAGGGATTGGAAATGCCACTGGTTGTGTTTAGGATGATTTGGGGTATCGTATTTCGTGAAAGTGTTTTGTTAGTTAGATGATAACTTAATGTGGCACTACTTGTTACTTTTCAGTCGCACTTCCTATTCATGGTATGAAGCATTAGGAGTTGTGATTCGTGGAGAGTATGTGTTGGAGGCATTCGTGGCCAAGTGGAAGCAGTTGGTCGGGCCTATTTAATTAGTCCCGATAGCTACGAGTTATCGCCTAGTGCAACAACCTTAGCTACCCGAAAACCTATAAAATGGGGTTTTGGGGGTTAGGTAAATACAGACGTGCAAACCAAAAACCTCACTCTCTCCTCCCCTCCCTCACGACTGCCATACCATCACTACCGGGCTTTGAGTTTAGGACGTGGGCACCAAAAAGGCGACTCTGGTAGCCGCCCTTCATCAGTACATACGTGGACTATGCCCGATAGTTGTTTCCACAATCCAGGTCAGTCCTATTTGTCTAACATTGATGATGGCATGTTATTCTAGACAATGAATGCCAACCCCAAAAATGCCAAGTACAGTATTGGTGGAAGTAGGAAAGGACAAAACAGATCCCACTTCAAGGTACGATTACCCTTAGTGTAAATTATTCCCAAAGAACTCAAAAATTCTTGAAGAGATCCTTGAAAATGAGAAAGAAAGCTCTATAGGGTAATAAAATTAAATCATCAAAAATGAAGTTTATAATGCCTTTATTATAACCTAAAATCCCTAAAAAATATATATATAAGCAAGTAAATTGGATTGAAGGAGGGAATTAAAAATTGGAAACATACAAAAGAAGATTGTTATAGTAGAGGCAATTAGAATGAAGACAAGTTTTCCTTGTTTAATAAAAATGTATAAGTTACAATGCCATTGAAAATAAAAGCAGAAGAGAAAACAAAACACAGGAAAATGTAGAGGACAAAAGTCCAAACAAGAGTCCTCCCAATTCTTGAATTTTTATCTACTAGTCCATCCTAATTTTCATTCAAAGCCTTTACTCCCTATAGTCTATTTTTGGATGGGACTCAAGGTCCATGAGGTATTTCATGTCCTGGAAGTTTCTTTGCTAAAAGTAGAGGGAATATTAGAGCATAGTTTAGGCCTAGTTAGCCTTCTCTTTCTCTCCTGCTTGTAAGACCTTCTCCTAATGGTTTCCTCCAGCAAGAACTAGATCCTCTTATCAACTGCCAGAAGCTCTTCATCTATCTCCCTCAATTCTTTGGGCATGCTATCGGCATTGACAGACTCTTCTTGAACCTCCAATGTGTCCTACGAAGAATCTACTTCCTCAGCTTCACTGATCTCATCTCCGATGCTTTAAATCCCTTAGCGACCTCCTAAGCCTCTATCTCCTCTCTTTCCTACTGTTGTATTATGCTAATAGTGGCTCTTAGGCTACAAACATTTCTTTGGAATCACTATGCCCCTCTTCAAAGGGCATTACAATGACCCTCTTATTAAAGGCATCGATCTCCTCAACGACATCTACAACTTTGGCAACGTTATTATGTCTTTCACTAAAAGGATGGAAGCCCTTAAAAAACGCTCAATTGGCATGAAAATACTAGGATTCTTCCAAAGAGAGAGAGTAAGGACTAGGTGTGTAAAGAAAAGGGTGAAAAGCAGCTAAGGGCCAGAATCAAGCAGGATAGTGAAACATAGACCCTCTAAACGCAATTATGAACAGTACAAGATAAAGGGGTAAGTCATCCCCTAAGTCACAACAAGGTCGTAGGCCTCCCCTGCTAAATAGCATGTTTGATGGGGATAAAACATGTGAAAGATGACCCTAGTGTAGACACCTTTAAGTGTCCTAGAGCTAGGACTGGCCAGATATTATATGATTATGTACATAGTACCTTAATGACGATACGTACTTTTCCTTGTTGGTGGCAAGACAATGCAATCTTAGGATCCTTGAACCTTATTCCTAAACAAAACATTTACAAAAGATCATTTCAAAAATACTTTCTCACCCTCCTCTCTCTAAAAGTTCAAAAGTACAAAAAAACTGCCCTAAAAGGTTATAAAACATGTTTATAGTGGCAATTCCAAACATACATGCTTGAAGCTTGATTATATGGTTTTAATGGCAGCGGACATACTAGTGGGGTGGAGCATTGGCTCACAATTAGGTTCCCCATGTCACCATATTTAAGTCGATGTGAGTACAAGCTCGCCATTGCACTTGGCTCACAGCAGATGCTAGTCCAAGAGGCAAAATTTTGCCTGCCACTTAGACTTAACACCATGAACGCAAGCGTAGAGGCACTACCAAGGTGCTAGTGGTAGCTCGCTAGTTTTTAGCAGCATGCCACTGGCCCAAGTTTTTTAGCTAATCTAAGCCATATGGTCAAGATCCATTATCTTTTCCAGGCCAATCTTATGGGAATATGATTTCTACAAAATTTAAAAATTTTAGAGTGGTTTATTCACCTGCTATCATTATGAAAGGAGCCTCCTCTCCCCTTTTCGGGACACATTGATACAAGAGACACACACAAACACATACAATTCTTCTTCTGCTTGCTAGATTGACCACCCTTTCTCTAATCCTTTCTCTTTTATTTTGTGGGGGAGATTATTCTTACTCTATAATATTTTTATTCCTACAAGTGTAAGCCTTTTCTCTAAAAGAACTCCACAATTCACTTCTTTTTCCATAATTACCAACCTTCTCAAAAAGCTTTTGCACTAGACTCCACTATACTTATGAAAGATTGTATTGGATTTGTGTGAGATTGCTCTTACTTAAAACCACATTGAGTTAACTCCCAAGGGTTCCTAAAGGAAGATGATAATTAGATTATCTTGAGTACATTGTTTGGTTGTGATGTGATTCTGGCTAGATTTCTTATCTTTCTATCATGTCTGACATTGTGGTTAATCAAAGTGGTGAGAAATTTTGCCACTTTTTCATTCATTTTAATATTATTTTCTTCCAATTAGCATGTTAACATGAATAAATCTAAAAGCTATTCAAAGGATCATGTCTTTCATGCTTAGTCATCATAAGATCAATAGTTATACGAAACTTGGAAATTGCATGAAACTTTTTAGATTTCAGTGTTCTCTTGTCAAACCCTAATAAAGACCTATTAATTAATGCGCAATGTTGATGGAAGGAATTAAGTCCCTACCATCAGTCTTACTTTTATCCTTGGACCCAACTCTTGGATAGTAGCCTTAGGTTCCAATCAATCCTTATCGCTAATCTTAGGAATTATTTTCTAAAATTTATTTTCTAAAAGGTTTTCATATCTTCCTGAAAATTTGGTGGCAACTTTACTACTTTTGCATAGCTCAAACTTTCCTAAAACAAACCCGAAAGAATAATTGCGCACTTCGACTATGGCATTGGGGAGCCCCTACGTCATAGTGCCTTTACTCTAGGTCCACATGCATTGCCAAACCACACCTAAAGTACCTCTAGTTGCCCTTAATGCTCTCCCTTAGCTGGTAGTAATCAATCTGACTCTTGACCACCCACTAGAGTTAAAGATAGTCTAGTAACTATGAAGCAGCCCCCCCCCCCCTTTGCTCCTCATCCTACGTGTTTAAGGCTTATCCTAGATGATGCTGTTGGAAATCCACCTTCTTAGTAGCACTAGAGGGAAGGGAAGGGGTCTAGAAGAAGGCAAAGTCGATCTCCAGTTAAATAAGTTCATCTTTGTTGAGAGATGAAAGAAAAATTGGAGGAATAAGACTAAAAAAAAAATCCAAAAGCTATAAAAGAAATCAAGAGAAAAAACAAGAAGTCAAAGCTCAGAGAAAGAACTTTTAAATTATGATTTTGGTGGATGCCTTTGGCAAGGTTAACGAATATATACATTCGTGGTCAAGCTAAGACAATCTCTTATTTGAGAGGCAAGGAATGCTATGGACATGATTGTCTGATTAGAAAACTTCTTAAAATTGACTAATAGCATCACTAACTACATAGGTAACGGTGAGAAGTCAAGAACCTAAGCTACAAAAGGAGATTTGATTGCAAATGTATTATAATTTAGTAAATGAATTGTTACAAAAAGTAGAGTGAAAATCCACAAGTAAATAAAGCTCGATTAACTCTCTATGAAGGAGCTTAAATCCATTAAGGGACTTGTAACTGACTCCAAGATTCCTTAGGTCCAATAGAAGTTCATTGGTGAGAAGTAGACATAGATCAAGTACAGCACCAAGGTTCATATCCACTTGATTTGAAAATCGATTTAACCACAAGGGCAAGATGATTTAGGTGGGATTTGAAATTACGCCTTGGATTTGAATCTTAAGGGCTAAGTCCAAGAGCAAAAACCTAAATAACTTACGCAAGCTTCTACGCTTAAGCCATGGAACCATATTCTACGGGAAGACCACAGGAAGTTTGGGCTAACAAACCTTAGCATTAACCAATCATGATCTACCATATACTAGGGGCGGGAAGATAGAAAGGGACTAGGAAATAAACACTTCCTTGGATAAAGTTAATTAGGAAACAAAATATATCTAGCTAGTGGAAGAGTCCAAATATAATTTCCCCAATATATCCTCTAAATCTATGCATAAGCAAGCCAGAATCATCACCTAGGGAAAGCCAGGTAGCTATAAGCTTTTCTTTTTATTCATACCCTACCCTCAATTCCCTTTAAATTGAGTGTTTGGAGGCTCTTTAATGGAGAAACATACCTCTTCCTTCTTGAGTTGTTTAGTCAAGCATTGTTTCTGCCAAATCCCTATCAGACTACCATCTTGAATGGAATAATTGATAATTAAGGGCATCCTCGTCCTCTTTAAAGGATCAAAGACTAATTATAAGACCCAAGTCACCTATTTTCATAGGACTATAAATCAAAAAATTACAAGATGAGCAACATTAAAACCCTATTAGAATCTTAAATATTTTCATATGAAGACCCTAATTGTCTACTAAGTCACACAAGGAGAAGTTTTCTTCTTTTAACATTCCCCAAAATCCTAGTAAAATGGACATGAATACTCTCCCAAACAATTCATCAAACATATGTGGTCTTAGAAAAGTTCAAGTGATACAAGCATAAAGTAAACAAGTACAGGGCTCAGCCATGATTAGGCATAATCAACATCAATCCCAATCCAAGTTGAGAAATTTAGCCACTCATCACGGTAACAATCAGAATCCCAATCATGGATTTCTAAAACCTATACATGATATAGATGAACCCAAACAAAAGAAAACAAGAGACAGATCAAAAAACAATCTTGGAAATTGATCGATTAATAGCACACTAATCATCAAAGCAGAATAATAAGCTTTAATTCGATCTTCTAACCTGAGGGCAATAATCTCGTAAAACTCTCTACGAAAAGATAAGAACTACACGTCTTTCACTCCCAAAACATAACACTTAATTAAAGATTAAGTCAACCAAAATATTATGATGGACAGGCATGCAAGCTGCACGGCGAACTATACATAATTCTTTAACCAAAGATGCATAGCAGTGCTGAAATCCATGACATGTCATGCAAGTCCTTGGTTTCTCTAGTTCTTCTTATGCATAGTCCTACATAAAGTGCATGGCCAATCGTGCATTTCTTCAACTTTATAGCAGCAAGTAGTTGTCTTAGAAGGCCATGCACATATGCATGATTGCGCCCGCAGTTGCCTCCAACTTCAATTCTCGACACCTTGACTCCAACTTCAGTTCCTAGCTCCAACTTTATAACTGCAAAAAGAGGAGCAAATACGATCAAGCTCCTCAATGAATTGAGGAAATGTATAAAGAAGAATTGTGAATCAGCGGCTCAAATAGAAAAATTAGAGCTTTATAATTATTTTTCGTTTAATTTTACATACAATTTCGTTAATTTTCATGGATTTCTTAGAATTAAAATTAAATTTTATTTTTTTGTGGTTATTTTCACTTTTAGTTCACTTTTAGATTTAGTTAGATCTTAACCTTTAGTGATTAATTTTCAATTTTGCAAATTTATCTAGTACTTTTGTGGAATATTTCTAGACCTAGTCCAAATCTATTAGCAAGGGGTTTTATTTTGATAAATTTAAAATTAAGTATTTTAATTTTTATTTTGTGATTTTTGGTTGTTTTGAGTAAAGAAAATTACATTTTATATTCTGGTTGTTTTTAATTTTCCTATTCATTTTATTGCATTTTATCATTTATTTGTTTTTAGATTTTAATTACTATTTTTGCTTTCTATGGTATTTTTCTATTTCATTTTGCTAGAAATTGTTGACTACATTTCTACGTGAACTAATTTAATATGTCGAGATTTTTAGTTTGGGTAACTTTCTGTAATCTCATAAATTGATTTTCTGGTTTATTATTTCTTTTTTATTCTTGTCTTAAATTTTTTCGTTTTCTGTTTTTGATTTATCAGAATATATTAGTTAGGCATTTACAGCTTTTATTAGTTGAATCTGGTGTAGAATAACATGAAGTATTAGTGAGTAGGTTTTCATATTTTTATTAGCTCAATGTGGTTTGTTTTAATAATAAAAAAAGGGAACAAAATATTAGCGTAGCAAACAAAAAAGAGTAACAAAATATTAGAGTAGCAAATTTTATTAGATTTAAACGTGCATAATGTCATTATATTTGCTGGTGGGATTGACCTCTACTTACCTGTACTATGAATGTTATATCTAAATTAAAGTAGTGGTTTAATTTGTTGTTGTATGACTAGCTTTATAAATAGTTGCTTACGCCACTATACCCTTTCAAAGTTCTTGAGAGATCTTACACATGAAAAGAAAGGAAGGCACTTTTGTGCAGAATTTGATACAACTATCCTTAAGGTTGCCATGCATCCTATTTATTTGTTCTCATACTTAAATATCATAGGGTTTTGTATCTCCTGTTTTGCTTTGTCCTATAGATTTTTCTTAATGCCTCCTTCGTTGATCATGAAGCCTACGAACTTGCCAACTCTTACCCCAAAGGCACACTTCTTGGCATTTGGCTTCATGTCAAACACACTAAATGCTAGAGGTTTCTCTTAAATCTTCTACATGTAACCTAGAGTTTGGATTTGACTATGATGTTGTAAATGTGCACTTATATATGTCTTCCAATTTGCCACGTAAACAACTTAGCTACTAACCTCTGATAGTTTTCCCTTGCATTCTTTAGTCAAAAGGCCATGGTCTTATCGTAATATAGGCCCTGGTTTATGATAAATATTATGTATTCAGATCTGGTTTATACATAGGAATCTAATGGAAACCTTAATAGACATCCATAAAAAACAATTGTGCATGACCAATGATTGAGTTTATTACTTAGTTTATCTTAAGAAGTGTTAAGCAACCTTTACACCAGACTTATTAAGATTATTGTAATGTTTACAAATTTTGTAGGTCATGTCCAGCCTTTCCACAATCCCTACAGTGACTAACCAATCCCAGTAGTAGCATTCTCTAAGGAACCTTGCATCAAACAGTTTTTGGACTTCCTTTGAGACTGCATCTTCCTTATTTGGAGCAAAGTGTCCCATCTTATACTTTATTCGCTTTGTTATAGGATCGGTTTTTCATTTTGTGTACCATGATTTATAGGTTTATGTTTTACATATCTTGATTTGAATATGCAAATACAAGTGCAACCACCTTTATTGAACATGTCAACGTTATGAAAAATCCTTCATGTAAGTCCCTTCATTTTTAGACTAATGTTCTTGGTTTTCCATTCAAAGGAGCTGCCTATAATTGCACATTAGGCTCAGGCCTAGGGTTTTTCATGTCTCTATTGTTCAACTCCTAGAAATATGACATTACATAATGCTCTTACAATCCCACCACAACTTTCCTATATATCCCTTATTAGACTCAAACTACATCACAATGTTAAAAGTGCACATGGTTACCTTGAGAGAGTTCATCACAAATCTCTCTATGATGATGTTATGGGCTTAGATGGTGCTCCCTTCTTAGAAACTTAATAGCTCCCTTCGGGTAGAGAGTGTGTCTAATAAATCCATCAATAGGTTTGGTACGGGATCTTTGCTTGTAAGCCTAACATAGAATAGTCAGAAAATGTAATGTCTACCAGACCACTTATGGTATTCATTAGTCTAATGATTTCATAGTTTGGCCACTTGTAACATTGTTATCATAAGAATGATATGGAGATATAGATTGTTAAAAGGCCATTGTTCGGGCTTAATATGAATGAATTTTATACCTTTTTCTACCTAAATTTTTCCCATAATAATTAGTAAATTAGTTTGTCTATTAGCATTTTGTTGGTTTTGTAGTGAAAAAGACAATTGCTCAAATGGTGGGTAATGGATATGGATGCGCTGAAAGTTAGGCATGTTAACTCGAAATAATCATGGAGCAAGTTCGGCTCCACGAGTAAAAAAATACTAGAGAAACAACGAAGACGAACACTTTAAGAATTTCAGTGCCAACTAGCACAGCCATGCGAAAACCCTGTGTTGCTCTATTCTTGTCCTAGAATCCAAAAACTTGGCACATTCTAGCTACACAACATGGCACCATCATGCCAAGTTTACCGCTATAAGGTTTATATAAAACGCTCTTCCCCCCATTGGGGTAATAATCGAGGCTTTGAGCTAGGTCTTAGAGAAAGGGTTAGCTTAATTACGAGGGTTTTGAAGGTAGTTTTTAGGAGTAAATTAATATTTAATTTAGCTAAAGCAGCCATATTTCAAGTGTTAATTTCAAGTGTTTGATTCTCTTTCAATGTCATTTGCTCTCATCTCGTAAGCTGAATGGTTAGATTGCTTAATCTCTATCCTTTACTCTTTTCTTTTCACATTAAAACATTCTTACTTTGGGTTCATTTGATGTTATGATGATGCCATGTACTTTTAAATCGTGTTTTCTTTCCTTTCCCTACTTGCGGTCTTTCTCTTTCTTTTCTTAAATCTCCATCTTAAACTCTCCCTTTTTTCATTCACGTTACAATTTGAAAACCCATTTTCATAAGTTTGAATGTTTGTTCACAATGAGCTATATTAGGATTAGTTGAGTCAGATTTGCAGGAATAAATGGAGAATCCAGCACCAAAACTCTTGCCTTTGCTCCAAGAATGGAGGTCGACCACCATTCTTGGATTCTCGAACTTTCAAGGTACTTCCTTTTCTATCTCTTCTCTTAACTATTATATTGAATGCTTTTCCATTTAAATTAGATGGTTTACTAGCTGTTGCTAGTTAATATGATGTTTTGTGTTGATTGTACTCTATTTTATATCAGTTTAGTTAATTATGTTTATGTTAGGATTAATGATTAATTAGTTAATTAATCACATTTAGTCACATTTATTCCTTCTTAGATTAAAATTGGGCTAAAATAGCAAGTGAATTTATTTTAACGCCCTCTCACATTTAGTCTCATGCATAATGTATGTCCCAAATTTAGGTCGGACCCATAAGGTTGATGTGACCATAGAAGTTAAGGATTGGGTAGAGGATTTAGGATTCAAGCCCATTTTTTGTGTTCGTGCTTCTTTTGAAACTTCTAGGCCCCTATCCTCTACATTTGGCAATGTCGTGAATGTGTGTAACTCTTATGATTTGGCCTAGGCCTAGAGCCTTCATCAGCTCAAGAGATCATTCACTTCTACTCTAGTATTGTGCTTTCTATAAAACATCTTTCTTGCTACTAACTATTTTCATTTTTTGAGGATTATTCCCATTCATTTGATAAGTTTCAATAAGCTTTGGTAGGGTCTGATGCAAGTGGCAACTTGGTGATTTGATAAAGCAGTTGATGCTCTATTGACCTCCTTAACACCATCTAAGTCAGGCATTAGTTTAGGTACACTCAGTACTAAACCTGGTACGATCATTTCAGCCCTTGCTTTCCTATCATCTTCTTTTCTTTATTTCTTTTTGTACACAGTTGTTGATATTTAGGATTTTGATTGTAGGGATGATCAATTTTTAGGTGAAATTTTAGGCTTTATTGAGCGGAGTTGGCTATGATCACCCATGTTTATTTTGAATGTGATGCTTGCACGTGGTTTTTGGGGGTGTATTTTGTTTTATAAAACTTTACTAGTGTTTTTGGTTTTCTACTTTGTTTGGTGGTGTCATAGGTTGGTATATACTTGTGGATTTGAGTTGTTGGCTTTATAATTGTTTTGCTTATATGATTGCTTTTTTACGCCTTAGTTCCCACGATGCGCACATTGTGGAGTTTTGTACGCGGAGAGGTGTCATATTGTACATATTTTTCAAAACTTTATAGAATTTTTCATTGGACTTTTCTGCCTTTTTGAATGGGTTTCAATCTCTAATGGTTTTCTAGCCAGCTTATACATAGGTAGAATATACATGATAGAACACTTGTGCATGGTGTATTTTATTTTTCATAATAACCCCATCTCACATGTACAATATTGTTCCTACCTTTTACACTTGAAGATTGACCCTTTCTGTTAGTTTGTTAAAACTTGGATTAAAGACATTCTACTTGATTAGTTAACTTCTACTTTTCCTTTAAAAAAACAATATATAGAAAAGCAAGAGTATGGGAGAGAGCTTGACTATGGTACCTTTTTTGGGCTTGAATAAATGCTTTGCAAATCCAAATAAAACTCTCAATTAGGAAACAAGTCCAAATATGTAATATGTTGTTCCTCTGGGAGCCCAAGGCCTAATAAGCCGAGAACTACCCACCTGGGTGAAGCAGCATAAGGACACATCGGCGGGACAAAAGAACGAAAAGAAAAATAGATGAAAGAAAATTAAGGTGAGGTTGATCATCTAATAAGGGAAGTCCATTAGCCAAGAAAAAATGAACTTTTCGGTCGATGTTAGCTGAGCATTAAGAGTCAATACACTTTGCACAGAGCATTAAGGTGTACAAATCATGTAATAATGTGTGGGGTCAAAAATGAGAGTCGGGGGTGTATTCATGGCCAAAGTGTCTCCAGATTCTATGTTTTGCTTGTATATAACTCGGTAGCTAGGTTGTTAGGGTGGTTGGATTTGTGTACATATTTCCCCATTACTTTTACATAAGGGTATGCTTTTTAAAAATTCAAAAATATTTCAAAGATTTAGTGGGTATATCTTCTATCAACCCTTGCAAGACCTCACTCATCTACTTGCAAGAATCAAGGGATTTAAAGGTTATGTTTCATACACTAAATGCACCTGTGATTCCTATAAAAAGTGAGTTAGATTCTAGCTATTTTGTTTTGTTTTGCTCAAGGATGAGCAAAGCCTTAGTATGGGGGTATTTGTTCGGCCTCTACCAGACCTTTATACCTTATTCTACCCAGATTGTGTGCATAACAATTGGTAAATTAGGTTGTTCATTAGTGTTTTGTTAGTTTTGTATGTAATAAAAACAATTCATCAAAAGGAGCATAATGGATGCGAATCTGTTGAATTTGGGCACCTTAATCCGAGATACCATGGAGCAATTATGGGTGGATGAGAGCAAAAACCGTCAAAGAAACACGAAAGAAGAATAATGCGAAAATTTGGCATGGGCTGGCAGTGCTAAGTGGCACGGCCATGCCAAAACCCTGTTCTGCTCTATTCTTATCGTAGATTCCAGAACCTTGGCACATTGACTCTTGCCACATGACACGACTGTGCCAAGTTTGTTACTTAGGGTACATCTAAATCTCCCATGCCCCATTTGCCCATAATAAGCTAGGGTTTATGCTAGGTTTCAAAGGTATGGTTAGCTTAATTATGAGGGTTTTCAAGGTAGCAATTAGTGGTAGATTAGTGTTAAATTTAGCTAATGTTACCACATTTAAAGTGCCAATTTCAAGTATATGATTCTCTAGCAATATCATTTACTCTACATGATAAACAATTAAATGGTTAGTCTGCTCAATCACTATCCTTTAGTCTTCTCTTTTAGCTTGCAAACTTTCTTACTTCGGGTTAATTTGATGCTTTAATGATATTATTTACTTTTGAATATTGTTTTCTTTCTTTTCTGTGCTTCTAACCTTTTTCTTTCTTATCTCAAATGTCTATCTTCAACTCCCCCCTTTGTCATTCATGTTATGGTTTTGAAAACTCATTTTTACACGTTTGAGTTTTTGGTTCACAATGGGTTATATTAGGAGTAGTTGAGTTATATTAGTAGGAATAAGTGTAAAATCCACCACCAAATCTCTTGCCCTTCCTCCAACAATGCACGCCGACCTCCATTGTTGGATTCTTAAGCTTTTAAGGTACTCCATTTTCTCTCCCTTCCCTTAGCTATTAGATTTAAAGCTTTTTTGTTTGAGTTAGATGCCTTTCTAGTTATTGTTAGTTAATATGATGATTTGTGTTGATTGTGCTCAATTTTATGTTAGTTCAATTAATTGTGTTTACCTTAGGATTAATGAGCAATTAGTTTAATTACTCAAATTTATTCACATCTATTGCTTTCCATATATTAGAATTGGGCCAAAATTAGAACTAAGTTGATTTCAACACCGTCCCAATTCTCATTCATCAAAAACTATTCCATAAATTAGCGCCATTGCAGGGTACAGTGGTGCGAAATTAAATAACGTCTTCTAAATATGCCTCTTGTTCGTTCCTTTTGCGCTAGTGTAGTTTCGTTTATTATTGTTTTACTTTGTCTTTTTTGTTATGGCATAGGTACTTCTTTTGGCGGTATTGAAAAAAATGAAAACATTAGAAAATGTAAATAGGCCAAAAATTGGAAAAATTAAAAAACCAAAAAGTTGTGACTTATTGGTTGTCCATAATGGGCGTGGGAATTTTGAGCATACCTTTGTTGTTGATGTTGAGCCCAAGCCTATTAATGTTGATGAGTCAAATGTTGAAAGAGTGGAACCCAATCCACCACATTCTTTAAAGGATCACTTCTATCCTGACCGATCTTCCCCACAATCATGTTTTGATCTCCTTCCTAAATTTTTCAGCTTTAAGGGTCCTTATTTGTTTATTTGGGAGTTTGAGTAGGTATGTTCATTGATTCACATGCCTACGTCATCAAACAATGTTATAACGATGAAATTCATTCCATTTGCTCCTAAAGATGTTGCCAAAAGGTAGGGGTATAGTCTTAAGCTTAGTTCTATTAATTCTAGGGATTCCTTGTTGATATCTTCCTTAAAAGACAATACCATGCTTGCAAGACCGTTAGGCATAGGAATGGAATCTTCTCGTTTATGCAACTAGAATAGGAGTCTTTTCTTAGGATACATGAGTAGGTTTAAGGAATTGCTTGCCCAATGTCTTCACCAAGATTTCGAGAGATAAAATTTGCGCTAAGCAGCTTATGAGGATTTAGATGCATGTACTAGGCCAATCATTCAATCTATTTGTGGGAGAGAGTTTCTTTGTAACAATGTTAATGAGGCTTGGGACTTCATTATGGATTCAAGTTGAAAGACATATGAGTAGGAGTCTAGTAAGGATGCCTCTAGTATTGCGTCTAAGGTCTTCGTACATATTGAGGGCAAGCTGCCTAATGACTTTGTCGCTTTGGAGGATACTATGCTTCACTGTGAACATCAACTAGAAGCTCCTTTTTTCCAACCATCTCAACCTCATCATTACACTTTTCCCTCTCGTTCATATGGTTTTCTATTGGACTATGGTGTTTGCTCATACTCTCTCCCTTTTAATTGAATGTTTTTTGAGCATGTGAGTGATCCTTCCTTTAGTCCCGTAATAATCAACCCTTATCTTGAGACCAAGGCTACTCTTGGGGGTGAAGTGGTTCTTCATGATGCACTATTTCTTGTATCCCCCTTGAGAGAGAATGAGGAGAGTGAGAAACTAGTTGTTTAAGCTTGTTGTAATCTGAAGCTTGACATAATTGTGGTTTACAAGGATATTTTTGTTCAGGAGGAGTATTCACTTGAGGAGACCCCTTTACGTGAGCCATATGATGAGAAGGTCGTTAAGGTCAAGCTTCGTGATTTGGAACCCGTTAATCCTATCTCTATTAAATGTCCTATTAATTCCGTTCCCACTTCTACCGCCTTACCCCCTTTATCAATGTTTCACTCTTCTAGGGATCCCTTAATATATATCTCCTCCAAGGCTGAGACTTGTATGATGTATGCCTAGAATTAGACCGAACTTATAAGGTTGATGTAACTGTAAGACTTGAGAATTGGGTAGAGGATTCAGCATTCATACCTAGTTTGTGCGTTCATGCTTCTTATGAAACTTCTGGTCCCTAATCCTCCACATTTGGTGATGTTAGGCATGCATGTAACTCTCATGATTAACGCTACAACTTTCATAAGCTAAAGAGCACATTCACTTCAATTCCAGTAATGTGCTCTTTTGGGGACATCCTTCTTGTTAGTGATTGTTTACATTTTTGTGAGGATTGTTCATATTTGTTTGATAAGTCTTTATGAGCTTTTGTAAGGATTGATACAAGTGGAAACTTGGTGACTCGGTAGAGTGGTTGATGCTCCATGGATCTCTTTCACTCCTTCTGAGTGAGGCATTAGTTTGGGCACACTCAGCACGTAACCTAGTATAATCATTCCGCACCTTGCTACCTACGTTTTTCTTCTGCTTATTTCTTTTTGTACATAGTTTGGATATTTAGGATTGTAATTACAAGGATGATTGAATTTGAATTGAAATTTGGGATTTGTTAAGCTAAGTTGGCTATGATCGCCCCTATTTGGTTTATATGTTATATTTTAGCAGTTGTTGGTGTGGTATTTTCTTTTGTAAATTTTTATTAGTGTTTTTTATTTTGTATCCTGCTTGGTGGTGTTGTGGGTTTGTATATACTTGTTTATTTGAGTTGTTGGTTTTACGATTGTGTTTCTTATGTCATTTCTTTTCTAGGGCTTTAGCTCCGACAATGAGGACATTGTTGAGTTTTGGTGTGGGGGGTAACGTGCCCACTTGTATATGTTTTTTTAAAAAAATTCTAATTTTGTATAGTTTTTGCTTTGTTTTGCAGACTTTTGTTCCTTTTTATTAGTTTTTGAGCTCTAATGTCATAGCTCACACAACGAGGTCATTGTAGAGTTTTGGTAGGGGGTAAAGTGTCTCTAGATTGTATGTTTTGCTCATACATAACTTAGTAGTGCTAGCCTGTTAGGGTGATTGAATCAATTTAGATGTGTACACATTTCCCCATTAGTTCTATAAAAGTGTATGCTTTGGAAAAATTTTAAAACATTTCAAGGACTTAGGGGTTACATCTTCTGTAAACCCTTACTATACCTCACTCATCCTCTTGGGGGAACTAAGGGTTTTCAAGGCCATGTTGCATATCCTAAATGTATAGGTGCTTCCTACCAAAGTGAGTTAGGTTCTAGGTGTTCTCTTTCGTTTTGTTTTGCTTGAGGACGAGCAAAGTCTTAGTTTGGGGGTATTTGCTCTAGTCAATATGTGTGAATGTTGTTCCTTATTATGCCCAGATTGTGCCCATAATGCCTAGTAAAAGAGGTTGTTCATTAGGGTTTTGCTGGTTTTACTACTAATAAGGACAATTCATGAAATGGTGGACAATAGGAGCAAACATGCTAAAAGTTGGGCACATTGACTTGGGATAACCATTGAGCAAGGTCAGGTCAATGAGCTCAAAAATTACAGCAAAAGCAAGGAAGAAGTATTATGCGGATGGAAAGGGCTGCTAGTGCCAAGTGGCCCAGTCATGCCAAAACCCTATTTTGCTTCGTTCTTCTCCAAGAATCAAGAAACTTAGCACAATCTACCCATGCCACATGGCACGACTGTGCCAATTTCATTGCTTTATGGTCGATGAAAATCCCCCTTCCCCTATTTGTGTAACAAGCTAGGTTTTCAGCTAGGTTTTAAAAGTAAGGTCAGCTTAATTTTGAGGTTTTCAAGGTAGAGTTTAAGAGTAGATTAGTTTTTAATTTAGCTCATGTAGCCACATTTCAATAGTCAATTTCAAGTATTTGATTCTCATTTAATGTCATTTACTTTTCAAGCTCTTCAATCGAATGACTAGTTTTCTCAATCTCTCTCCTCTACTCTTCTCTTTCAACAGTCAAACTTTGTTACCTTAGGTTCATTTGATGCTTTAATCATGTTATTCATTTTCAATCTTGTTTTCTTTTTTGTCTCTACTTCCAAAGTTTCTCTTTCTTATCTCAAATCTCCGTCTTCAACTCCCACCTTTCTCATTCAACTTACGGTTTGAAAACTCATTTTTAGAAGTTTGACTCTTTGTTTCACAATCAATTAAATTAGGAGTAGTTGAGTTTGATTAGTTGGAATGTAATAGGCCGACCCCAAATCATGTTTATTTGTTTAATTAAGCCATGTTATTTATTTTTCACATTTATTTATCTCATTTAATCATCTCGGTTGAGAAAATTCATTTTGGGTCTCACTTTGCAATTCTGCTTTTCATTATTGTAAAATTTCGACTGAATTGATAGTAGGCCCTAAATAAATATGATTTAAGAGATTAAATTATTTTTCCTAACAATCCAAAAATTTAATTTCGAGCCACGGAAAATTCAATCGCACAAAGAGTATTTTCTTTCTGGCCTAAATTCATTTAGGCCCAATTTTGGGCCCAACAAGTTACTACCCATTGGCTTAGCTAATTACCCTCAATTATATCTAATTACCATTGGTAAAAAGATGTTATTTGGTGGTTAAAAACTCAGCCAAGTATTAGCTAAGTCATTCACCACCAAGCAAAACTCGCAAAATATCAAGACTTACTCTCTCTCCCTCTCCACCACCCTACACAACCCCCTCCTTTTTGCTGCTGTATTTTTTGATTTCCAGCCACTTACCGACACCTTCTGGCCACAAGGAGACTGCCATCGAACCACCAGCACCACCACCAGCTACCCCTCTCGGTTCTTCAAGCTTCAAACATCTCTAACTTCGCTTGTTTCAAGCTTAAAGTAAGTAAACCCTAACCTTGTGTTTTTTTTATTTTGTTTGTCATTTTGTGATCTTTGGTATTGGCAATGAATATCATGGTGTTGGTATTCATTTTAGAGAAATTTAAGAGCAAAATCAAGTGAGGCATAAGCTAGGGTTATGAGAATTATGCACAGTTTAAATGATGTTTGTCAACGAGCATGTCATGTGTGTTTTAGATTTGAAAATTAATCTTGGATGATTGTGAAGTAACAATTGTTGATTATGGCTATGTAACGTGATGTTGATAGTCACCCAATGTTTTATTAATTTCAACAAGTGATTTTAGACGGTATATGTGAAAAAGGAGAATAATAAAGTAGGTAGCAAGCTGTGAATGGCTCGAAAATAGGGGTCTGTTCCGAAAAAAACTGGTAATTCGTGCCTAGTTGAAAAATTCTGAATTTTGTTGGGGAGCTCGATGAATGAGTCATTTTTCAAATGGCTTTTGAATCACCTTAATGAAAGTTCTGTATAGGAAGTTATGGCCGTTTTACTCCGACTGTGCAGACCAGATCAAAACTACCCATGGTCGTGTTTTAGCTCAATTTTGGGATTTGTGTGGTGATGATTGTGTTATGGGCTGTAAATAAAAATGTTGAGGGACTTTTTAATCTTTTCATATTGGGGTTTTATAACTCAATTGGAGGTTGGGGGTGAAAGTTATGAATTTTCTATGGTGGATTTTGAATTAGTAACAACTTCGATTGTACTTAGAAGCTTATTTGGTTTGGAAAACTAAGTCTTTCTTTTATGATTTCAATTATTCTAGTTTGATCAATTTTACTCCATAATATTTCACTTTGAATTAATTTACCCTAATTCATTTAGCTTTCAAATCATTTTGGTGTAACTTATCTTTTATGGAATTATCTGAGTTATGGATGCCTTTTAAGGAATTTCTATTACAGTTACAACTACGAAAGTTAAAATTGTTTACTAGCTACATATGCCTATCATTACATTTCTTAAACATAATCGGGGCCCAATCTATCATTTCCTATTGTGCATAAGAATTATCAAGTGAGATTGCATTTTAAAGACATCAGGTACGTTCATTGCCTGTATCTTTAGAAATAAGAGTGTATTTATCAAAGTTATCGTGTTTTGGTAAGTACATCAATGAATCGGTTCATACAATGATTTACCATGTAATTAGTGACCCCGCAAGTTAGCATCTATTGGGCATTCGCCCTCCAGTTACCTGCGCGACTTCAGGTCAGGTTCCCGATCGGCTTGGCAAGTGTACACCTATCCACAGATCGTAACAGTATCAAGGGGTTCACTATCAGATAATAACTAGCAATGTAGTTTTACATTCCTCTCATTCACTATTTTAACTTAAAATGAATTGCAAGTGGGTGCCCAGTCATTTTGTGTAGAGATCACTTAACAATATAGGAATGCATGTACTGAGCTTCGGCTCACATTTCGAAATGTTTTCATGTTTTGTTTTAGGCAAAAGCTCATTGAATCGCCCTCGTGCTAGCAAACCGAATGAAGAGAATAAGCTCAGCAAGGGAATCTGGAGGGATCAATAATGATATAGTACATGTCTATTTTGGAGCTATACTTTTAAATTTTCAGTGGATGAACGTGTAGATTATATGGTGAATTGCTACACTACGAAGTCTAAACCATACGTGAGTAATAGTTGATTGTATACAGTTTAGCAATGCATGAATGTGTATGGTTGAAGCTATGTCTAACTATGTTATTTCTAGTTCATAATCTAGTACACACACTTCATGTCTTGCCCTTTTGGATGGCAGTAATGCCCCTATCATTAAGTTCAGTAGTCCTAATTCAAAGATTTATTAAGGAGAATGCAACCAATGGAACATGCTTAGTTACGGGGCGTTACATGGAATAAGTGAAGAATCCACAGCCAAAACTCTTTCCCTTGCCCCAGCGATGAAGGCCAACACCCGTTGTTGGATTCTTGAGCTTTTAAGGTACTTCCTTTTCTCCTTCTTCTCTTAGCTATTAGACTCAATGAATTTTTATTTAAATGAGATGCTTTGCTAGTTATTGCTAGTTAATGTGATGTTTTTTTGTTGATTGTGATCTATTTTATATAAGTTACATTAATTGTGTTTATATTAGGATTAATGGGTAATTTGTTTAATTAATCACATTTAGTCACATTCATTGTTTTTCCTCATATTAATAATGGGTTAAAATAACAGGTGAACTTATTACAGCACTATCTCACAAAACGACAAATTTTTCACCCTCACTCACCAAAGACCACTCAACAAGTTTGTGACGGTGATGCGGACGGTGGTGCGAAAATAAGTTGCTTCCTGCAAATATGCCCCTTTTTGTTCAATTTATGATAGTTTAGTATCTTTTATTAGTGCTTTATTTTGTCTTTTGTTTTATGTTATAGCTACTTATTTTGATGGTATTGCAAAACACAAAAACAATAGAAAATATGCAAAGACCAAAAAATTAGAAAATTAAAAAACCAAAAAGTTATGACTCATTGGGTTTCCGTCGTAAGCTTGAGAACTTTGAGCAAACAAATGTGGTTAATCTTAAGCCCAAGCCTATTAATGTTAGTGAGTCAATTGTTAAAAAAGTGGAACCCGACCCACCACATTCACTGAGGAATCACTCCTCACCAAAGTTCCCCACAATCATGTTTTGACTAACGTACTATCCCTAAGGATGTGACATTTGAGCTTAAACCAAATTATGGGTTGGTTCATAAATTTAACAACTTTGAGGGATCCTTATTTGTGTATTCGTGAGTTTGAGGAGGTGTGTTCATTGATTCACATGCCTAGGTTATCAAACGATGTTGTGAGGATGAAATTCATTCCCTTTGCTCTCAAAGAAGATGATAAAAGGTGGATGTATAGTCTTAAGGTTAGTTCTATTAATTCCTAGGACTCCTTTGTTGATGTCTTCCTTAAGAGATAATGTCATGTCAGAGAAACCATTAGACTAAGGAATGAAATCCTTTCTTTTGCGCAACTTGAACAGGAGCCCTTTTTGGATGCATGAGTAAGCTCAAGGAATTCCATGCTAAATGCGTTCACCATGGTTTAGAGATATCCAATTTGTGCCAAATAGCTTATTAGTGTTTAGATTTAAGTAGTAGGACAATGGTTTAATATATGTGTGGGGGGAATTTCTTTATAGGAACGCTAATGAGGATTGGGACTTTCTTAAGTATTCAAGTGATAAGACATATGAGTGCGAGATAATTAGGGATGCCTCTAGTATTATGTCTAAGATTTTCATGGATAATGAGGACAAGCTGTCTGTGTTGCTTTGGAGAATACCACGCTTCATTATGAGTATCAACTGGAAGTTTCTTTTTTTAACCACCTCAACCTCATGATTACCTTTCTACCTCTTGTTTAAATGATTTTCTCCAGGACTACAGTGTTAGCTTACAGTCTCGCCCTGTTAATCAAATGTTTTTTAAGGGTTTTAGTGATCTCTTCCTTGCATCTCCTAATGATCAACCCTAATCTTAAGACTAGGGATGCTCTTGGGGATGAAATGGTTCTTGATCATGCACCATTTCTTTTAACCCACTTGAGAGAGCACGATGAGAGTGCGAAAAGTTGTGAAAGCTAGTTGTGATCTTAAGCATCATATAATTGTTGTTTCCAAGGATATTTTTCTTTAGGAGGAGTATTCACTTGAGGAGATTCCTATAGTGGAACTTGTGATGAAAAGGTCGTTGAGGTCAAGCTTCATGATTTAGAACCCACTGATCTAATCTCTATTAAATGTCCTCCTAAGTTCGCTTCTGCTTCTATCGCCTTGCCCCCTTCATCATTCACTCTTTCATGGATCCCTCAATGTCTACCTCTCTCGAGGTTGAGACTTACATAATGTCTACTCGAATTTAGATCAGACTCATAAGGTTGATGTGACTACATGACTTGAGGATCGGGTAGAGGATTTAGGATTCATGCCCAATTTATGCGTTCATACTTCTTGTGGAACTTCAAGGCCTTTATCCTCTATATTTAGTGATGTTAGGCATGTGTGCAACTCTTTTTATTGGGCCTAGAGCCTTAATAACCTTAAGAGAGCAGTCACTTTTATTCTATCAATGTGCTTTGTTTGGAACATCCTTTTTTTTACTAACTGTTTCATTTTTGTAAGGATTGTTTCAGTTCATTTGATAAGTTTCAACCAGCTTGGGTAGGGATGGATGCAAGTGGCAAATCAGTGATTTGATGGGGCAGTTGCTGCTGCATTGACCTTCATGACGCCATTTGAGTGACGTATTAGTTTGGGCACACTCAGTACCCAACCTAGTATGATCATTTCACCCTTTCCTTATCCTCCTTTTTCTTTTCTTATTTCTCTTTGCATATAGTTGTGGATTTTTAGGATTGTGATTGTAAGAGTGATCGGTTTTGAGGTGAAATTTGGGATTTGTTGAGTTGAGTTAGCTATGATCGCCCTTGTTTGTTTTGTATACTATGTTTTGTGTGTGGTTATTGTGGGTGTACTTGGTTTGTAAATATTTGTTTGTTTTTTTTGTTCTATTTGTTTGGTGTTGTCATAGGTTTGAATATACTTATCGATTTGAGGTGTTGCTTTTAAGGTTTTGCTGCTTATATGATTGCCTTTTAGCACAATAGTTCCCACAACAAGGAAATATTGGAGTTTTGGCATAGGGACGAGGTGCCCACTTGCATATATGTTTCAAAAAGTTTTTAAATTTTCGTACAGTTTTTGCTTTGTTTTTGGCACTTTTGTGCCATTTTGATTGATTTTTGAGTTATAATGGCTTAATTACTAACTTATATAAGGGTAGAATATACGTCATAGGACACTTATCTATGGTGTAATTTATTTTTCAAAATAACTTCATCTCACATGTGCGATGTTGTGCCTACCCTTTACACCTGAAGATTAACTCTTGGTTTTAGTTTATGAAAACTTGGACTAACGACATTCTACATGATTAGTTAACTTTCGACTTTTCCTTTAAAAAAAAAGAAGAAAAGAAATAGTGTGACAGAGAGCTTGACTATGGTACCTCTATTTAGGCTTATATAAGTGCTTTAGACATCAAAATCAAAGTCTTAATCAGGATACAAGTCTAAATATATGCCAAGTTGTTCCTTCGGGGGTTCAAGCCCTAATAAGACCAACATGTATGAGCATAAGCAGACAAGTAGAGCAAAAATAGAGGAAAGGAAATTGGGGTGATGTTGACCATCTAATCAGGGGAAGTCTATAAGCCAATTAAAATTGATGTTTTAGTCTAGTGCTATCCTATCATTAAGAGTCAATATACTTTGCTCGAAGAACCAAGATATACATATCATGGCATTGTGTGTGGGGTTCAAAATGAGACTCGGGGTACATTCATAGCCTAAGTGTCTCTAGATTGTATGTTTTATTTTTATATAACTTAGTAGCTAGGTTGTTATGGTGATAGAGTCAACTTAGATGTGTACATATTTCCCCATAACTTGTATAGAAGGCTTTGCTTTAAAACTTTGACAATATTTCAAAGATTTGGTGGGTACATCTTCTGCAAACCCTCACGAGACCCCACTCATCAACATAGGGGAACCAAGGGGTTTAAAGGGCATGTTGTATATGATAAATTCAACTATGATCCCTGTAAACTTAGGTTTTAGGTGTTTTGTTTTATTTTGAATGAGGGCGTGTAAAGCCTTGGTATGGGAATATTTCTTCACGCTCAATATGCATGAAATTTATACATTACTCTACATAGACATTGCCCATAATAATTGTGTAAATTGGCTTGTTTGTTAGTATTTTGTTGGTTTCATAGGTAATAAAGATAATTACTCAAATGGCGGATAATGGGTACAAAGGTGCTGAAAGTTGGTCACGATAACTCGAGATAACCATGCATCAGGGTTGGGCGAATAAGTGTAAAAACTGCTGGGAAACAAAGAAGTACAACGCAAAAATTTGGAATCGGCTGCTAGTGCAAGCGGCGTGTCATGCCAAAACCCTATTTTGGTCTGTTCTTATCCCATGATAAAGAAGCTTGGCACAGTATGTACGTGCCACATGGCATGATCATGCCAAATGGCACGATCACGCTAAGTTCGATACTTCAGGGTTTGTATAAGTCTCCCCTCCCCCATTTGTGTAACAAGCTAGGTTTTGAGCTAGGTCTCAAAGGTTGGGTTAGCTTAATTACTAGGGTTTTCAAGGTAGAGTTTAGGAGTGGAGTGGTTTTTAATTTAGCTAATGTAGACATATTTCAAGTGTTAATTTCAACTATTTTACTCTCTTTCAATGTCATCTAGTCTTCAGCTCTTCAACTGAATGATTAGTGTGCTCAATCTCTCTCCTTTAGTCTTCTCTTTTAGAATTAAAACTTTCTTACTTTGGTTCATCTGATGCTTTAATGATGTTATTAAGTTTTGAATCTTGCTCTCTTTCCTGTCTCTGCTTCTAATCTTTCTCTTTCCTCTCTCAAATCTCTATCTTCAACTCCCCCTTTTCTTGTTCAAGTTACGGTTTGAAAACTCTTTTTTACAATTTTGCATTTCTATTTACAATGGGTTAAATTAGGAGTGGCTAAGCTAGATTATTGAGAATAAGTGAATAATCCACCACCAAAACTCTTTCCCTTGCTACAATAATGGAGCGAAACCTCCATTGTTGGATTCTTGAGCTGTGAATGCACTTCTTTTTCTCTCTATGTCTTCTCTTAATTATTAGATTTAATGCTTCTTCATTTAAGTATGACGCTTTGCCTGTTATTGCCAGTTAATATGATGTTTTTGGTTGATTGTGCTCTCTTTTATATTAGTTTAGTTAATTGTGTTTATATTAGGATTAATGAGTAACTTTTTTAATAAATCAAATTTAGTCACATCTATTTCTTTCCTTGTATTAGTTTAGTTAAACACTGTCCCAGAAGATGACAAATTTTCCACCCTCGCTCACCGAAAACCATTCAACAAGTTGGCGCCATAGCTGGGGACGGTGGTGCGAATTTAAGTCACTTCTCGCATATATGCCCCCTTTTATTCATTTTATGCTAGTGTCATTTCTTTTATTATTGCTTTATTTTGTGTTTTGGGTCATATTGTAGCCACTGATTTTGATGGTATTTAAAATTTTTATAAAAAAAGTAGAAAAGGTGAAAGGATCAAAAATTGGAAAAATTGAAAAACCCAAAAGTTACGACTCTTTCGATTTCCATGATGGGATTAAGAATTTTGCGTAATCAAATGTGGTGAATGTTGAGCCAAACCAACTAATGTTGATGGTCCATTGTTGAATGAGTGAAACACGACCCGTCACATTCATTGAGGGATCACCTATATCCTCACCGAACTTCCCAATAATCACGTTTTGACCACCTTCCGTTCCCTAAGGATGTGACAGTTAAGCTTCACCCGAATTATGTTCGCAAGTGTTCGTACACAAATGAGCTATTTTTAAGGTACTTTTACACCTATTTTATGCTCGTTATAATCGTATTTTGAAGGTTTTTATTTGATATTATTTTATTTTGTAGGTTTTGAATAATTTTGGAAAAATGCAATGAAATACGCGAAAGAGATGACGGAAATGCCAGGATTGGAAAATTGGATCGAATTGACTTGAACCTAGCCCAAAAGCCCTTTTGTTGTTTGGCCCAATTGAAAATAAAAAATAAAAAAAAGGAAACCAACCCAAAAATAGAAACCATCCAGCCCAGCTCTTTTCTTTTGCCCAAGCTTGCCTGGCACATGACTCCTCGCCAACGCCCTCACTTGAGCCTCACATGACCCAACCTACCCCCCTCTCTCTCATTAATCTTCTCTCTCCTCCCTCTCTTTCCTTTCGGTTACCCCATCCTAGAACCCCCGAGACCTAACCCCTGAAACTCACCATCTGCATTCTCGATCCTTCTCATCTCTCTCATCCTCATCATTCTTTCTCTTCTCGATTTCTCTCTCCTCGACACCACATCACCACATGGCCCGCCAACATCGCCACACACCTTGCACCATCAGCACTGATGTACTTGCTGAGGGTCCATGCTAAAACTCAATTCAAGAGTGAAAGCTTAAAACCAAGAGAGAGTACAATCAAGCAAAGCTCAAAAGAATGGTACGTTATAAGCTGGTTGTGAGGCAGCAAAAATGTAAGGAAAAGGATGGAATTTAGAATAAAGGGATTCTAAATAGGAAAAAGGAAAAGAAAGTATAGATGCTAAACTAATCTTTGGATACAGAAATCACCACCAAAGACTAATCTAGGTAGAACTAAACTCTTGCTTAGATACAGATATCACCACTAAGCTTGAGTTTAGGGCCCTCAATCTCAATTAGGATACAGAAACACCACCTAATTAAGAGTTAATACTTACTTGATCATCACCTTAATCGGCCTAATTAAGGATAAGCAAGTGAAGTGTTTAGGGTGTACGAAAGCTTAAAAGCTCTCAAAGTGGTTTTTCATTCAAAATCAAAGTGTATTCCTTACAAAAGGTCGTGACTCCCCTTAATATAGAGCCAAGCATGCACCTAAACAACTAAGCTAGTAGCTGGAGGTTTCCTCCCTAGGAAGGAAACGGATTAACTAAGCTAATCCATGCGCTTAGTACAAATCAGAATACAAGCTTTCTTAACTTAAGCTAATTACATCAAAAACATTAAGGAAAGCAAAACAAATGATATAATTAAGTTAATACATCCTTAACTGAGCTTATACAGCAGCATTAATCAGCAAATGTACAGAAAAGTAGTCGTAAAGTACTCCTTTTCAGCTATCCAATCAGGTTGCAAGGTGTTGCTATCCCCTTTGTTTTCTCATTGGTTCACATGTTTCAAAGCTTCTTCAGCAGCAAATCATGGTGTTTCTAGCAGCCTTGGACGTGGTATGATGTAGGCAAGCAACCAAGCAGCTGGGAAAACCCACTTGAGAATGGAAAAGCACATCAAAAGTGAGTATGATTTTGATTTCAAGCCATGGGGGGAAACCTTAGGGTGTGTACAAACCCCCCTGCAAAGAAATCAAGGTTAAATCATGTTTAAGTGGAAGATTTCTACTAAAATATTTTACCATGCAGATTTAGGCCAAAACTGACAGAGTTGATAAAATGGCTTGATTTCTTCACTTCAACTGAGCATGATTGATTTCTCTTGCTTGGGCCTGAGAGGTAACAGCCAGGGGAACCCAAAAATGTAAAAATCCAAGACTTAAACCATAATTAAGCTTAAGAAATCAAATACCAAAAACTGGGTACATTCTGGTTGAAGTAGGCAGATTGTATGGCTTGGATTTAATGGCTGATTTGAATAGGCAAATGAAGTCCAACAGAGATGAAACTTGCTTTTCTGGAAAGCTGACTTCTTGAACTTCAATCCCAATGAAAAATATTGGACTTAAACATGAAAGAGGCCTAAGTAATTAAGCTCTCAAAAATCAGGTCTGCTGCTAGAATCAACCCGTCACCTGCTGTTTTGCTTCTTAGACAAAATGAGGATGATTTATTCAACTTAAGGACTTCAAAATAAGATTACCTTGACTGATTTGAGTCTCTAAACGAAGGGGCATGGAGAGATCTCCATTAAGCACCGTCCACGCAAGCTGGCAGATCGAAGGGTCAAGAATGGAGCAGGGGTTCGGGTCTAAATTCAAGCAACGACGCGATTGAAGGGAATTTTTTAGGTAATTTTTAGGGTTTCACGTTAGGTTTAATTTTCGTTTTAGGTTTTGTTTTAGTTTTAATTTCGTTTCCATTCCAGTTGTTCAAATTTTAGATTAAATTTCGATTTTAGGTTTTCAATTTTTAGCCCTTAATTTCATGTAATTAGGTTAGATTTTGTTAATTCTGGGTTGTAATCGCAAGAAAAATGTGAAATTTTCTAAAGTTAGGCTTGATTTGAGGTACTTGTTCAAGGCCTTATTTGCGGCGTCTTCGATTTTGGCACTCCTCTATTTGAGCATCTTCAATTCTGGTTGTGTGTTCTGGTATGGCGATTCTCACCATCCCCTGCTGGTTCATTTTTTTTTCTTCTTTGTTTAGGTTGATGTGGGTTTCGTTATTTGCTCAAAATGTTCGGTTACTTCGGCACTACGATTATTGGAATTGAAAATTTGAGCTTAGAACATTAATTGATATTGGATTGTCATTGGAAGTGGATTGCATTGCTTCAACCTCTGATTCGTCATAATCTTCCCCTCCCCTGTTTGGTTTGTAAGCATAGTCAGTTTGGTTCGAATATGGAGGTTGTGATTCTGGGGATTTGATTGTTGGTAATTAGGGTTAGTTGGTGTTCGATGATCATGATTTTGCTGCTCTGTTTGCTTTAAATTTCGGCTTGATTAAGTAGTTTCGTTTCTGATTTTGATTTAGTTTTGTTTCATGAGTTAGTTTTCTTATTATGCGTCAAGTTTTGGTTGAGCTCGATTTGATTGCATTTGTCTGAGCTCTTTGTTTGTGTTGATACTGCTTGAGTGACATTTGTAGTCAAGTTTTGAAGTTTTAGTTGATTTAGTAGTTTGGTTGAATTGGTTGATTTAGTAATTTAGGAGATTTAGTTGATAGTTTGGTTGATTTAGTTCGAATGGTCTTGTTGATTACTTAGGTATAGATGGCTTTGATGATTCGAAAGATTAGGCTTGGTTTGGTTGGTTGAACGCTTAGGTTTAGTTCGTTTAAGTTCATTTAATTTAAGTTGCACGCTCATGTTTAATTAAACGTTGGGTTGAATGCTTAGTTGAATTGGGATATTAGTTTTCTTTGAATGATTTTATTTCATTTAGTGTATTTAATTAGTTAATTCACCTTTTTGTGACCTTAATCTCAACCTCGTCCTCGAGGACACGACCCTGAAGTACTACGACGTCAGTCGTACGCTTGCGGCTCCTTTTATTCACACTCTAAATTTACCCAATAGCATGCTTCTTAAATTTGCCACCTTTGAGGATCCTTGTTTGTTTATTTGTGAGTTTAGGGAGGTGTGTTCATGGACTCATGTGTGTAGGTTATCAAATGATGTTTTAAGGATAAAATTCATTCCCTTTGCTATTAAAGATGATGATAAAAAGTGGATGTGTAGTCATAAGATTAGTTATATTAATTCTTGAGATTTCTTTGTTGATATCTTCCTTCAAATACACTACCATAAGTAAGGCCATTAGCCTTAGGAATGAAATCCTCTCTTTTTGTGTAACTTAAATGGGAGCCTTCCTTGGGATTCATGAGTATGTTCAAGGAATTTCTTACCCAATGCCTTCACCATGGTTTAGAGAGATGGAATTATTGCCAAATAGCTTATGATGGCTTATATGCATGCGCTGGAAAATCGTTGAATCTATGTGTGGGGGAGAGTTTCTTTGTAAGAATGCCAACAAGGCTTATGACTTTCTTATAGATTCAAGTGATAAGACATATGAGTGGGAGATAATGAGAAACTCCTCCAGTATTGCATCTAAGATTTTATGGTTAATGAGGGCAAGCAACCTAATGACTTTGTTGCTTTAGAGGATATTGCACTTAATTGTGAGCATTAACTGAAATTTCCTTTTTTTTCCTGCCACCTTAACCTCATGATTACTTTTCTCCCTCTTGTTCAAATGATTTTCACTTAGACTATGGTATTAGCTTAGACTCTTACCTTTTTAATCAAATGTCTCTTAAGTGTGTGAGTGATCCTTCCTCGCATCCCCTAATGAACAACCCTTATATTTAAGACTAGGGATGCTCTTAGTGGTGAAATGGATCTTAATGACACAACTTTTCTTTCAGCCCCCTTCACAGGGAATGATAAGAGTGGGAAACTAGCTACTAAAGATAGTTATGATCTTAAGAATGACATAATTATGGTTTCCAAGGATATTTTTGTCCAGGACGATTACTCAATCGAGAGGAATCCTTTAATGAATCCATCTGATGAGGAGGTCGTTGAGGTTAAGCCTCGTGATTTTGAACCCGTTGATCCAGTCTCTATTAAACATTCTGCTCAGTCTATTCCGACTTCTATCGTTTTGCTCCTTTCATCATTCTTCACACTTCTAGGGATTCCTCAATGTCTAGCTCCCTCGAGCCTGAGACTTGCATGACGTATGCCTCGTTTAGGTCAGACTCATGAGGTTGATGTAACTATAGGACTTGAGGTTTAGGTGCGTGATTCAGGATTTGTGCCAAGTTTTGCATTCACGCTTCTTGTGAAAATTTTAGCCCTTTGTTACTTATGATTGGGCTTATGTGTAATACTTAAGGTTGGGCTTAAAGCTTTGATAAGGTCAAGAGAGCATTTACTTCTATTCTAGTAATGTGCTTTCTTAAGAACATCCTTCTTATTACCGACTATCTTTATTTTTGTGAGGATTTTTCCTGTTCATTTGATAAGTTTGTATAAGCTTTGGAAGGGATTGATACAAGTAGCACCTTGGTGATTTGCTAGAGTGGTCGATGCTCTATGGACCTCCTTGACACCATCTGAGTGAGACATTTTTCTGGGTACACTTAGTACCGAACCTTGTATTATCGTTCGACCCCTTCCCTACTCTCCTCTGTCTTTTCATTATTTCTCTTTGTACATATTATTGGATATTTAGGATTGTAATTGTAAGGGTGATCGATTTGAGGTGAAATTCGGGTTTTGTTGAGTTGAGTTAGCTGTAATCACCCTTGTTCGTTTTGTGTGTTATGTTTTATGTTTGGTTATTGGAGGTGTATTTTGTTTTGCAAATATTTGTTGGTTTTTTTGGTTTTGCTTGTTTGGTGGTTGCATAGGTTTGTATATACTTGTGGATTTGAGTTGTTGGTTTTACGGTTTTGTTGATAATGTGATTGCTTTTTAGTGCCATACCTCCCAAAATGAGGACTTTGTGGAGTTTTGGTATAGGGATGAGGTGCCCACTTGTGTATATTTAAAAAAAAATCAAATTTTGTGTAGTTTTTGCTTTGTTTTGGAGACTTTTGCACCTTTTTGATGGATTTTTGAGCTCTAATGGCTTGGTTGCTACCATATTTATGGGTAGAATATAGATGATAGAGCACTCGTCTATGGTGTAATTTATTTTTCATAATGACTCCATCTCACGCATTTGATATTACACCTACGTTTTACCCCTAAAGATTGACTCTTGGTCCCAGTTTATGAAAACCTGGATTAAGGACATTCTACCTGACTAAGTAACTTCCGGCTTTTCCTTTGAAAAAAGAAAAAGAAGAGAAGTAAGAGTGCGATAGAAAGTTTGACTCCAATACCTCTATTTGGGCTTGAATAAGTGGTTTGCACAACCAATTAAAACCCCTAATTAAGAAACAAGTTGAAATAAGTTCTCAGTTGTTCCCCAAAAGGTTCAGGGCCTAGTAAAACAAGAACTACTCACTCGCATCAAGGAGCATAGGGAAACAAGCGGGGGAAAAAAAGAGGAAAGAAAATTAAGGTGATGTTGATCATCAAATAAAGGGAAGTCTATTTGTCAAATAAAATTAACATTTAGGCCCAGTGTTAGCATAGCATTAGAGTCAGTACACTTTGTACAGAGCACCAAGGTGTATATATGATGGCATCACATTTGTGGGGTGAAAAATGATAGTCGGGGTGCATTCATAGCCTAAGTGTCCTTGGATTGCGTCTGTTGCTTGTATATAACTTAGTAGCTAGGTTGGTATGGTGATAAAATCAATTTTGATGCATATGCATTTGCCTACCACTTGTATATAAGGCTATGCATTTGAAAAATTCAAACATATTTCAAAGTTTGAAGGGTGTATCTTTTGCAAACCCTCACAAGGCCACAGTCATCCACTTGGGAACGAAGGGGTTTAAAGGGCATCTTGCTTATGATAAATGCAACTATGATTCCAACAAACTTAGGTTAGGTTTTAGATGTTTTATTTTGTTTTGACCGAGGACGTGCAAAGTCTTACTGTGGGGGTATTTGTTGAAGCACAATATGCATGAATTTTATACCTTATTCTGCCAAGATTTTGTCCATAACAATTGGTAGATTAGGTTGTTTATTAGTATTTTGTTGGTTTTGTTTGTTTTGTTGTTAATAAAGGTGATTGTTCAAATGGAGGATAATGGGTGCAACACACTAAAAGTTACGCACATTAACCTAGGGTAAGGATGAAGCAATGTCAGGTCAACGAACGCAAAAGCCGTAGGAGAAACAAGAAAGAAATACAATGCAGAAATTTGGCATGGGCTTCCAGTGCCAAGTGGTGCCACCATGCCAAAACACTACTTTGCTCTGTTCTTGTCCCAGAATCCAGGAACTTAGAACTGTCGGCCCGTGTCACATGGTACGACCATATCCCAGTTCGCTGCTTCGAGGTCTTCTTCCCCCACTTGTGTAACCTGGGTTTTCAGCCAGGTTTTGAGGTAGGGTCAGCTTTATTATGAGGGTTTTCAAGGAAGAGTTTAGGAGTCGATTAGTTTTTAATTTTGTAATGTAGCCACATTTCAAGTGTTAATTTAAAGTATTTGATTCTCTTTCTATGTTGCTTACTATTCACGGTCTTTGATTGAATGGTTAGTGTGCTTTATGTCTCTCCTTTACTCTTCCCTTTTAGCATTCAAACTTTCTTACTTTGGGTTCATTTGATGCTTTAATGATGTTGTTTACTTTTGAATCTTATTTTCCATCCTTTCTGTATTTCCAATCTTTCTCTTTCTTAGGTCAAATCTCCAGCTTTGACTCCCCCCTTTCGTATTGAAATTCGGGTTTGAAAACTCATTTTTACAAGTTTGCATTTTGGTTTACAGTGGGTCAAATTAGGAGTAGTTGAGCCAAATCAGTGGGAATAAGTGGAGAATAAACCACCAAAACTCTCTCCCTTGCTCCAACAGTGGAGGCCAACCTCCACTGTTGGATTCTTGAAGTTTTAAGGCACTTTTTTTCTCTATCTTCTCTTAGCTATTAGATTTAATGATTTTTAATTTAAATTAGATGTGTTGCTTGTTATGGCAGGTTAATATGATGTTTTCGGTTGGTTGTGCTCCATTTTATATTACTCTAATTAATTGTGTTTATATTAAAATTAAATAGCAACTTGTTTAGTTAATCACATCGAGTCACATTTGTTACTTTCCATATATTAGTATTGGACTAAAATAACAAGAGAATTAATTTCAACACCATCCCACAAGACGACAAAGTTTCCACCCTCACTCACCAAAAACCATTCAACAAGTCAGCACTGTACCTTTGTATGGTGCCACGAAATTAAGTCTGTTGTAAATATGCCCCCTTTTTGCTCATTTTATGCTAGTGTAGTTTCATTTATTGTTACTTTATTTTGTCTTTTGGGTTATACTATAGCTACTGATTTTGATGGTATTGAAAATTTTAAAAAATGTAGAAAATGTGAAAAGACCAAAACATTTTAAAAATTAGAAAACCAAAAAGTTGTGACTCATTGGATTTCCATGATGAGCTCGAGAATTTAGAGCAAACAAATGTGGTTTAATTTAAGCCCAAGTTTGCTAATGTTGATAAGTAAATTATTAAAAAAGTGGAACCCGACCCCCCAAGTTCATTTAAGGATTACTTCTATCCTCACCAAACCTCCCCACAATAATGTTTCGACCACCACCCTCTCCCTAAGGATGTAACGTTTTAGCTTGACCAGATTATGTTGGCAAGCTTCTTAAATTTGGTAGCTTTGAGGATCCTTATTAGTTCATTTGTGAGTTTCAGAAGGTGTGTTCAATGATTCAGATTCCTTGGTTATCAAACGATGTTGTGAGGATGAAATTCACTTCCTTTGCTCTTAGAGATGATACTAAAAGCTAGATGTATAGTCTTAATGTTGCATATATTAATTCTTGGGATTCCCTTGTTGATATCTTCCTTAAGAGATGTTGTCATACTAGCAAGACCACTAGACTTAGGAATGAAGTTCTCTCTTATGTGTGACTTGAATAGGAGCCTTGTTTGGGGATAAATGAGTAAGTTCGAGGGATTGCTTGCCTAATGTATTCACCATGGTTTAAAGAGATGGAGTTTGTTCCAAATAGCTTGTGAGAATTTAGATGCATACACTAGGGCAATGGTTGAATCTATGTTTGAGGGAGAGTTTTTGTGTAACAATGCTAATGAGGGTTGAGACTTTCTTAAGGATTCAAGTGATAAGACATATGCGTGTGAGACAATTAGGGATGCCTCTAGTATTGCATCTAAGATTTTTATGGATAATAAGGGCAAGCTACCTAATGACCTTGTTGCTTTGGAGGATACTACACTCCATTGTGAGCACGAAACTTAAGGTTCCTTTTTTTTTTTAGTGACCTGAACCTCATGGTTACATTTATCCCTCTTGTTCATGTGATTTTTTGTTGGACTACAATGTTAGCTCACACAATCGCCCTTTAATCCATTGTCTTTTGAGGGTGTGAGTGATTCTTCCTTGCATCCCCTATTGATCAACTCTTTAATCAAATGTCTTTTGGGGGCACTTCACTTGATGATGAACCTTTTTTTTTATCCCCTTGAGAAAGAATGGTGAGAGTGATAAACTAGTTGCTAAAGCTACTTGTGGTCTTGAGCATGGCTTAATTGTGGTTTCTAAGGATATTTTTGTTCAGGAGGAGTATTCACTTGAGGAGACTCCTTTAGCGGAGCCTTGTGATAAGGAGGTTGTTGAGGTAAAGCGTCGTGATTTGGAGCTCATCGACCCATTCTCTATTAATTGTCCCCTTAAGTCCATTCCTACTTCTACCAACTTGCCCCCTACATAATTGTTTGAATCTTTTATACATGCCTCAATGTCTACCTCCCTCGAACCTAAGACGTGCATGATGTATACCTCGAATTTAGACTAGACTCATGAGATTGATATGACTATAGGACTCGAGGATTGGGTAGAGGATTAAAGATTCGTGCCCAGTTTGTGCGTTGATGCTTCTGGGGAAACTTCTAGGCTCTTATCCTCTATATTTAGTGATGTTGAGCATGTGTGTAACACTTAATGATTGGGCCCAAAGCTTTAGTAAGCTCATCAGAGCATTCACTTCTGTTCTAGTGTTGTGCTTTCCCTGGAAAATCCTTCTTGTTACAGACTAGTCTCATTTTTGTAAGGATTGTTCTCGTTCAATTGATCAGTTTTTACGAACTTTGATATTGATTGATACAAGTGGGAACTTAATGATTTGATTAAGTGGTTGATGTACCATGGACCTTCTTGACACCATCTGAGTGAGGCATTAGTTTGGGTGCACTCAATACCCAACCTGATATGATCGTTTCACCCCTTCCATACCCTACTTCTCCTTCTTTATTTCTTCTATTATAGAGTAATGGATATTAGGGTCATGATTGTAAAGGTGGTCGACTTTGAGGTGAAATTTGGGATTCATTGAGCTAGGTTAGCTGTCATCACCATTGTTTGTCTTATGTGTTATATTTCATGTGTAGTTGTTGGTTGTGTATTTCATTTCGTAGATGTTTGTTAGTTTTTTTGATTTTGTGTTTTGCTTGGGGGTGTCATAGGTTTGAATATAATTGTGGTTGTGGGTTTTAAGACTATCTTGCGTATATGATTGTTTTTTGGTGCCTTATTTCTTACAATGATGATATTGTGGACTTTTCGTAAGCGGATGAGGTGCCCACTTGTATTTGTCTTTTAAAAATTTTTCAAAATTTGATAGGGTTTGCTTGATTTTGGGGACTTTGCACCTTTTTTTATCAATTTTGAGCTCTAATGTCTTGGTTTCTATCTTATATATAGGTATAATAACCATGATATAACACTTGTTCATGGTGTAATTTATTTTTCATAATGACTCCATCTCGCATGTGCAATATTGTGATGACCTTTTATAGTTGAATGTTGACACTTGATATTAGTTTGTTAAAACTTATATTTAGTTCATTGTACATGATTAGTTAACTTTCGGCTTTCCTTTGAAAAATAAAAAACAAAAAAAAGAAAAACCAATAATGTGAGAGAGATCTTGACTCTGATACCTCTATTTGGGTTTGAATAAGTGCTTTGGACATCCAAATAAAACTATTGATTAGGGAATAAGTCTAAATATATGCTAAGTTGTTCCTTCAGGAGTTTAAGGCAAAATAAACCACAAACTATCCACTGGGTGAAGGAGCGCAAGGAGACAAGTCAGAAAAAAAAAACAACGGAAACAAAATTGAGGTGAGGTTGATAATCTAATAAAAGAAAGTATATTAGCCAGGTAAAAATGAGCTTTTAGCCTAGTGTTAACCTAGCGTTAAGAGTAAATACACTAGATACAGAGCACCAAGGTGTGTATATCATGGCATCGTATGTGGGGGGTGAAAAATAAGAGTCAGTGGTGCAATCAGAGCCCAAGTGTCTCCACATTGTATGTTTTGGTTGCTAGGTTGTTAGGGTGATACAATCAATTTAGATGTGTACATATTTCCCCATTACTTGTATACAAAGATATGCTTTTGAAAATTTCAAAAATATCTTCAATGATTTTGTGGGTATATCTTCTACAAACTCTTATGTGACCTCACCTACCCACACAGAGGAACCAAAAGGTTTAAAGGCATGTTGCATATGCTAAATGTAACTGTGATTCATACAAAACGGAGTTTGGTTTTAGGTGTTTGGATTAGTTTTGCTCAAAGATGAGCAAAGTCTTGGTGTGGGGCCATCTGTTCAGGCTCAATATGTGTAAATTCTATATCTTATTTTTCCCATAATAATTGGTAAATTATGTTGTTTATTAGTGTTTTGTTGGTTTTATAGGTAATGAGGACAATTGCTCATATGGCGGATAATCGGTGCAAGTGTTCTAAAAGTTGATCACGTTTACTCGAGATAACCATGAGGCAAGGTCATGTCAACAGGCACAAAAATTGTTGGAGAAACAAGGAAGAAGAACAATGTACACTTTTTGGCATAGGATGCCAGTGCCATGTGGCACAGCCATTCCAACAGCCTGTTTTGCTATGTTCTTATCCCAGAATCCAGAACCTTCGCACAGTCTGCTCGTGCAATATTTCATGCCTATGTCAATTTTGCTGTTTCAAGGTCTACATAAATCCCCCTTCCCTCATTTGTGTAATAAGCTAGGTTTTAGTGGTAGGTTTAGCTTAATTATGGGGGTTTTCAAGGTAGTGTTTGCAAGGTGGTTACTGTTCAATTTGGCCAATATAGCAACATTTTAAGTGTTAATTTCAAGTGTTTAATTATCCATCAATGTCATTTACTCGTCAGGCCCTTCAACTAAACGGTTAGTTCGCTCAATCTCTCTCATTTACCCTTTTCTTTCAGAAATTAAACTTTCTCATTTTGGTTTCTTTTGATGCTTTAGTGATGTTATTTACTATTGAATCTTGTTTTCTTTCATTTCTCTAAGTCCAACCTTTATCTTTCTTATCTTAAATCTCCATCTTTGACTCCCTCCTCTCTCATTCAAGTTAGGGCTCGAAAACTCATTTTTATAATTTTAAGTTTTTTGTTCACAATGGGTTGAATTAGTTGTAGTTGAGTTAGATTAGTCAAAATAAGTGGAGAATCCACCACCATAACTCTTTCCCTTACTCGTTTAATGGAGGCTGATAAGCACTTAACGTGTATATCATTTTAGGGTTATTTTGATGCATCTTAGGGAGAATTATATGCCTTATGTGATAATTTATACTTCTTTTCCCATCTTATGCTCGAGTTTGGTGTTCTTGATGATATTTTGTGGAAATTGGCTAAGAGAACCTGAGTTTGTCATGAAAATCAATGAAGAATTATGCAAGGACGTGAGAGCCCACAAAAATTAACCAAAAACCCACAAGAGATATGGTTTACCCGGTTATGTATCATGCATAACCCGGGATAGCATACACAGTCAAGTCGGGTTGACCAGAATCAAGAGGGCAAAGTGACCAGAGGGCACCACGGTCAGCCCGTGTTGGATGCCACGGTCCAAGGTGGAGGCATAATAGTTAGCCTGTTCGTTGTCCGTCATCGTGTGGCTGATGTCAATTAGGTTTTCCTATAAACAGGGTGTCCCCCAGTAGCAGGAATCACACACCATCCCATTCCATTCCTTTTCCTTCCTTTAAGTTGATTAATATTTTAGAGAGAGTTGAGAGCAAGAAGAAGAAGAAGATTCGCAAGGAAGCAGGATCGGGTTCTGCAATTGAAAGATTCAAGCGCAATTTTAGCTGAGCAAACTCTTCTCTCTTCTCTTTTCTTTTCTCTTTAGATTTATCATTTCAGAGTAGTTAGATGTTTAATTTAATCATGTGTGATTAGTTTAATTTTTCTCTGGGGATTTAGTAGTATATGAAAGTGTTGTTGGATCATTTTTTAATTTAATGAATTGTGCTTAGCTTCATGATTGGTTTGATTTCGTTGTATCAATTGATTATCATGTTGTGAGTGGGTTTTTGACCAAAATTTACTTACACAACTGAAACAATCAAGTGAAAATCTGAAAGGTGACATTTGGTTGTTGGACTTCTTGATAAGACCTGACATAACTTCGTCTCGAAAGAGCGATTTGCATGTTAGGAGGACTAGAGAGTAATTGAAGATATTTAACTTGAATTAAGGCAAACTAGTTCGAAAGAACAACTTTTGCTTAATTTAGGTAAATTTGATTGATTTCGAAAGAATAGATCAAATTTCTGAATAGATTGTAATTCCTCGAGATTAATTGATTCAGAGAAAAGCAAATGATTGTCATTTTGATCCAATACACTTTCATAACTACTACATATGTTTTCTCTTTAATTGATTTAAAATTAGTGAATTAGAAGTCATAAAATTTAAACCCCTGAATTAGTTATAGTTGTTTCCTTATCTTCGTATTTTTATCAATCTAAAGTTTGGATTCGCTTAGCATATCTTGAGGGAATATAGCCTAATAGATCAACCTATTCTCTGTGGGATCGACCTTGATTTACTACGACACCACCATGCGCTGGCAGCCGTACTAGAGGCTAACATCCATTAATGGATTCTTGAGCTCTTAAGGTCCTCCCTTCTCTCTCTATTCTCTTAGCTATTAGTTTTAATGCTTTTTTGTTTAAATTAGATGTATTGCTAATTATTGCTAGTTAATGTGTTGTTTTATGTTGATTGTGCTCTATTTTATAGTAGTTTAATTAATTAAATGTTTTTACATTAGGATTAGTGACTAATTAGTTTAATTTATCATGTTTAGTCACATTTTTTGCATTCCATAGATTAGAATTGGGCTAAAATAACAAGTAACTTGATTTTAACATTATCCCAGATGATGACAAATTGTTTTCCCTCACTCCTCAAAAACTGTTCGACAGCCATCCTAGAATTTTTGCCCTTGATCTTTGGTTCTATACTTAATAGAACTCTTTCTAGGGCTTACAAGTGTTGTTTCAATGTTCTGCCTAATATTCCTCCCAAAGGGTGCCCCCAAAGATTTTCTGCACCACCCCCGAAAGTTCATCCTTTATGGAATTAGGATTTTCTCTTAAGGAATTATTGTCTTCTGTACTATGTACATGATAGGATTGGAAGTCAAATCACTGATCCTCATATGATAGCCTACCTTTGCCTGATTGCCGTTGGATTTCTAACAAAATTTTGCTTTGGATTTACGTCAAGATTTCCCTCTTAGGCATTATAAAGGTGTTCTTTTTTGCCTGGCTCTCATGACTGCTTTCCTTATCCTTTAATTTTTTTTATTTTTTGTTCTTTTTTTCCTAAGGCCTGATTTCCTAAAATTCACTCATGCCTGATAATCTCAACATTAGTGTAACCTTCTACCTTTTCTTTGGCTTTTGAGAGGGCTTAAGAGGAATTTCTATTAAAGCTAGGCATAAAATTTAGCTCCTTAATTCGATTGACAAAGGATGTGAGCACCACATAGGGGTTCACATCTATAATGGTAAGTTACTCTCTATTCAACCTCTCTATGAAGTTGTTTAGAAACTCATGATCTCCTTAAACTATGATCATCAGGGTTGAGATTTTCTTTATAGGCCTCTTGCTATGCACAAAATAGCTTAGACCCTTTTCTTCATACCCTCCCAAGACCTGATAGAGATAAGGAGCTTGTTTAGCCAAATTTGTGCTGGCTCTTCAATCATGGCCAGGAAGCACCTGCATATGATAGCTCAACTAAGAGAAGGCGCCAAACACATCTAAGGGATATAAGGACTCAAATGTTCCTTGGTCAAAGGTCTCATTATAAGCATCCATCATTGGATCTTATTATATTTTTTTTCCGTGAAGATGAGGCATTTAAGATATGAAAATCAAAAGGTTAATTGAAGTAAATAAGAACCCGACCAGCACCTCCATTTTTATTTGGAGTGCCCCTCTTCTAGATGTTGGGCCTATTCTTCTCCTTGTTAAAGAATTGGGCCTTTCCTTCCATAGTAGAGACTTAACTTATTGATGCAGAATTGGATTCCTTCTTAGTCTTTTACTTAGTCGCAAACATTGTCTTTTTATTAGTAAGGTCTCAAAGGCCTTTGTTGTTCTTCTTCCTTACCTTCAGGTTGCTTTTGTCAAGATCTGCATCCTATTATGACCTTAGATCTTCCCTCTATCCCTATGAGAAGGGACCTAGATGAGGATTGACCGATTGCCCTGACGGTCAAAGTTGATCTATCAAAGCTTGAGCCACTTGGTTCTATGTAGCTGTCAATGCCTTGATTCTTTTAATAATAGACCTAGAGCTCCGTTTGGCTCGTTGATCTTGATTCTAACCAATTGCAAAATCAATATTTGAAAGTTAGCCATTCCCTATGACCTATTATAGCAAAAGATTGGTTAGGAGCAACCCTTGAAGGTGTGTCCTTGATAACGTAGCCCTATCATAAGAGTTGTTCTTCTATGGCTAGATCTATTCCTAACTTCTTCATTCCATTACACATTCTTTTAGGATGCATGACTTACTCATATTTGCATGGAAGGCATGAAAATGATTCAATTAAGGGTTGTGAGACCCTTCTTTGTTGCTAGAATATGGGAGGGAGCAATGCCTAACTAAATAACCTTAAAACAACTCAATAAGAGGCTTATGTCCCCTAAAAGAGCTCTAATGCTTGATTTGTAGAGGGACTTGAGAACAAGCTAAGAAAATAGAGAAAATATTAAGACTGCTTGCTTGCTTATATATGGTTTACAAGAAATCTTGGGGTTATTATACTAGGACTTTCCCATTGGTTGGATAGAGGTCACTTTGTAATTAAGTTCATCCTCTTAAGATTTTTTGGTATCTATGGAAGATTATATGAGATCAAATCTCTTCGCTTTTTCCCTAGTCCAATATAGGGCATGACTCATACTATTAAGGGCTATCGGGTCAAGCTTGCTTCCCTTAAAAATATCATTCTTAGGCTTAAGGGTGTATGCTTATGTAAACGAACAAGGTTTGTTCTACTGGGCTAGGCACTTGGATTCAAATCCAAAGCCTAATTTTGGATCCTACCTAAATCATGATCATTTCATCATCGGATGAGAAGTACTACCAATTTTAATCAGGTATATTCTAGAAAGTAAAATAAAAAATAATTTGTAAAATATTCACTTAAAATTATCCATAGTATATATTGAAGGCCTAAAATGTGAAGGAGAACACCGGAGGGGAGATAACTAAGGTGATGAACTTTTTCGGCTTCAGTATCCTCGACTTTGATGCTAACTTTTACAGATGTATGGTTTAACACAAATAAAGTGCATAACTTAAATAAGGACATAGCAAGCATTTTGTTCCCTTTTGTTTTAAGTCACTTTTATTATTCCACCAACTATTTCACACATTATCCTTTGACTGGATCACTCAAAGGTGTAGTCACTTTTCCTATTGCACTCTCAATTCTCTAGTATCGTTTCACTAATTCAAGAAAGTTACCTATTACTCCCTCAATTACAAAAATATGATCAATCAATTAAAGTACAATACAAGAGTATGATGTAGTGTTCAATGAACAAAATATTTTCATAACTGAAACATGAAATTAAAAAAATGAAAATAATAAGGTTCTAGCTCAATATAACTTTTCCTAGATTCTTCCTTCACTATTCACCCATTTGTTTATATTTTTTTTCGTGTCTGTATGGATTACAGGGAGATTTTTGAAGTTCCACGTTACCATATGGGTCAATGTTTTTCGGTGAGAGTAAAAAGAGAACATGAAGGATAGGCTAGATGACAAGGAGCCAGATCGAGGTCCAAACCTTTCTGTCGATGTGAACCCTTGTGAAGATAAGGCTATTATCCCCAAAGCTACTTTATCCATTGTGCGATCGCTAGAAACCCGTGTTTGAAATTGAATTCTAGCTACAACTATTTCTTAGTTTATGATGATGACTTAAGGAACCTAGTAAATTATGTACCACTTAATCCTTGTTTCATGGCCTCAAACATTAGTAGCTAAGGAATGTGATCCAACATTCTGGCCTTTAGATAAATCCTTTGATATGAAAACTTGATTATTTGATGCAATCAACTAGTCGTTGCACAATCTTGTAAGTGAATCTTCATTCGAATTCATGATGCGCTAACTATTATATTATCTTTACAAAATCCACTTTGCATTTGCATAACTTGACTAACCTGAAACATTCTGCCTTGTATATTAGTACATCACTTGATAGAGTTCACTTTAATTAGCTATTACTAATGCAGACCTGTGCTATGCACGGTGCATGATAAACCTTTGGAACATATGTATTATTGAAAAAATAAAAAAATTACCATTACATATACAATTAATATTGTAACTTAGAAAAGATGGAACGATAACTCGTCAATCAGAAAAATAAAAAGTTGTTAACTTCACACATAGCAACTGAGATTAATAATCTACAAATATATGACGATGCGTTCATGATTTTCTTTTAAAATATTTGGAAATTATTTAAATGTCCTATCTAGATATTTGGTCCCAACCACTCTAAATATTGGAATCAATAGAATGAAAAGGGCAATCATACACCCTTCCCATTCCCTCCCCCGACCTGCTTCAATCGATTACGAAATTGAGATCAATAGAATTAAAAGCATATAAGCATTGCTAACATGTAAAGGAACCTTGAAGTTCTTCACCTACATGTTGGAATCTGAAATTGGAAAAAAATGGCTAATTTACAAATGATTATGACGCACACATAGTGAATTTTGTTTTTTAGCATCGATAGTTCTATATATTAGGAGATTTAGTTGCTTACTGGTTAAGGATCAAGGGTAGTTGAAGATATTCATGGCTCACCTATATGTTGTGGTCAAAAAGTGAAAAATCGAAAACTAGAGCAATATAATCATTCAATGTAATATACTATTAGTAAGGCATTATAATGAGACATGTAGTTGTATAATTATTGTTTACCTAAGATTGAAACAGTAAACCCTGAATCCCTCATGTGCACACAATTGGGGAATGGAATATTTTTCAAACACCTAAAGTATACATGAAGTCAAAAATTTATCAATGTTCAGATCATATATTTGATAGATTGAAAAATCGCCGAATATATTTGATCTTCATGATTCAACTATGTGCTAGAAGCTAGAAGTGGGAAATATGAAAGTTAGAGAAAAACTTATGAATGAAATTCTAGTAGGTGGTCAACATAGTGAGATATAAAGTTGTGTAATTATTTACCTATGATTAATGTGCTTAAACCTTGGTTCTCTGTTGTATGTACAATTTTGGCAAAAATTTATGTCAAACATAGAGAGTACACATGCATAGGTATCGATTTATCAATGTTAAGATCATGTATTTGATAAATTGGAACACTAATTTATCTTACATGATCTTACCTTATTTTACAATTGCAGATTTCCAATGGTAAGAGGACTAATTGTAATAGCCCAACCCTAAATCATGTTTATTTATTTAATTAATCCTTGTTCTTAATTTTTCATATTTTCTTATAGTATTTAATCATCTCAGTTGGGAGAATTCATTTTAGGCCACACTTTGCAATTCGATTTTGATCTACCGTAACAATTTTGGGTGAATCGATATTAGGCCCCAGTAAATATGATTAGGTGGTAAATTACTTTTCATAATGTCACAAAATTTTAATTTTGAACCATGAAAAAATTTGGGCTCAAATTGATGGAGTTTGGCCCAATTCGTTTGGCCCCAAATTACAACCCGATTCATTTTGGGCTCAAATTGTGGCCTGAAAATTTTGGTGTTAATCACCATTATTTGTGCCTAACTTTAATTAGCATAAAGTCACTTTTCATGCTTAAATATTACCCATGTATTCAAGACAAACTCAAAATCATTTTCATTCAAGTAGAAACCTTAGTCTTCTTCTTCCTCTCTCCTCTAAACCTACATGGCAACCCCTCCTACAACTCTTTCAGCTTGCTACCTTGACTCCCAACCTCCTTCAGCCATGAGGCCCTACCCCCAACACCACCGTCCACCATCCCCAACTCCTATCACCACCAAACACCACCTCCATCTTCATATATTCAAGCTCAAAGTGAGTAACTCTATCACCTATCTTGTTGATTTTGATTTTAATTCTTGGTTTTGTGTTGGATTTGATGAGGGATCATGTTATCTCAATATAAATAAGAATTATTTTGATGTTTTAATTGTTAGTTAAGCTAAAAGGCATGCAAGGGTTGAGGTTGTTCATGATCATGCAAACTTAAGTTTGAAGTGATGGATTTGTATTTTTTTGCGTATGATTTTGCAATCTTTAGTATTATGGATGATTATGATGATTTTTTTGGTGATTTTGAATGATTTCAAGTGAGGATTTATGTGGAAAAAAGGGGAGAAAGCAAAAATAGTACTGCTGTGAACTGATAGAAAACAGGGGACACTTTTCTAATAATCTGGTAATGATCGGCCCAGCTAAAAATTATGATTTTTTGTGGGTAGATATATCAATGATTTAGCTTTCAAATTCCATTTGAATTGCATTAATCTGAGTTCTGTGGACAAAGTTACAATCGTTTTATGAGGATTGTGCAGGTTAGACCAAAACTGGCATACTTATGTTCTAGACCCATTTTGGGAACCCTATGGCGGGAATCGTGCTTGGTGTTCTAAATGAAAATTTTTTTTGACTTCGTAATCTTTCCATATTGGGATTTTGGGTCTCCATTTGTGGTCAAGGGTGAAGGTTATGAATTTTTGAAGTGAACTGACTTGCTTTGGTGCAAATTAGGGATGCACTGCAATTTTTGTGCAATGCATACTTGGAGGAAAATTCCAAACGTTTTACTGTAGATTTTTCATATTATTTTCGAATTTTCTATAAGATTTCATGAATTTTGGTTGACTATTTTGAGTTTCGTGATTTTTGGAAGCATTTTGAGTAATTGTGTAAGGGGCAATGATAAAGATTGAGTGAGATTGATCATGCACTCATGTTGTGTATTTTGCGTCAAGCAAGGTTATTTAAGGGGGAAATGAATATTCATGGACTTTCATAGAACTTTTAGTTTGATTAATGACAAAGAAGAAGACAAATATACAATTTGGGAGCTTCTTTATGAGCTTTGAATCAATTATTTTATAAAGAAAATACAAAGTTTAGTGAGCTTAACAGCTTCTATGGAGTTCAATTACTCATTTGGGATGCAATTGTAAATATAATGGATTTATGAATGAGCTATAGGAAGTAGGGAGAATTTTGACTCAGAAACCCTATTTATCAGACCAAGTTATTGCAGTTTATGCTCTTTTGAACCAAGATATATCTCTCTTGGCCTCAAACCTTTATTACTTACTCAATTCAGAATGTATCAAATGTATTTATCAAGCCAATCTAGTGTACTCGCTTTTATCTTGAGCCAACCTATACATCAGCGAGCCTTAAACCCGTATCAGCAATCTATCTCAAAAAAGGCCACAACTACTCCCTCATTTGTCACCGTCAAGGCTTTTTCCTTTGTAATCTCATTTATCTCACTGTGGCCTATTTTACTTTCATTCACTTTATATCGGATTTAATTACTTTTATTAATTCAATTTTGAAGTTATATTGAAATACCCAAGTTATGTATGCCATTTAATTACTCAATTTCTATTACACATACTTTTACTTACTCAATTATGTGAGTAAGGATCATTTGCTAACTACACATACCTAGAATGACATTTATGAAGCAGAGTTGAGGCCTAGTTATCGTTTCTCATTATGCATAAGTGTTATCAAGTCAGAACATATTTCTCAAGTCAGATGACATTTGTCTAAAGACTCAAGGTACGTCCATTGCATGTATCTTCAGAAAGCATAACATGTTTTTCAAGTTACAACTCTTAATAAGTTTATTAATGAATCAGTTTATATAGTGATTTGCCATTTAACTTTTGACCCCATCGGTTATTATCTATAGAGCGTCAGCCCATCATTTACTCTCATGGCTTCAGGCCAACTTTTGATCGGATTGGCAAGTGTACACCTATGTATAGATCACATCATTGCAAGGGGTTCATATCCAGATAATAATGAGCAATTTAATTTTATATTACTTTCATTTTCATTGTTATTGTGAGCCAAATGAATTACAAAGGCGGGTACCCAATAACACTGTTTCTACGATCATTTTACAACTCCGGAATGCATGTACTGAGTTTTAGCTCATATTTTCGAATTGTTTTCATGTTTTCCATTTTAGGTGATGAAGTATCACATGTATCTCCATTTAGCAAGCCCTTTTAGAAGTCATCAGATGTTCACAGTGGATACAGCATAGCATGAATGTTGGGATCGACCTTATGGTCAAGTTGGGTCTATATTCAATATACTTGTGTAGTATAGAGTGCGAGTTGGCACATGCTATGATTAAGTCGATTGTATTAAAGTTGAACTACTATAGACTTTAGTTTTGGAGTGTTTCAGTTTAATAGATATTATGATTGTGAACATGAGTTGCAACATTAAATGGTTTTAGTGAGCCTTGTCGTTATCAAGACGGCAATAGCACCTTCTATCATTAAGTCTTTCGGTTCAGTTTTTCGTAAATCAAGTCATTAGCATTTTGGGGGCGTTACAGTTTTTGGTATCACAGCTAAGGTTTTAAGGGCCACTGTGAGCTATCAAGTGTTTATGAATTAGCTATCAAGGTGTGTATGAGTTATGTTGGACCAGTTAAATAAGCTATTGACTATAAGTTCATATGTATGGGCGTATAAGGAGGAACCATTTCCATTTCAGTGACCTAATCATTTGGTAATATCTTGAGATCCCAGCAATAGCAAGGTGGAGTGTCGAACCACTTGGGTGACCTGTTAGTGAGGCGTGCTCTTATTTATCTAGGAGTTGTATTGTATGTTTCATTTCTCTCATTTATTTAAATTTTTGCAATCGTGCGCTCCGGGTGTATAACGCGTTAAGTTATTAACTCCGGCGTATAGCCATTGAGCTATTGAAGTGTTTCTCTCCATTTCAGGTATCTATTGTAAGGCTTTAAGCTGAGTTTTAGTCAGCTTTTAGGCAAAACTCTGTCCTTTTTGCCCCAGAATTTGAGAGTTTTATTGAGGTATATTAATATACCTAATCTTGAGTACAGTGATGGTTGAAACCCGATGTCGAGATGCCATTTGCAACTTCTTAAGGGATTAATACAGTGCCAAGTTAGATGTAAACCTCTAAATGAGGAAATCCTTTGTGGGGCAATATCTTTGAGCTAAACCAGTATGAGATTAACGTTACAATGAGTGCTTATGTTTGATGATAACAATTAGTAGCTTATGGTGTGCTACTGGGTATTATATGGATGGTACGAGTAAGATTAAGATGTCGTTCTTGACATTAGGATCTTACCTAATTAATGCTCCCATTACTTCCTGTCATTGACTTATTTTTGCTCTAGTGATCTTGACTTATTCAGATGCATCATTTCTTTGCCACTAACACTCTCTTGATTTGTAATTGAGTGTTTATGAAAAACCTAATATGTGGTCTATGGGGAGTCCTTTAAGCACATCTGAGCAACCTTTCTTTTAGGCAATTCAAACCATAATGGAGCCTATAATGACCCCTAGTATGCATTACTGTGTGATTTACAGTTCTTCCTAAGCGTATTTGACCTATTCTACTTATAGTTCAGTCATCATTATGTTCGTATTTTTACTGTCACCTACTTTAACTCCTTACTTCTATTCGGGCACTATTCATTTATTTCTTGCAAAGCCTTTGGTTGCTTCAAACCTAGTCATTGAGCGCCCTTTCAGCAATTAAATAGATCCGTATTGTTCGTGTTTCTATAGCACCATAACATCATGTTGGCATATTACTCTATGGTTGTGACTGCATGTCATTACTCAAGTTATTTTGGCAATCCCTTCTTTACGAGTACATCCTACCTTATTAATGATAAACAACGATTTGTGCTATTTCCATCTACCAGTAGTTTCAGAGTTTATATGCCTACCCAGGACTTCCATTTACTGCAGAATGTGTTATTGATGGCTGTCATCTTGTTCAGTCATAAGACTAACTCCTTCATCTTGACGTATTGGCCTTTCAAACACTAGATGAATAAAATTTTCCTTATAGTGGTGTTGACCCTCATCTTCGTCTTTTTGCTCACATACGGGTACCGTATGACTTTTCAAATGCCGCTTTGATAATCTATTAGATTTCTTCACCTCTAGTACTTAATATTCCCTCAAAACTTCATAATATTGTTCATTTACTTTACTATCATGACCATCATGAATAAACTTCATGTCATGTTTATGCAAGTCATTTGTATGCCTTACCTCTCTCAATACGAATCTTCTTCCTTTCATTCATTCAGCTCATATGTTGGTCCTCTATAACCAATAAAGAAATATATTTGCAAGAGTTCATACTGTGGTTACATCTCTTTGCACTTTAGATTGTCCCTCTGTCTTTTAAATTTACTGAGCCCAATAGGCTGTTGAACGTGTTATCTTTTATAAATTGGCCTCCATTGGTATTGCTGGAATTGTATTCATTAGGCATTCAATTCAGTTTGATTGGCAAACGTTGTTATCATTATGGAGATGAACTGACTACATACCTATAGAAGATGACTTGTAAAGATCTTAAGGTTACATTGAGAAATGAGGAAAGACAAGATGTGTGTTTCTGTGGACTGAGGGAAGAAAAATCTTATTTCTGCCCTAATTACACTATGCAAGCAAGTGAATTATCGTGTCAGTATTGCGTTGAATATTAGTCATATGCCAACCACACTCGGTATATATATATATATATATATATATATATATATATATATATA
>JACYFF010019584.1:73867545-73901056 GCA_017589665.1 Selenicereus undatus | reverse complement strand
ATATATATATATATATATATATATATATATATATATCCATAATTACAATTTTTGAATTTAGAGATGTTTCATCTGAGGATTTTCAGGACTCTCTTTCCCTAACAAACATTGATTTTCATATCAACCTAGTTCTAGGTGCTCAATCCGTTTTCAGAGCCCCTATCATATGACCCCCAGTACAGTTCAAAGAACTAAAGATTTAGTAGGATGAGTTGTTACAGAAGGGAGTTATTTGACCAAGTGTGTCACTGTGGGAAACCCTAGTTTTATATGTGTGAAGAAGGAAGACAGAACCTTGTGGTTGTGTGCTGCGTATAGAGAGTTGAACAAGATCACTATCAAAAACAAGTGCCCTATATATTGAATAAATGATTTATAGGATTAGCTGCCACCAACAGAAGTCTTTTCCAGGAATGATTTGGGGTCCGAATATCACACCTAAACCATGGAACCATAGTTTATCTTTTGCAAAAATACCCTTTTATAGTAATTCTTGTAATTGCCTGCTTGTCTTATCTTCAAAACTTCATACTATCCAATATAGTTTAATCTCCCTTGCATTTCAACCCGATATTTCCTAGTAGCATGATCTTCCACATCTTTGCAAACCCATTGTTAAATGTGTAATACATTTTTTGTTTTGACCTTATATAGTTGTCAACATTTCAGTGCTCTCGACCTTCACCATCTTTATTTCATGATCATGAGTTGTAGTTCATTACGTTGAGAGTCGATTCACACATCTACCTTACATCTCATTTATTCATAATGATAAGCTTGTATAACTTGTTCTGAATTTATAATGTAATTCAACTCTCATTGGTGTGGTTGATTGCGATTGTCATAATCCCCTTACTCTCCTTATTTTGAACTTCAAGTCTCACACATATGTCTTGCATGCTCATAAGTAAATCCAACTTTTTTGTTCAATCTTATTGCTGGACTTGAATTGGTTTCATATGAGCAAAGGCACGATTCTAATGTCACTTATTCAATCTATTTACTTATCCATTGGTACTTTGCTAATCCAATCTATTGATCTCTCCATTGCAGTTTACCGGTTCAATCTATTGATTTATTAATTGCACTTGCAATTCTCACACTTATATGTTAAATCCTCATAAGTAAACTTCAGTAATACTTATTTAATCTTATTGTTGTACTTGACTTGGCTCCATATGAGCAAAGGCATGTTCCCAATGCAGCCTATTCAATCCATTTGTCTATTCATTAGACCTTGCTTGTTTAAGCTATTTATTTATCCATTGTACCTTGTTTATCCAATCTATTTATCTATTTATTGTATTCTGCTTGGCCACTCCCTCGATTGCATTTATCCTGTCAATGATATCTACAAAATCACTAGTTGGAACTCCGTTGCTGGCCGTCTTGTTTTTAAATCATCAGCTAAACTCGTAGGTAACCGAGCTATCTATCTTCTTGGATAACTATGTATTGGATCCATTATAATCAATATTTATAAACCATGATTCTTGTGTTATTATAGTTCATAATTCTGGATACACTCATGGTTATCTTTAGTCTAATCACCCCATGATAATCTCTCCTTTGTTAGCCTTTTCCAATCTCATTGGTTATTTATTTTGTATGCAATGATTCGCTTGGCTGATAATCCCATCGCTCTCATCCTTAATCATGGTCATTTCATCACCCATTATCGATCGGGAGTAGATCCTTGATTAGTTTAATGAAGGGACATCATGTGATGCCTTAAGAATATCAGATGATAACTGTTTGATAAGGACATAGTCTCAAGCACTGTCTAATTATATTTGAGTAAGCTAGAAGAAACATTGAGTATAAGGTCAGAGCTAACCCAAACAAGCATTAAGAGGGAAAAATTCAAGTACATGTTGAGGTGATACAAGGTTAACAACAGAGTTGTGCTAGCAAAACAAAGAAACAACCAAAGCATCAGATGGGTTATAGAATATTTCAAAAGGCTTTTCTAGTGAAAGATAGTAAAAGACCGACTATCCAAGGATAATTAGGGACTAGTTACATTGGGCCTTATAATTCATTGAAAGGTTAGATCTTGTAACTTGTTGACTACACCTACCTGTTGAATCGGACATGTACTTAACATGTTTTATAACTCGTAATAGTACAGAGTAATTATCAGGGTATACAACAGTTTTCATTGCTAGATAAGGTGATGAACTAGTAGTGAGCACCTCCTCACTAGTAACAAGGTTCTTTTCTTTTGAAGAGAATATGAATTTTGAACCCAAGTAATTGAGTTCATTGAAGTTAGTGTGTGAGAAGTATCCGGATCTGCTACTAAAACATGGGATTAAGCAGTTATATAATATGCAAACACCTTTAATCCCATAGCTTGTTGACTAGGTCTGCCTATATAACTCAAACACATGCATAATGTGTTTCTTACCTTATAACTCCGGCAGTACATTTCAAATCCTGACCATGCTCCCTTAACTAGACCCATTGCAGTCACTAAGGTCTCGAATTTGAAGAGCACACAGTTCAGATATTAGATCACAGGAATAAGTAGCTACACATCAAGCAGATAAACTTGTATGTTTTGGCAAAGTTCATAAGTTACAAGGACAAAACTCCTTGTCGGGGGAAGACTGGAATAGCCCGACCCTAAATCATATTTATTTACTTAATTAAGCCATCTTATTAATTTTTCACATTTATTTATAGGTTTTAATCATCTCAGTTGGGAGAGTTCATTTTTGAGCCCCACTTTGCAATTCGATTTTCATCTGCTGTAACAATTTCGGATGAATTGATATTAGGACCCAGTAAATATGATTAGGTGATAAATTATTTTTCATATTGTCACAAAATTTTATTTCTAACCATGCAAAAATTTGGGCCCAAATTTATTAAGCTTGGTCCAATCCACTTGGACTCGAATTGCGACCCGATTCATTTTGGCTCAAACTGTGGCCCGAAAATTTTGGTGTTATTAAATTAAGTTAATCACCATTATTTGTGCCTAACTTTAATTAGCATAAATTCACTTTTCATGCTTAAATATTTGCCATGTATTCAAGACTAACTCAAAATCACTTTCATTCAAGTAGAAAACTTAGTCTTCTTCTTCCTCTCTCGTCTAAACCTACATGGCAGCACCACCACCAACCCCTCCTACTGCTGTTTTAGCCTGCTATGCCATTCCCAGCCACCCCTGGCCACCAGCCCCTACCCCCAACACCACCAGCCACCATCCCCAACTCCTATCACCACCAAACACCACCTCCATCTTCATATATTCAAGCTCAAAGTGAGTAACTCTATTCCCTATCTTATTGATTTTGATTTTGATTCTTCGTTCTGTGTTGGATTTGATTATGGATCATGTTATCTTGATATAAATAAGATTTATTTTGATGTTTTAATTGTTAGTTAAGCTTCAGAGAATGCAAGGGTTGAGGTTGTTCATGATCATGCAAGCTTAAGTTTGAAGCGATGGATTTGTATTGTTTTGTATACGATTTTGTAATCTTTAGTCTTATTGATGATTATGATGATATTTTTGGTGATTTGGAATGATTTCAAGTGAGGATTTATGTGCAAAAAATAGGAGAAAGGAAAAACAGTGTGGTTGTGAACTGACAAAAAATAGGGGACACTTTGGCAACAAAAATGATAGGCCCAGCTAAAAATTATGATTTTTGGTGAGTAGATAGATCAGTAATCTGAGTTATGGGACAAAGTTATGATCGTTTCATGAGGACTACGTAGGTTACACCAAAACTGACATACTTATGTTCTAACCCCATTTTGCGAACCCTATGGTGCGAATCGTTCTTAGTGTTTTAAATGAAAGTTTTTTAGACTTCTTTATCTTTCCATATTGAGGTTTTGGGTCTCCATTTGAGTTCAAGAATGAAATTTATGAATTTTTGAAGTGAACTGACCTGCTTTGGTGCAAATTGGGGTGTTATTATAATTTCTGTGCAGCGTATACTTGGAGAAAAATTTCAAAAATTTTGCTGTAGATTTTCCATATTATTTTGAAATTTTCTATAATATTTCATGAATTTTTGTTGAGTATTCTGAGTTTGGTGATTTTTGGAAATATTTTGAGTAATTGTGTAAAGGGTAATAATAAAGATTGAGTGAGATTGATCGTGCACTCGTGTTGTGTGTTTTGGGCCAAGCAAGGTTATTTAACGGAAAAGTGAATATTCATGGACTTTCACGGAGCTTTTAGCTTGATTAATGAGAAAGAAGAAGACAAATATACAATTTGGAAGCTTCTTTATGAGCTTTGAATCAATTATGGATTTTACAAAGAAAATACAAAGTTTAGTGAGCTTAATAGCTTCTACTGAGTTCAATGACTCATTTAGGGTGGAATTCTATGTATAATGGATTTATGAATGAAACATGGGAAGTGGGGAGAATTTTGACTCAGAAACCCTATTTATCAGACCAAGTTATTACAGTTTATGCTATTTTGAACCAAGTTGTATCTCTCTTGGCCTCAAACCTTTATTACTTAGTCAATTCAAAATGCATCAAATGTATTTATCAAGTCAATCCAGTGTACTCGCTATTATCTTAAACCAAGCTATACATCAGCGAGCCCTAAACCCGTATTATCTACCTATCTCAGAAAAGGCCACAACCACTCCCTCATTTGTCACCATCAAGGCTTTTTCCTTTGTAATCTCATTTATCTTGTTGTGGGCTATTTTAATTTACTTTCACTTACTTTATATCGGATTTAATTACTTTATCAATTCAGTTTTGAAATTATATTGAAATACCCAAGTTATGTATACCATTTAATTACTCAATTTCTATTGCACATACTTTTACTTACTCCGTTATGTGAGTAAGGATCATTTACTGACTACGCATACCTACAATGACATTTATGAAACAGAGTCAACGCCTAGTTATCGTTTCTCGTTATTCATAAGTGTTATCAAGTCTGAACGCATTTATCAAGTTAGATGACATTTGTTTAAAGACTCAAGGTACGTCCATTGCATGTATCTTCAGAAAGCAAAACATGTTTATCAAGTTGCAACTCTTAATGAGTTTATCAATAAATTAGTTTATACAATGATTCTCCATTTAACTTATAACCCCATCAGTTACCATCTATAGCGCGTCAGCCTATCATTTACCTACGCGGCTTCATGCCAACTCTTCATCGGTTGGCAAGTGTACACCTATGTATAGATCATATCATTGCAAAGGGTTCATATCCAAATAATAATCAGCAATTCAGTTTTATATTACTTTCATTTTCATTGTTATTGCGAACTAAATGAATTGCAAAGGCTGGTATCCATCAACATTGTTTCTATGCTCATTTTACAATACAGGAATGCATGTACTGAGTTTTAGCTCACATTTTTTAATTGTTTTCATGTTTTCCATTTTAGGTGATGAAGCACCACATGTTTTTCTATTTAGAAAGCCCTTTTAGAAGTCATCAGATGCTTACAGTGGATTCAGCATAACATGAATGTTGGGATCGACCTTAGGGTCAAGTTGGGTCTATATTCAATATACATGTATAGTATGGAGTGCGAGTTAGCACATGGTATGATTAAGTCGATTGTATTGAAGTTGAACTATAATGGACTTTGATCTTGGAGTGTTAAGTTTAATAGATATTATGATTGTAAACATGAGTTACAAGATTAAATGGTTTCAGTGAGCCTTGTCCTTATTAGGACAGCAGTAGCGCCTTCTATCATTAAGTCTTCAGCTTCAGCTTTTCATAAATCAAGTCATTAGCATTTTAGGGGCGTTACACTAATGAAGAAGGCTATTGCGTATCTTAAAATGCAACTAGAGTAGATAGCAAAACGGTGCATCATGGTAAGAGCGATGAAATTTATAAGTGCTGTTATTGTGTCTCAGTAGGTGAGATGGACATAGCATAGATGCAAAGAAATTGTGAGAGTTTTTTATTTGTAATTATATATAAATATATGTGTGTGTGTGTGTGTGTGTATGTGAGTGTACGTTTTTCTATAAGAAACTTTACTGTAAAATATTGATATATCTTTTCAAACTCCCCATGTGGCTGTCTCTGAGTGACTAAGAGTTAAAATTATTTCTGAAGTGGTATTCCTTAATTCTTGGCAACAGTTTCATCAACTTAAGAAAAATCTACCTGCATAACCTTAATTTTCATCTTGTTTGGAATACAATAATAAGATGACTAATTTTACCAAGTACTAATTCTATCAAAAAACAAAAAATAGATCAATTGATAAGATATTCAAAAATTGAACGGTGAACTAAACAAAATCCTATTATAAATAGGAAACCGCAAAATCTCGTATGAGTTATCTAGTTCAACTAATGTTGAGGTTTTTTCCGCCTAATTTCAAAATTAGTAAAATAAAACATGACTAATTACTTGTTAGGGAAAAATAATTGATATCTAACTGAAAACCTAAACTAAAAAGCTCAAATCAAAACCATTGTAATGTATCCTTTATCAAATATAATCAAAATTATGAGTGATTTTTTGAAAAAATAAAAATTATAAATCAGTTTTTACTTAGATAAGGTAGTTTTTAAAATCTAAAATCTACGGTTTAGATTTAATGAATAAATATAATTGCTTAATCTTTTCCCTAAATAATTAGATTATCATTTATCTTTTATCATGTACATCCGAAATCGTGGAAAATTTTTCAAATAAAATAAAGAGAAATTTTTGCTTTAAAATCAATGGCTTAGATTTAATTCATAAATAATTTTTATGATTAAGATTACACCAAATCCCATAAATCACTCTTGTTGCACCATTCTAAGGTTTTATAAAGATTGTTATTATAATTGTATAGATAGATATATAGATCTATCCCTTTAATTCTTTTCATTTGGGCTCTTAACTATTATGCCCAATCTAACAATCTGCCATTTTTATTTTATTTGGGCTCTTAACTAATAATGCTTGCTTTTAGCTGATATAATAATATAACTTATTATAACAAGTGTTTGAACATCCGTAATAGATGCTAATATGAATTTCCATCTTTTGCCAACATTTTCATAAATCTTGGCTTGTTTCTGGCTACATTAAACCCCCCATGTAAAAATTATTTTTAAAAAAAGATAAAATAAAATCCCATAAATTAGTTTGATGATAAGTCAAAATATAGGAGTTGTGGGGGAGAAGTCCTTTTGGGTAGGGAAGTTATTGACTTGATAAGATAGGAATGTTGGGTGTTGAAGAGACCTTCTAGTGCAAGTAATTTTTTTGCTCAGGTTTTGTTATTATTTTAATCGAACAAAATAGTTATTTCAACATTTTGGATTAAATATGTAAATTAATTTAACGGTATGGATCATGCTAATCTCCGTAAATCACTCTCGTTGCACAATTCTAGGATTTTGCAAAGATTGTTATTGTAATAGTATAGATAGATATATAAGTTTTATTTTTGAAAAATAAATAAAAATAAAGCTGTGTTTTACGTGAAGATATATGACAGTTATAAACTACTTTTTTAAAACTTTAAAATCAAGGGTTTAGATTTAATGAGTTAATAACATTTGTGACTGAGATTGCACCAAGTCCCACAAATCACTCTCGTCTTAGTATTTTTAGGTTTTTCAAATATTATTATCAATATAATGTAGATAGATAGATAGATTAGTTACAGAATCAAAGGCTTAGATTTAATAGATGAATAATTTTTGCGGCTAAGATTACATCAAATCCTACAAATCAACCCCGTTGTAGCTAGCAGTTTAGGTTTTTCCAAAAATGATCACTTTTGTTAACTACTTGGATTTTTTTTAGATAATAGAATTATCATGTATCTTTTGTCAAATATAATTGAAATTATGAGTGATTTTTGTATAATAAAAATTATAAATAGGTATTTTACTTACATAAGGTGTTTTTTTAAAAATTAAACTCTTCAATTTAGATTTAATGAACAAAATAATTGCCTAATTTTTTCCCTAGGTAAGTGGATTATAATCTATCTTTTATCTTGTATGTCGGAAATCGTGAGGGATTTTTTAAATATAATAAAGTGATATCTTAACTTTAAAATTGACAGTTTAGATTTAACGCATAAATAATTTTTATGGTTAAGATTAGACCAACTCCCGTGAATCACTTTCCTTGCACCATTCTAGGGTTTTGCAAAGATTGATATTATAATAGTATAGATAAGTTTTGTTTTTAAAAAATAAATAAAAATAAGACAGTATTTTGCTTGGAGAGATACGGTAGTTATAGACTATTATTTAAAAATTTTTAAATCAAGGGTTTAGATTTAATAACTTAATAATATTTGTGGTGGAGATTACACCAAGTCCAGCAAATCACTCTGATGGTAGTATTTTAGGGCTTTTCAAATATTATTATTAATATATTGTAGATAGATAGATTAGATACAAAATCAAAGGCTTAGAATTAATAGGTGACTAATTTTTATGGTTGAGATTACATCAAATCCTGTAAATCACTCCCGTTGTAGCTAGCATTTTAGATTTTTTCAAAGATTGTCACTTTTGTTAACTACTTGAATTTTTTTTAGATAGTCGAATTATCATATATCCTTTATCAAATATAATCAAAATTGTGAGTGATTTTTTTTAAAAATAAAAACTATAAATAGGTATTTTACTTGGAAAAGGTGTTTTTTTTAAAATTAAAATCTTCGGTTTAGATTTAATGAACAAATATAATTGCCTTTTTTTTTCTAGATAATTGGATTATAATCTATCTTTTATCATGTATGTCGAAAATCATGGGGGATTTTTTAAATGAAATAAAGAGATATCTTAACTTTAAAATTGACAGTTTAGATTTGATGCATAAATAATCTTTATGAGTAAGATTACACCAAATTTCTCAAATCACTCTCGTTGCACTATTCTAGGGTTTTTCAAAGATTACTATTATAATAGTATTGATAGTTGTTGCATTGTAATTCAGCATCTAGATATGGTAACTATAACCTTCTAAATATGTAACAATTTTTACAAAATAACTTTAAGCCCTTGTGCCAGGAGAATAGCTTAAAATATGGTGAGTAAATCCTTCAAATGATTAGCCATATTAATATAATGTCTCAAATTAGATCAATCAATCCAATGGATTCAGTTTAGGCAAAATATAGCTTGTAAATAAGTTAGGAATATAAAACTAAATGACCCAATATAAGTTCAAGATGTCTTAGGGCGTGTTCGGCAACAACGTTTTGGGTAGCGTTTGGCGTTTTGACTAAGTCAATACATTCACCACATAATTTTTAGTGTTCGGTAACGTAGTGTTTTGACTAGCATTTCAAGTAGCGTTTAGCGTTTTAAGTAGCGTTTTTGAAAAGCTAATAGTATTAACGTTTTACATTTAAAAGTAGCGTTTCATATTTTTTTACCAAAAATTACCCTTTGGAAATTTTATCTTTGGAAATTATCTATATCCTTTTATGTCAATTTACATTAATCAGCTAATCCAACAGCTAAATTTACCGAACACATTTTATTCAACTGCTATTCTAAACAGCTATCCGCTAACAGCTAAATTAGAAACGCTATCCGCTGCTTGAACAGCTATCCGCTACCTAAACCACTATCCGCTACTTGAACCGCTAATTTTGCCGAACATAGCCTTAGTAAGGACAACATATAAAAACTCCAGAAATCTATCACTAACATATAATCAACATATCAATTTTAATGCCCAATTAGGAAAAAATATCAAGTGATAGCTTTTGACAATCATACGAAGTAATCATGAAAATTTAACCTTGTACTTGGCATTTCCAGCGTATATTAAGAAGCATAACATAGTTATATATCAATAGCCTAAATATGGAAAGGGTATTAACTCATTAGTTAATATTAACTTCAAGTCAGCCAGTCAGGTATACTGAGATAGGGTATTAGGGTCAATGTCCATAACACACTTTGTATTCAGACAAGGTTGGCGTTACTATATAAGAACAAGATAAGTTAGCCTATCATAAAACCATTATGTTTTGCAGTAAAAGTTACATCAACATGCCTTGCAAATTCAGGTATGCCTTGAACTAAAAATGATATAACACATTGAAAACTATTTTAGTTTGTCAACATAGTAAATGAGCTATTCAGTTTGGTTCTGATTCGCTTAAACTTTTGATCGAGTCATGTTTGGGTGAACAAGATTTCATTTCATTTCAATTTTGGCTTTGATCATTTTCAGTTCAAATTAGTTCGAGTTGCTTGATGCTTGGTCCAATAGGCTTCCCTCAGCTAAGGTTCAATCTAGGCCTCCTTTGGCACCTTGAGAAGACTATCCAAGTGTTACCTGCGTAGGAACTATTTGAAGATGGGGTCTCCTCCTCTTCAAGAGCCTTCAACGCTCAAGCAAGAGAAAAAAATTGAAGGAATAGCTAAAGCTGAAGCTAGTGTGGTTGGATGATCCCAAGGATTGGCTTATTTAAACTTCTCTATATAAGGTATCTTAGGCGATTCTCCAGGGGAATAATATTAAGATTCCACATCTTCCAAATGAAGATTTTATTTCCTCATATTTTTAGCTCCTCTATAACTTAGTTAAATCCCCTACCCTTAATATAAGTCACAACCGTTGGGATGAAGCTCAAGGCTATTCAGAGTTTCGGACTAGTCTAAGCCCATGCCTTGCACTTGGGCTGCAGCTTAATGCTTAAGGCCCATGCACTTTTACCACCTGAACACCCTGCAGATATGCTGGATTTTTAATCTATCATATCTTAGTCTTTTAGTCATTCCCAGCTTAAATTTCTCTGTAGCAATTTGTTGCCTTGAATGCTAATCTTCTATAAAGCTTTAAGGACTTCTCATTATTGGTTTTATACCATTTCGTTGATCTGGACTCATACCCTTTTGTTGATATGGACTTACGTCCTTAAACAGTCTTCACCAGATTATTTTCTAATAGATTTTGTTTAGTCCTTAGGGGGCATAAGGAACTAAACTTCGAATCTCAAATCTAGAAATGCAGAATCTTTCCATATTTAATTTTCATTTTCCCCTAGAAATTTTCCCACCACTTTTAGGTGAGTTACCCAACCATTTTGAAGTGTCGCTTTTTCTTCTGCTCATCTTCCCATGCTTACAATCAAGGGCGGAGCCAGGATTTAAACCAAGGGGGGGCGAGATTAATAATATACATAATATAAAATTTAATAGTTCTAAAAATGAAATGCATAGCTACTACATTCAAGAAAGTTGTCCTCGACGAGACCTCATGTTTTGAAAGTAAATCATGATATCGTCGTTCGAGAGACTTTTAAAAATATCAATCTCAAAATAAGTAACAACAGTATCATTTAAAAATTCATCTGATATTTTGTTCCGCAATTTGGTCTTGATGAACTTCATCGCAGAGAACACTCTTTCAACAGTTGCCGTGGAAACCGGTAAAATCAATGCAAGCTTCAAAAGTTGATGTAGGTGGGGAAAGCTCAAATGCTTCTTTGTTTGAACCAACTTCCTGCAAAGCTCAGGAAGTCCCGAAATGTTGGACAACCTCACATCATCAGCTGCATTAGCAATGAAAGTATCCAGTTCACAAGCAAGTGTCTTAATAGCCAAGTCACCAAAATCATCTGGATATAGCTGAGCCATTTTTAGTATCTTGTTCTTGTCAAAGTTAGAGAATGAGTCACTAGGATTCAAACAAGCCACCCCAAGAAGCAAATCAGTGGTCGCCTCAGAAAAACGACTATTAAGTTCTTGCATTTGCATATCAACAATTGTGTAGAACACATCAATGCGATAGTAATGCTCATTTGTGATCTTGGAAACTCTACGCTTGGATTTTCCTCGAATAATATGAAAGCCATCCATGTTTGGAATCTCAACATCATGTTTCACACAAAATGAAGAAACTTTATCAAGCAAATCATCCCATCCTTGATCCCTTGTTATTTGTAGTTGTCTCTTGGCAGTAGTAAGGAGAGATATAGCATTAACAATATCTTGGTCTCTTCTTTGTAAAGCCTGACTCAATGCATTTGTAATACCCAACACCAATTTCATCAAATGTAATAAGAAAGCAAACTCCAATGTTTGTAAGGCATCTAAAGCACCTTGCGCCGTGACTCTATCAGGTGAATGATTTCCATGAGTTGCTATAACATCAAGCACATCAATGATAGGAGCAAACATGATAATCATATTTGTAAATGTTTTATAATGAGAGCCCCAACGAGTGTCCCCAGGTCTTCCAAGTCCAAGTTCTTGGTTTAAACCTCGTCCAGTTTGTAGTTCACCTAAACGTAATGCTTCTTCAACTGCTTCTGTTTGTTTTTCACGAAACTCATCTCTACGTTTATAAGAACCACCAATCACATTCAATGTAACACCAACCCACCCAAGGAACCATTCAATATCATCTTGATGATTTGCAACCGCAACAAGAGTTAATTGAAGCTGATGAGCAAAACAATGAATGTAATGTGCCGATGGACAATCTTGCATAATCAAAGTTCTAAGCCCATTGATATGCCCACGCATATTACTAGCCCCATCATACCCTTGTCTATTATGCGAGATGGACTCAAGGAATATTGAGACAATAAAGAATAAATATTTTCCTTTAGTGACAAAGAGGAAGTATCGGTGACATGAACAAGACCAAGTAGCCGCTCCATAACAAATCCCTTTCTATCAACATATCGCAAGACAATAGCCATTTGTTGTTTACAAGACACATCACAGGATTCATCAACTAATATAGCAAAATATCCATCTCCAAGTTCTTCAAGAATCTTTCCATGGTTTCTTTTGCACAAGAACGAGCAATGTCCTTTTGGATGTCAAGAGAAGTCAATTTATAATTTAATGGAGCCTTATGAAAAATACTTCCAAAATTTTCATCATGACCTCGAAAAGGCAATGCTCCACTCAAAAGTTGCCTCGCCACTTCAACTGAAGCATTTAAGCGGACTCGATATTCATATTTAACCTCCTCAGATTGTTTGTCTAAGGTAGTTTGTATGGATTGCTTTTGCATCATAAGATCTTTGCACATTTTAACACATTGATTATGCACACTATTCACTTCACCAACATGTGCATCAAATGATTTCCTTTTGTTCCAATTTCTAAAGCCTTTACTTGTAAATGCACCCCCTCCACCATGACCCAACTTGTCATTCTTGAACAAATAACAGCACAAACAAAATGCCGCGTCTTCTTTTATGCTATATTCTAACCAATTAGGATATGCTACAAACCATGATTCATTAAAACGCCGCATATAATTGGACATTTTAGTTTGAGGGAATGCATGATTTCGGGGTTGGTAAGGACCTTTTTGTAAATATGCTCTTCTTACCTCATCACGATCATTCGGATGATAGCTTGAAATCGGTTTTCTATCGGCTAGATCCGATTGAAGAGCATTAATATCGATTGGAGTTCTCCTGAAAGAAGATGGATTAGTGCTTGTTGGTTGTTCATTGCTAGACGATGGTTGAGTACTTTGTTTGACACTTTCTTGGATCAGTGGTGAGTTTTCTGACGCAGAGCTTGAACCAACAGATCGTCTAGCTATCTTGTTGAGAAACTTCTCCATTTCAAACTGAAAAATACAATCAAGTTTTTACTTAGGTTCATGGTTTTTAGTACATTATAAACATAATTATTCACAAAATAATTTATATAATTACGTACAAAATTAGGTTTTGCTTTTCTTGATTGAGAATTTTAGAAATTAGAATTGGGGTAATTTGTTGGTTGTTGTTTATTTATTTGTGTTAAATTTATTGACTTTAGGCAAATTTGAGTTTGTTTATGATAAACACAAATTACCCCAATTATAATTCCTAAATTCTCAATAAAGAAAGGCAAAACCTAATTTTTTAATTGATGAGTAAATCTCTAAATTAACCACTTGTTCAACACAAATTCAATAAAAATGAGTAAACTAAACATAAACAAGGAAGTAATTACAAACAAAATTAGCCCAATTTTAAATCTTTAACCAAAAAGACAATTAAATTAAAATCTTGATTTTTCAATCCATGAATCATGAATAATTCACTAACTTAATCAATTATTTAACACAAATCTAACTAAAATCAGTAAAATAAAGACTTTTATTTACAAAATAACAAAATTAAAAACAAAAATTGAATATTTTTTAGAATTACCTTCAATTGAGAGTTGAGATTTAGGAGTTAGGAGGAAAGGTGAGGAGAAGTGAAGGCGGGTCTGGTGGCCGGCGGGTGGCTGCGGCGGTCGGTCAGTGGCCGGTGGGCCGGCGGCTGGCGGCTGAGAGTGAGAGAGAGAGGGTGGGCAGGGGGTAGGGGCGCAACAGCCAAGGGCCAACAGGGCAACAGAGCGCTGGGATACTTCGGCGCAACAGGGTTTGAGGAAAGACGGAAAGTGTTCCAAAATTCAAAAAAAAAAAAAAACAGTAAAGGCCTGCGCTAGCAATCTTCGAACCCACGACCACCGGGAACAAGCAGAAGCAAGGGCAAAGGACCGCACGGGCTAGCACAGCATTGTGATATTTAAATAAACGAATTAATCTATATAGTTTTTGTTCTTCCATAAAAATATTACATATTTATTTTTTTTTCCCCAAAAAGCTGGGGGGTCAATTGACCCCCCTTGCCCCAATGTAGCTCCGCCCCTGCTTACAATCATAGTTGGTTCAACTTTCAAAATATTCTTAATTGGATAGTTATCCTTGGGGTTATTTTCCTCCTAAGGTAACATCAGTTGTTGTTCAAATTCACACTATAATTACCTTTTTTTAGAACTAACTGCTTAGGTTATTAACTAGAAATACTGGAAAAAAGACAAAAAGGTACCTTAAGTTTTGTGCAAATAATTTTATGGACCATAAGTTTTTCAACATAACTATAAGGCACCTTGACTTATAAGGTAAGTAATAAAAATGACCAAAATCCATTGTTCTATTTTTCTTGTAATACTATTAACTTTTCATATTTGCATTTTTACCCCCAATCCTTAAAAAAGTACTTTCAGAAAATTTTGTTCTATGCATGTGTAATTTCTCTCATTAGTATTACTTGAAGCCCTCTTTAATCAGATATTAGAGCCACATGATCAAAAATAATTAAAATAATTAAGTTATTAACTAATCATTAAGCTAACAAACTTTGTTCAATGCTTGAATCAACACCTACTTGCCCTACTCCTAACTATTCGCATATTGTTCATTCACGAAAAGGAACCATTTCAGTAGCGCCTTAATTAAACTATATAACTGATATAATTTTAGAATTAAAAGTTGAATTAGTCAAAATTGAGACTGAAGTTAATGAGATTAAGAAGTAATTATCTATAATCCATCTTTCTTCAGTTAACGAAATTAGACATAGTGAAAAATCTACTTTAAGTATTGGTACTTATTTTCAAGATATATATCCGTTCCAGAACCCCAAAAATAAAAATCTATTTCCTTTGCATGATATAAAAATCCCAAAAGAAGTAGGAGAAAAATTAACCGAAAAGTCATATGAAAAGGCAGAGAAAGAAGAAGAGGATGGAGGATTAGCAATTTAATCTTGAAGAATTACAAAAATATGTTTGATAAAGAACAAAACCAAGAAGAATTAAACAAAATCATGGGCATAATAGTTGATAAACAAGATGTATCATATCATGATAATCAAGAGATAAATAATGTCTTGTTAGAAAAACAAAATGTATCAGCAGATAAACCTAATTAAACTAGAGAATCTTAATATTGTAAAATTAGAAGAAGTTAGAAGGAAACTAAATAAAAAATACGGTAAAATGGTATTTGGTGATGAGATCAATGAGATTAGAGAAAAACTCAACATAGATGAAGTCGTGAGCAATCTAGTTGACATTTTTGTTCCTAAACCTAAAGAATTGGTGAACTTTCCAGAAGAAATACTCATTTTAAGAGACTTAGATACATTCTAGCAGGATGTACAACCAATTTTTCCTTTGGGTTTATCTCAAGAAAAACTATGACTTTTAAAGAGGTCAGTTTTACCCCAATTAGCCAAACAGGGTATATCTTAAACATCAATTGTGCTCATAATAGAGAAGACGTATTAGAGCATTGGAAAAGAGGAATGAATAGTATCTTGAATTTAAATACCAAGTGGGTTGTACGAAACTCCTTAAATCATATCGAGCATAGTTTTTCTACCACTGTAGTTGATTGGTTTGATCCATTGAATGAGGACAATAAAAATGCATTAATGATGATGGAAACACCAGCTGCAATGTTCAAAAATTTATGCAAAAAAATCGAAAGTGAATGTAGTATCACTACTAGAAAAAGGGGTGTATTTCGACCGTATTTTGCCTTGATTTAGACGCCTAAAAGGGTCTAGAAAATTTCAGTTGGTGCTTATGAAAAGGGTCGAGATTTCTCGACCCTTTTTTCGGTTGACCGTTACAAAAATGTCGACCCTTTTTCTGGACAACATTAGTTGCATTTCGACCCCTTTTCCGGTCTTGTTTTTATTTTAAGTGGGAATGGGAAATGCTTTGGCGGAATTTATGGTAGCTCGCAAAAGGGTCGTAATGTAGATTAGTATTCTCCTATAAAATTGAGAGATATTTTAATTATTTGTGTGTTAAATAATCTATAAATATATATATATATATATGTGTGTGTGTGTGTGTGTGTGTGTGTGTGTGTGTTCTTTACTTTCTATATATGTTAAAAAAACACAAAATATATATATGTAAGATAGCCACAGAAGATTACCAAGTATCGTACTCCAATTGGCATACCATGAAAATATGTACATAAAATTTCTTCATTTCAAACGTCACCTGATTGGTTGATACAATAATCAATTACTATTAACTAAGTGCCAAATGTGACAAAAGAAGCTATAGGAAATTAGAGTGTCGTATATGACGACATTAATTAGCTAGTACTAATTACTAAAAATCAAGTTCTGCATTGCTCCTTCAAAGATCGAAGTGATATCCAACACAATCAAAAAACCCAAAAGTTTGAAGTACTAAATTTGCCATGATGCAAGAGTCGTAAATTAATTTCCCAATCTGCAGATGCAGTCATCAAAAGTCTTGAGCAAGACCATTTCATCCACCTAATTAACTTGTGAGGTTGAGGTTGAAGGCCCAGTGTGCCTCAATTCATTGCTAAGGTCCTTCCCACTTGATTCTTGTTGAACCTGGAAGAAAGATTAGCAAAAAATACATCTATTAAGATTGAAACCTGATCTCAGTCATCCAAACTACAAAACAAATTTGTAGCAAAGATGCCAGAGGCAAGAAAACACCATTCCAAACTCATTGTAAGTCAAGATAAACCGCTTAACTCAATCATGCCCAGTTTAATTAAAACATGCCTAATTCCACAACGTGAAAATATGAGATACTTGGTAAGTTGATACCACCTAATGAAATACCCCCGACGCAAGGAGGTGTCACACCACCAGGGTTCCTAAAAGGAACCCCTAACGCTAACAAAAGTAACCTATAAGTAATAGTGGTTATAAATCCTGGGATAAAACAGCCAGAGTTCCGTCTGTATTAATGACGTTTACCAATTTTAGCATATGCTAAGTGTACCTAGGAAAACAACAATAAGCGAAATAGAGCACTAAACCAAGAGGTTTAGTGCCTCGGGCCACCCACCCGGTTCACAACTACTCAATCAACTTGACCAACATATACCAAAACAGTTGCACCAAAATATCCAGTTCCAACTAATAGTTCCTAACCAAGGCAAGCACCTCCAATGAAGCAAAAAATTAAATGTAGAACATTAGGATTTGAAAGACTAACCTAATCACTAGCCATATATGTAAGGCCGCCTCAATAGCATCTAGGAATTCATCTGTTGTTTTTCCATCACGCACAACCTTCAACATAAGTAAGAACATGGCCTTCTGTGATGCTAGTTCCTCTTTGACACTTCGTTTTCAATTTCCACATGAGTTTTTGAGGGAGAAGAGCTGAGAAGTCGCTCTTGAACTTTTGCACTTGCCTCATTCTACCATAAATTAAGAGGAAATAAAATATATATTATTAGTAGACCAAAGAAATAAAAAAACCCTAAAAATGACAAGTCAGTTGAATAAGAACACATACCAGAAAACTTTCAGTGGCCGTATTAGCTACGAAGCCCCCACCTTCTTTGCTATGTGTCTCTTTAAAGAACTCCAAATGTGTTGGCTCTCGTCCATGAGTTTCAACCTATAATTACAAATCTCTTCTAACATCGCCAAAACGAGGGGAAATTTTGACAATCAGGCAATAGTTGCCCAAATTTGGAATAGTGATAGGACATAAATTGCGGAAGAAAAAAAAGAGGAAAACATACAAAGTCAGCTCGCTTTTCTGCGTAACTAGTAGAACCAGTTGTATGACAATTCGTTTGCGAAGCTCGTGCATCTCTGCTAAAAAGCCTACGATACATCCTCGCCCAAATCAAAAATGTCTCTGGGCTTCGTTTTATTAACATGCAACCATCCTTTTTGTTTTTCATCTTCAACGTAGAAAACTTGCTTTGCTTGAGATAAGAATACAAATGGATCACCATGTAAATATCGACTAGTATGAGCGAGCTTTGAGAAGTTGACACAAGCATGACCATTTCTAAAAGTTTTCAAATGGCCTTGGGAACGATAAGGATGATTACATGTCAAAAGGTTCGACTCCTTCATCAAGTGGCTCATCAACCACATCATGAAGAATATCATCCTTAGACCTTGGTATATCAACCCCAAAGGTTGCTCTCAACAAACCTTCCATATCATCTCCACCAATGAAATTTGGCGGGTTAGTAATTGTTTCTCGACTTGTGCTTCCTCTATATTTCATATGATCAAGAATGTCCCCTTTACCATGAAAAATAAAACGATTATGCTCGTTATGGAAACCTTTGAATAAAATATGTTGCTCCACTTCTTCTATAAGTAACCATTTATCCACTTTGCATCTCCTACATGGGCATCGAGTTCTTTCTTCTACGAGATTTTCCTTAGCAAGCTTAATAAATTTGACAATGCCATCAAGATAATCAGGATGATCATTTGGTAATTCAATCCAACTTGAGTCCATTTCTACAAACATAAAATAATTTAGTACAATATCTTATATGGTTCACTTTATGATAATGACACAAATATTATTAAGGTTACATGTAAATGATAACAATGGCGATGCTTATCTTATAGTTAAAGTTACATGTAAACTAATTTCCCGGATTGATAGAGCCTTTATAAATTTACTTTGGCTACATGACTTTATGGATTCTAAAGCTACTGCCTTGCGCTCTTGGTAGAACAAGCTTCTAACCATTGTCCCAATGATCCACCACTTGGTTTTTCCATATTCAAACCCTTTAATATGTGGTCTATGGATGAGAAATTTATGGATATGGTTGGTGATATCTAGGAGCAACCTGCCATGGGTCTCTTACGATTCAAGTTTCCAAAAAACTTCAGCTTTTAGAGAAACCCCTAAGGTTGCAAAACTTTGTAAAACTATTTTTCTAAGCTTCGTTGTGCTAGATTGAAGGAAGTCCTCCCCAATCATGACAATGAAAATCAGTCCGCTTGAGGATAGGCTTATTTCCCATAATGTGATGATCACCCAAACCTTGGTTAGGCTTTATTAAAGGAGCAAGGTCTCTTATCATGCTTATCATTACTACTACTGGATTTAGGCCAAAAGCAAAATGCATGCAACATAGCTGTCATGGTACATTATTAAAGCCATAAGTAACTAGAAAGCAAAGTAAAGCAATAAAATACTTGCATTCATTCAACCAACAAAATTATTTTCCCCATTGACCTTTTTTCCCTTTCCTAAACTCCCCGTCTTAGACAAACAAGCCAATTCCCTTCTAAACTACACTGTGCTTTGCTACCCGTTTTCCCCCATTTTCTTAAGTTTTTATTGCTTGGTTTGTTCTTTATAAAAAGTTGTTTCATTTCAGCTCTATGTGGTTATGATCTCCCTCTTGGGTATAAAACCAAAAACATAAGAAACCAAGCTAAAGAAATCAACTTAATAAAAGGAAAGAAAAGAGAAGATACAATCTATTTACAACCGGTGCTAACCGCAATGGACCTAGAAATCGTATAACCCTATGAGCTAGAAGTAGCTTAAAACCAGATCTAGTAAGCAAGCAAAAATTAAGTAATACATCAATCGACAATCTAACACCTAGAAAATTAAAAGGACATAACAATATAAGAAAATAAAAATAAGAACAACATAACATCAGCCGGAGAAGACAAACAGAATCACAGGAAATTTACTCAAGAAACAACCAAAATAGAAGATTCCCACTTAACCAATCCAACAATTACAATAGGGAAAATAAAAGAAACACCACAGCTGATATCTACCTTACTATGATTAAAACAACCCTTCCTCTCAAGGAAAAAAACAAGGAAAAACACAAAAAATAGAGCAAGAAGATTCGCCATTTACAAAATGTGAGCCCAAATCACGCATTATCAGAGCAGGAGGAAAATGTGAGTGCATATTAGCATATACCATACGGTGGATTTGGTATTGTCTATAAGGAAAAAACAAGGAACAACCCCAAAAAGCGAGCAGGAAGATTCGCCTACTCACCTTGCGTCAGCCTTAATCGCTTGCTCTTAGTAGCTAGGCTTCAATTTCTTCAATCGGGGAGGGCACGAACATTCTCCTTGTTACACAGATCACACAATCAACACCGAAAACCTTTCCAAGAATCTGAAAATTTTAAAAAAAAGCCCACAAACCTCAACAAAAATCACAGGCAGGCGTCGAAACTTGAGTGACGTCCATGCCGACAAAGAGCAATCGAGTTCCACGAGAGATTGGGAGTGACGATTCTGGGCAAAATTGATCAAGACTAACAGTTCTGGGCGACATTGCTAAACATCTCTGGGCGAAAATGGGGGATTGCATGCGTCGTTTGCTCTGGCGAAAGCAGCGGGCTAGGGTTTCAGTTCTCGGGCACCAGAGAAGACAAGTGTTCGAGCTTTTGATGAATGTTTTTAGTTTGTTTGGCAGATAACTCAAAAATTGGGCGTGGGTTTCAATGTCAATTATCTCGACCCTTTTAAGGGACTCGATAGCTCTCCACCATAAAAAGCATCGAGATTTTTCAATTATAGAAAAATTAAGATCGACTCAAACAATAAGCGTCGGTACATAAGTGTCGAAATTTGGGCCGCTTTCTAGTAGTATATAGCTAAACTTGATTTTGAGGAAAGAGTTAGAGAATAGTAAAGAAAGATTAATAATAAAGAGTTATGGGATATGGGATATGTAGAAAATTATGTTGCAGAATTTAGTCAATATTATTATAAAATTAGGCATAATGTACCAATCTTGGTATGTTGCATGAAAAATTGTCATGTCTGATAAATTCCATATTTAATAAAAAGTACATTACATGGCTTGAAAAAGTAGATGCCATTGATACCCTTTGTTAAAGAATTTCTTATTTAAGAAAATGGCTCAATGATCAATGCCATGATCTCTAAAAGCAAGAGAAAATGAAGAAATAATTTTTAGCTTATTGGATTCTCATCTCAATTGGGTAAAGGAACCCAAAGTGAGAAGAAAATAAAATTTGATAAGAAAAAGAGCGTTAACAAGTAAAGGGGAGAGAACTACAAAAGAAAATATTATTACAAACCAAGCCCTAAAAAACCAAGATATTTTAGAAAACCACTTATTGCCGCATAGGGAGAAACAACTGTAAGTGTTGGGCATGCAGAGAACTAGGTCATTATGCAAACAAGTGCAAAAATAGGAAGAATAACAAGCTTATTGAAACTTTGGGTAGTCTAGATTGCTTTGAGCTTAGCAAAGAAGAAGCTGTAGATGTAGCCTTGAAAAACAAACAGGGAATTATCGAAATTGTACTAGAAGATAAATATGAAGAAAGTGATTATGAAGAAAATAGTCATCTGATGGAAAGTATTAAATTAGTCTTGGTGACTTTCAACAATAAGAATTTGTTGTGGATAATGAGAACGAGGAAGTTAAAGGAGATTGGGTCCTTCCTATAATCCAGAAAGACATAATCTATACAAAATTCATCTTCCAATTAAAGAGTAAGTACGTATGTGAAATGATGGAAGGAGATCTAGAAATAAAAGATTACGAGTATGATGTGGGAGAAGCTAATCTGATTAATTGGCCGAATATCCTTAGGCATAGCAAAGATAGGAAGTACAAATATATCCATGTTGGAAGTGTCCAAGTGCAAATCACTTCTTTACAGTATTATGGCAAAGATATTAATCTTTACACTTTGTTCTGCGATATCTGGCATGCCAAATTTAATAATCAAATAATCATAGGGATTAAGACCAATTTATGTAATGAATCAATAGGATTTAATTGCTGACCTAGATATTATATAAGCCTAAAATATGAATTTTCCAAAAACTTCCTACTCCTTAAGATAAAAATAGTTGGGATAGACATGAAAAGATGAGGATACCACTAACGATAATTTGGGAAATAATCTACAAACTGGATAATCCTATAGATCCAAACACTAAGATAGTAGTGGTAGAGGTAGAAAAATTTGACAGCCCTACTTCGACGTAGAAAATTTAAGGGATAAAGTCCAATCCGCAAGCGATAAAAATTGATAGATCTTAGATATCTAGCTTTGCTAATCCTACAAAAATCAATTAAAAAATGTGATATTGCTGAGAATGGTAAAATTACCATTAAATCCCAATTATTAAGAAGCATGAGTGCAAGATCATAATGGGGTGAAGGATCTTCATAAACTAAAGAAGAGCTTAAAGCAGATGATACAATTACTATGACCATTGAAAAGTCATTGTGCACAAAACAAAAACTGTTAATGAGCCAATCTATGAAGATGAATTAGTCAAGAATATGATTATGGAGATGTGCTATGAAGTCACCAACACAAATCCTAATGGCATCTATATCCTAATAAATGTATGCTTAGAGGGATGTGTTAAATATGAATTGTGTGCATACATAGGTAGTGGTTATTTTGTATGTTTTGAAAAAAGATCATTATTTTCAAAATTTATGTGAAAAAAAAGCTAGGAATCCTTTTCAAGTAAGGGTAGTTGATAATAACATTATGAGCTATGACGAAGCCATAGAAGGGTTATCCATAGAAGTAGGAGGAGTCCAATGTATTATACTAGTTCTATAGGCTACTAATTAACCCTCTCATGATATAATAATTGAAAATAATTTTCAACGTCTATATTCTTCATGCGCACAGACCATAAAATGAATAATACTTTTAATTAATGGTCACCGTTCCTATAGAAAAATTAAGTAAGGCTTACACTCATCAAAAGATTGAGTTCACATGCAGCCAGCGCAGTAAGAATGTAATGCTTGTACAACAAGAGATAGCATTAACAATTTCACTACCTTAGTTATCTATTAAAAAATAGATTGATAAGCAACAAGAGCTATTATGTAAAGAACTATACTCTGATAATCCTCTAAAATTTTGGGATGAAGATAAGACATTTGCAAAGATTACTTTGTTAAATCCCAACATTATTATTAGAGTCAAACAAATGGCATACATACATCAGGATATCAAAGAATTGGATAAACAAATCAAAGAACTCTTAGATAAAGGATTAATCAGAAATTACAAGATTCCTCACACCACCCGCACTTTCATGGTAACAAATCATGTTGAAGAGAAAAGGATAAAAGTGAGAATGGTAATCAAATACAAAAAGCTTAATGGTAATACTGTCTTTGATGGTTATTATAATCCTGACAAAACAGTCCTTCTCAATAGAATTCAAGGAGCCTCTTAGTGCTTGAAAATGGATTGCAAAAGCGAACACTAGTAGATAAAAATGGATGAAGAAAGCATTCCTTTAACTGTATTTAGTGTCCTTCAAGGACATTATAAGTGAATAGTAATGCCCTTTAGTTTAAAAAATACACCGCAAATATTCCAAAGAAGAATGGATAACATCTTCAAAATCTTAATCACTACTATCTAGTTTACATTGATGATATCCTTGCCTTTTCCAATACCATAGAACAACACGAAGATGATGTCTTAGGTATCACCCACAGATGCATTGATCATGGTATTATCCTTGGTAAGAACAAATGCATTTATGTTGAACAAGAAATCAAGTTTTTAGATCAAGAGATAAAAGCTAGACAAATCATCATACAAAAGCATATTACAGAAAAAATAGAAAATTTTTCTTAAAAGATCAAAGATAGGAAGCAATTATAAAATTTCATGGATGTCTTCTTAGAGATCTAGCTAAATTGAGAAAATCATTGCAGCAAAAAACTCAGGAAAGGAGTAAGTGGGACATGGACCTTAAACAATTCAAAGGTTGCTCAAAACTTCAAAAAGATCTGCAAAAATCTTCATGTTCTTAATTTGCCTAATGAAGGAGATGATTTAATTTATGAGACAGAGCCAACAACGAGCACTAGAGTGCAGTGCTCAAAACTAAAGAAGGAGAAAAACATTACAAATATTGCAGTAGAATTTTTAATAAAGCAAAATGCAACTATTCCACGATGGAATAAGAAATCCTTACAGTCATGAGGGGAATTGAAAAGTTCTTAATCTTTTTAGCCCCAAAACCCTTTCTTATTCGAACTAATTACAAAGGAATACTTGGTTTTGTCAAAAAAATTTATCAAATATGTAAGCAGAAGGGCGACTCCTGCATTAGTAATTATGGCTTATTGGGTTGTCTTTCTCTATTGAACGTATATAGGGATCAAAGAACTCTTTGGCAGATAGTTTAAACGGAGAACTCGCGAATGGTATTTATAAGAGTAGAACTCCTGCCAGAAAAGGAGAAAATCCAAAATGAAATGTCATTACTGTTATAACGGACTTCTTATTCTAATAGAATCCTTATGGATATTTCAGAATTTCATACCAAAAGTAGATCACGCTTTAGTCTACTATCTTCTGCCCATCTGATAGCACAAATGTTCAGTCTTTTAGAATCACAAATGAATTATCTAAGGTGTCCATATGATACTCAAGAAAAAATAAGATCTTATGTTCAAGAAAAATGGTTCAAGAAATGGTACGCACCCTGCAAGAACTACTATCATATTTATTCTTATGATATTTAGGAATCATGGAGCACTGCGATCTTCTTTCCTGATAAGTCTAGAGTTGGTGGTGTTAGTCTACCAGCAAGTTTAATCTCTTCAAAGGACCCCATCATGAAAAACTGAGAATATGGAATGGTAGTTTTCCTCATGAAAATCCCATATTTGAAATTCTCATTCTTCTTAAGAGTAACTAAGTTTCAACGGTGCATGCTCAAAAGGATCCATTAGATTCTCAAATCTCCTAATGGCCTAATAAAAATTCCATACATTAGAACTCTGTATGTCAAAGTACACTGCATAGTAATTGAGTATGAAAATGGAAAAGCTAAACCAATCCATTATGTTATTCAAATTGATATAGGCGATTCCAGTTATCAACAACAACAATGGTTCCCAGAACGTTAAGAATTAATTAGTGATCATGCTTTAGTTAGAGCCATCGATTTTTACAACATTTATCATCAAATGTAGGCATTGATTGAACAAGGAAGAATACTAATGCATTGCGAGAACACTATTTTCATCTATCATAATGAATTCAACAAATATATGAAAGTAGAATGAGCTACCTTAGAAGATGTCTTTGATTATCTATTTGACATTAGAGTCGAAAAATTCTTATCAGAAAAAGGAAAAAAGATATCTTGATGGGGTACCGATATCTTGGCAGCATTCTAAGTAACTCCTCAACCTAGAGTTCCGTCAGAAAAAGTAGGAGCCATAGTAGCTGCCGAATCTTCTACTGGTACATGGACAACTTTATGGACTAATAGACTTACCAGTCTTGATCGTTACAAAGGACGATGCTACCGCATTGATGCCATTCTTGGAGAAGACAATCAATATATTTGTTATGTAGCTTACCCGTTAGACCTTTTTGAAGAAGGTTCTATTAATAATATGTTTACTTTCGGTGTGGGTAATGTATTTGGGTTCAAAGCCCTGCGTGCTCTACAGCGGGAGGATTTGCAAATCCTTGTTGCTTATATAAAAACTTTCCAAGGCCTACCTCATGGTATCCAAGTTGAGAGAGATAAATTGAACAAGTTATTTGAAAGATGGGATCCATAGCATCTTCAACTTAATCATGATTTTGGTGATTATCTAGATAATGATGGGCTAGAAAACATTGTTAGAGATGAAGGCATGCAGAATCTCAATATGGATAACAAGTCTTATCAGCATTAAAGGCTATGAAAAATTATTTCTCTGTTATTGTACTATTTTTTCAAATGTCAAGCCAGTAAAATAATTATGCCTACTGCAGCCACGTGAGGATAACTGTAGTCATGCGAAAATATCAATATGTACTATAGCCATTAGGACATCCTATGTAGTTCATCTCCTCTATATAAAAAGAGTCTAAGTGCTGAGAATGGACATGATCATTTGAGCATACATGAGCAAACGAGACGTCCGGATTCTCCATTTCTCTATGAGCAAGCATCGCTGATGATCTTAGTAGCTTAAGTCCCTCTTCAATCTTTCCATTATAATATTTCCACTTTCAAACTTTCAATAAAAAAGTTTCCTAGTAGAGAATGTTGTTCAATTGAACCTTGTATCTTACATGTTATAATTTCTTGATTAAAGTCTCACTATCCTTCAAAATATAAAATTGGATTAGTGTCCACAGGCTAAGGTAGAACACGAAACAGATCTATGTTGTGCCTGATCTAAGAACGGTGTGGTTGAGATTAGTAATCTCTATAAATCGGAAGCTAGAGGACTGTCAGATTCCAATGCCAACTAAGTTCAGGTAATGGTCAAAACTCTCTAATTAAGCTTTATTATTTTGATAAGCATGGTGGGCCTATAATAACAGAAAATATAATATTTATGATATAAGTAGTAGATTGTGATAACTAGTACCAATAAAATCATTATAGAAAGTTAAATAATTCAAAACAAGCTTCTCTCTTGAAAAAAACCCAAAAAATACCAAGGTTACTAAAAGTACCCCATTTAGGCCAAAGTTGAAATTTTTTCAAAGTTTAGGGCCAACATAATAAGAAAACAGACCTAAGAGTCTGTTATTCGAAACTGCAGAGTACCCCAATGTTATTTTCAAAAAGTAAGGGACAAAAAAGTTGTTGTCTTAAAATTCAGGTACTTAAGAGTCATTTTTTTAGAAATACTTCATCAGATACTCAAACTTTCAAAGTTTCCTCTCTATTTTCTGTTTCGTGTTGATCTTTCCTCAGGTTGAACCTAACTAACTAGCAATCAACTTGGATTGCTAGTGGCCCTCTATCATTTCCTCCTTAACATGCAAGGAAAAGGCTATTGGGGTCCATAATGTGGGATGAGGTCCATAAACAAGTGAAGAGAAGAGAAGACAACTCATTTATCACTTTGAGCTTTAGGTTTTCATGAATTCCAAACTATATAGCCAGATTAATTCTGAAAGACATGTACACATTGGTTGAAGAGCATGCAAGGAGGCGATTAGTCTTACTTCCAGAATTGGTTCGCCTCTTACTTCTGAAGCCAAGTGTTTCTAATGTTTCCGCCCTTTGGAGGGAGTTTTTCGATAAAGTTTGCAATCATCCTTCATACTACCGTGTGTTCGACGCTAAGGATCCTAATCGAACTCAAGGATTTCTTGTCCTTATGTCTTACTTGCCACCTATATCTCTGTGGGGATTTCCAGATGATTAATTGTTTGATCCCACTCTACAGCCTCCATGTGAAGTTCATTTCCCATTCCCTGTTCTTCCTTATTGTCTTTCGAAGGATCAAAAATCTAGAGATTGCACTCTAAGGGAGATTTTTCATGTTCTCATGGTAAGCAGTAGGACTCGCTAAAGGGTGGAGAGTTCTAGATGCTAGGTTTGCGGACGTGATGAGTAGGAATAGGAGTTAAATGATGAGTGGGCCCCTAGTTATAGCATCAGATATGTAAATGATATAATTCAGGGGGATAAAGAGATAAGGGAGGCCAAGAAGACAGCAGAATCCTTGATGTTCAACTCTAGAGGCCCAAGGCATCCGTCATCCTCTAGGAGGGAAAACATAGGAAGTAAACTTGGCTCCTTTTGATTAAGGTTTTCTATCTTTTTTTAAAAAAAAATTGCAACTGAGGTTCAGCAACTAGAATTATCAATCAAAAGCTCGGTTGAAGACTTTGGCCTCATGTTTTTGTCCCCTAGATCCCTCTTTTTGGCTTTTCTTATTTTTCTTCGTTTTGTAATCATTTATTTTTGATTTCACATATGAATCGCAACAAGCATTTTTATTAGAATTAATCAAAATATTTCTTAAGTTGTATCACACTTACCATAGCAATATTTGGAATATGCTTCCAATTCATAGTTTGTTTTCCCTAATCAGAATAATGCACATTAACTTTAGATTTAGGTTTTTGGGTTATAAATACTAGAGTTTGCACTACAATTTTCCAAACCCAAATCGCTTTACTCTCCCCATAAAAGTTTTCTTTCTCCGTTTCTATGATTCTTTGAAGGATTTCAAAAGTCTTTGACAAATTTCGAGTAAACATCAAATACAATTGACTCCAATGCTAATCCTAGTTTCGCCTAGAATCGCTCAGGCCTCGTTATTATTCTCAAATTCTTTGCACCACATTTTTGGTTCTTACAATCAATTGGCTCGACGAATTCGTGAACATTGATGGTAGAAAGAGCATGAGGAAGTTTGAAATCGCTCTTTGGCTTGATGTAGTTTATATGCTTTTCCATTAGTTTAGGATTGACATGGCTACCATGGTAGGCATTTAATGGAGAGTATCCGAAGTGAGGAGTCGCATAATTTTAGTGTCTAGTGGTGAAGAATTGACCTTCAAATTCTTTACCATTGTGCCCCTACTTTAGATTGTATTCTTTTGAAATGGCCCATCCACTATAATGGGGTTTGCCTCCTTGTGATGAGTTTTGATGTTTAATTTGCAAATGGCTTGATTTGGTAACCTAAGGCTTTGCAGAGTGGAATTCCTTTATTACCTTTGCTAAGAACTCATTCTTTCTATGGATTTTCAGTGTGGTCGTTCTATGTTTAGGGTCATGGCCTAAGCTTAGGTTGTGCAAAGCTCTCTCTTAAACTCTACCAAGATGAGGATGACCATCACCTAGAAACTAGCACCTCCACCTTATGTTCTAATTGAGTGGGAAATCATGGTTGCTCTTGCGAGTCCTTAAACTAGCAGAGTTGTCTTTTAACATGTACCCTTTCTCTTTCATGTTTCATACCTTCTCACTGTCCAAAAAGGAAAGGAAGAGGTGAGATACTGTAAAGAGAGTTGATAATACAGATCGAAGCTTAGGCCTAGCAGAAGCTATAAGTCCAAGGGCAATGTTATCATATATCATGAAGAGCTCCACCTTCTTTCTGGCACTAGGTCCAATATGCCAACTTTTTCCAAAGGAAAGGAGAAAGTATCTAATTCAAGACCAAAAAATGAAGCTAGCTCAGGTCCTAAATTTCCAATATGAGCTGGATTTCTGTTCTTTGCTTTGAATTTTTAGATGACTTACTTTGTAATCCTACTACAAAGTTTTACGGTTAATGAATTTTGAACTTTTTCATTAAAAAATTCATCTTTTGCCAATGTTTGCATGATTATCTTTGAGTATCTTTTTGCATGAAAATGTAAATTTTATTTTACAGTTGTCTTACATAATTATTTTTTTATAACAGCATTTTACTCTTCCTTACCCCTAAATTTATTTTTCTTACCCCTCAACCTGAGGGCGGCATTGTGAAGTCATTTATGTGATAAACCCCGTTCTACCCTGTTGGCCTCACTTTTCTTGCCCTTCTGTAGTTGAAGATGTAAAGTCATTCCTAGATGGGGAATTAAGATCTTGTTGCCAAAGACTTCCGTGATTTTCATTCCCCATAAATAACTGGGCTTTCATTGTGGTGTTTAGCACTTTAAGCATTAATCCTCTCAGTTTAGCTCGAGCGTTCTCTGTGGTCAAAGAATTTTTTTTAATTTATTGTCCAAAGAAATCATCACCATTTTACAAATAACCAATTGGAAGAGTAAAGAAAGGCACCCAATAGAGCATTCCGAGCTCTCTTAAGATGTTATTTTTTCCAGATTCTAATCGCTCTACCTAATCTGAAAAGATAGCGGGGTATTTCAAGACTCATTTGCTAGGCGTCCAGATTCAAATATGGTATTTTTATTTTTCAGTAAAATGAGTCGGACTATAGCAAAGTTGAGCACCTGGCCTGCAGAGTTGGGCCATAGATGTGATCTAGGAACCCGAACTCGGCTAGAACAACGCCTAGTTCTCTGGCCTAGTCTCAGGTAGCAATGCCTGTCCAGCACAACAAACATGGTTGCAGGTTTAATTCAGGAACCCAAGTGAGTTCATGGATCCAAAATAAACCCAATTTCTGGTCCAAACACGCTTACTATCCATATTCCAAAACCTGCTATGCCTAAATCCAAGAGTGATTAGGAAAAAAAATAAAGTAGATTTAATTAATAGAGTCACTAGTGAGTTTTTAGAAAAACTTACAAATCAAATCTACTTTCTAAAACGAACCATAAACCAGAAAGGATAAAAAGAGTTCTCTTTAGAAAGGTTTTTGATAGGTCCCTAGTGATTCCTTGTGTGGGGGCCATCTAGCTCCACAGGCTAAACCTGAGGATCAAGATTTAGGGACAAAGGTATGATTACGTGATGGAGTGGCACATGATGTCGCCCATCATTACTACCATCATTACTAACGGTGTCCACTAATCAATATGGGTAATTAAGACTAACTACAGTAAAAAACAACCATGCACAATATTAGTATAAAATAATAGGAATTAAGAGTACAATGCTAATCCAAAAGAATAAATAATTTGGACAATTACAAACGGCAGGGTTAAACTACTTAAAGATTACATCTTTACCAAAACCAGAAATTAAACAAAATAACGGGAAAGGAAGTGAATGAACGCAAAGAAGAAGTAGGTCATGGCCCACTTGATCTACTTGGGGAACCGAGCAAAATAATGTATCTTTAATGATTAAACAGTTTCCCCTCTATCAATACTCTTGGTAATTTTTAGTGTGTTTCTCTTTGTGTTTACGGTCGCTCCAATTAAAAAGGGACGTTCTGAATTGGTTTAGAGAAAGGTGACCTAACTCTGCTCCTCGTAGTCATATTAAGATCGAACTCTGCCTATTTGACAAGACTTAAGCATAAAAAAACAAAGCAAGGAACCCAGCCAAGTTCCCGAATAGAGGGCTTGACCGAGTTCCCAATCCAATCAAGCCCAATAGGCCAAGCGCTTCTTTATTTTGTTCCTGTTTCTCTTGTTCTTTTAGACTTGAATTTATGACTAATCTACTGGGCCTTTAATGTATAGGTTGTGCATAATTCGTCATTGGTCACTTTGATAAAAATCGGGAAATCATTTTTCGATGTCTGCACAATCCTCAAAGGGATTTTGTGCAATCTATCTAGAGTTTTCGTTACAATGATTGAGGCTTCCCCCTCATTGCTTCTCCCATATTCTTTTCGGTATTTGTTTTAGGGGTAGACTCTCACAATTAGTCCTTGGTGGTGCCACCTTTATTGTCAACTAAGGTTTTCTATTATCCATGCAAAAAGACGCCTCACCATGTTGAGTTTCTTTACATACACAAGTTTGGAATAATCATAGGTTCTTTATTAAGGTATATGTATGTATTTTCCCTTTTGTACTAGGTAGTACCAGTGATGGATCGCTAAGTTCAATGCATTGATGCCTATGGGATGGAGCAATCAAAGATAATTGAGGATCTTAGAGATACTGTAATTCTATAATTGCACAACATTCCTGTAAACTAGGAGCGGTACAAATCTTTCACTTATTTATTGGATTTATATTCTTGTTGCTTTTTCGTAACTTCCCTTGTTATAGATTAAATCGAGAACACAACACAGCTATAATTCAGTTGGTAGTGGAATTACTATGTTAAGTGATCTGCTAGCTTCAAAAATTTGGCGTGCGTTCCATGCAGTTGAAGGGATGAGAAATTTCAGTTAGTATTAGCTCCATGGGTTAGCTCACCTAATTACTTTTATTAGATTAATTATCTAGGTTAACTCAATGTAGTAATTTAAGTGAGTTAATTTTACTTATGATTATCTTGCATGCTTAAGTGAATTTGAATTAAAAAATTCATTTACCGTTAAGCTAAAAAATTGAGAGCTTGATCATCCAAACCTATTAACACCTTTGGAAAAAGACTCAATCCTTATCTTTTACTGAGTAAGGAAAAAATAAAACGGGGAAAAGAAAACTGGACAAAAAAAAGGAGTTGTTGTATTTAACCAGCGAGGGAAAAAGGAGCAGAACAAAGGAATAGAACGGGGAAGCTGCAAAAGGACCACAAGCTCCTTCATCCTCTTCACCCATGGACACAAAATAGCGATAGAGGACTAGCTTGACAGGATGGGTGAGGGGAAGAATTTGAAGTTTTAATGTTCATAACCCCAAGTGCAAGGTTTATCATCGAGTACTTGGGGTGTTATAGACTGGGAGTTAGGTTTTAAGTAACGAGATTAGCCCAAGTGTTCAAGCTAGGCTAAGTGAAAAGGAAAGAAGGACAAACTAAATTAAGCTGACAAACACCCAAAAAAACACAAAAATAGGCTTAGGGTCATGATTGGGCCAATTGATGAACCAAGTAATCAAGACAAGGTCTAACCTACCCAACCTATACTAAATACTAGAGATGGTCGGTTGCACCATCGAAGACCAACCAAGCCCTCTCTAAAAGGTTATGAATTTGTCTAGTTAGTCTAACCACTTATTTTTATGGAGTTAGCCTAACTAGATTGTCATATTAGCAACCCTCGCACCTAGCAAGGATTAGGGCTATTTTCATATCCAAATCCCAACTATCCTCTCTCCCACACTAGCTAATTGAGCTCACTTCTAGGCATAAATCAATCACCATAAAACGTGAATGAAAGCTCTCTCAAGCATTCCTTCAAACACTTAGCAGGCATGAGAAGAAACTCTAAGTTGCATAAATTAGGTATGGTTAGCCTTAATTGAAGACTAATTAGCCATCAAGAGATGTTTGAGCTAAAAATGTGCTATTTTTAAGGTACTTTTTCACCGATTTTATGCTCGTTTTAATAATGTTTTTTTTAGGTTTTTAATTGATTTTATTTTATTTTGCAGATTTTTAATAAATGAGAAAAGAGGGCTGAAAATGGCGAAAAATGCGAGAAATGTGGGGAAATTGTCAGAGAACCGGTCCAAGCAGCAAAGGAAAAAGAAAAGAAAATAAAAAAAAACCGGTTCGGAAAAAAACCCGGTTCGGACCGGCCGGTTCGAGTGAACCGATTAAGCTCTTAAGTCTTCCCCCTCCCCTTCAATTTCTCTCTCCACTCGCTTCTTTCTCTCTCCTCTACCCCGACTCCTTCTTCCCCAACCTAGAAACATAAAACCCAGAACCCTCGCTCCCTCGCGCACCCCCATGCCCATCTCGCTCGCTTGCTCCTCTCTCTCTCTACC
>JACYFF010019584.1:73837867-73867535 GCA_017589665.1 Selenicereus undatus | reverse complement strand
CTGTTAATCCCTTCCCCTGTTGCTTGCTTTGTTTCAATCTCTAGGTTTTGTTTAGTTTATTGTGTTGAATTGAAACCATGCTCAATTTTGGATCAGTTTTGGAATAATGTTAGTTAGTTGCTTAGGTTTTGAATCCTGCTGAATTCAAGCTTAACTTGGTTTAGGTGGGGTAATTGACATAAGGTTTAGTTTAGGTTTAGTTTACTTAGTTCGTTAAATTGTTAAATTCTCAATTAAAAGCAATTAGTTGATTTAGTCGTTTGGATGAGTTAAGTTAAATTAGGTCATTAGATTGCCTTAAATAATTTCACTTAGTTTAGCGTAATTAGTTTAATTGTTTTGTTTTAAATGACCGTAATCTCAACGTTTTCTCTGTGGACCGACCCTTAAGTACTACGACTGACAATCGAGTATTTGAGGTTTGTTTTCTTTAGTTAATTTTCCACCCCGCTCAAAAACCCTTAACAAGAGACTAATCATAATCCAAGGCATAAAAAACTAGCTACTCATCATCACACTATCACAATTTAACCCAAAATAAACTAAGCTAACAACTAAACTAATCAAGCAGAAAACAGAGAAATAAACCTAATCTAACTTCGATTAAACCAACTATTAAACACAAAATCACAACGAAAAGTAAATATTCAAGATAAACATAATCCAAACTAAGATGCTCAAAAAAAGAAAAGAGAACAAAACATGAAATAGAGGAGAGACAAAGAGAAGAGAAAACTTAGTGATTGCTTAAATGGAGATCAAAATCCACATGCTTGAATCGAAAATCTGGCCATACCTGGTTTATTACACCTTAGTGGGGGGTTTTTAGTGGCTGAAGCTAAGCAAAAAACTCTACAATAACCTCCTCATAACCCCCCAGGAAATCCGAAAGAAGCCCCCTCAAATAGAAACTGAGCTGGATGAAAAAGGGTCAAGAAGAGCAGTGGGGGGCGACGGTCGTCGGCATAGCGAAGGGTGCTTGTCAACTAGGGGTTGGCCAGTAGTCGACAGCCCCTGCCTTGCTTGCAGGGTGGTGACGGTTGGCCGGTGGTGGCCATGGCTACCCGTTGCCCCCTCTTCCTTTACGATCTTCATGCTTTCTTGTTCCTTCTTTGTCCCTTTTTGCGTCATTTTAAACTTATTACCTACAAAAGTAAACAAACACAAGTAAAAATTCTAAAGATTATCTTATTGTATGAGCCAAAAATTAAACGATTGAGGCATGTAAAATATGACAATTCAGTACTGAACAAGTACCCTCACACCTATCTTTGGCTCGTCCTCAAGCAAAACAAAAGAAAAACTAACCTAGGAACCTAACTCACTTTGGTAGGAATCATGGTTCCATTTAGCGTATGCAGCAAGCTCTTTCAACCCCATGGTTGCTCCAAGTGGACGAGTGAGGTCTCGTAAGGGTTCGTAGAAGATATACCCAGAAAATCTTTAAAATATTTTTTTGGATTTTTTTTAAAAGCAAAGCATAATACAAGGCGAAGGGGAAAATATGTATACATCTAGATTGATTCTATCACCCTAACAACCTAGCTACTAAGCCATATACAAGCAAACCTTACATTTAAGACACACATAGGCTATAAATGCATCTCGACTCTAATTTTTTACCCCACACAACACAATGATATAGTATGTACACCTTTGTTCTCGGTGCAAAGTGTATTGACTCTTAATGTTAGGCTAAAACCGAACAAAAGGGTCATCTCCACTTGTTGTATGACTCCCTTTTATTAGGCCTCATTTTTATTCTCTTTTTTTATTCTCTTTTTTCACTTTTCTCCTTGTGCTCCTTCACTCGAGTAGGTGGCTCTTAGCTTATTAGGTCTTGAACTCCCAGAGGAACAATTTAGTACGTATTTGGACTTTTTCCCCAATTGGGGGTTTTATTTGGCTGTGGAAACCACTTATCAAAAGCCTAAACAGAGGTGTCATAGTTAAGCTCACTTTTAAACTCTTGTTTTTTTTGCTCTTTTTTTTCGTTTTGGTGACAAAATCAGAAGTCAATTAACCAAGTAGAAAGTCCCCAAACCCAAATTTCAACAACCAATACTAGAAGTCAATGGCAAGTGTACAACGGAGGCACAAAACCGCACATATGAAACGGGGTTATTATGACAAACCGAAAATTACATTGTGGACAAGTGTTCCATCATGCATATTCAACCTATATACAAAACTACCAACCAAGTTATTAAAGGTCAAAAACCAATCACAAAGGCACAAAAGTCCCTTAAAGCCCATAAGAAAAACTATACAAAAAGTTGCGAAAAAATTTCACAAAAATATGCACAAAAGGGTACATAACTTCCCCATGCCCACACCTAAATCTCACAATGTCCTCATGTGGAGCAAAGGAGTCACTACTAACTAGAAAACACACAAAACACAAAACAAAACAAAACACACAAGAATACTCAACGAGCACACATACACAAAAGCTAACACACTCTCCCAAAAACACAACCTCACCCATTCGATAACAAGACCACACATATATACAAAACCAGCACTACAACAGTGAATATATACAAATCTAGTAATGCTACCAATTACAAAACATAACTATGCACAAAAGGCACACAAAGGTGATCATAACCATCAATTGGCTCTACATCCCAAATTTCATCTCAATATTGATGACCAACAAAAACAAAACCAAATATCTACAGCTAAACAAAAAGAAAAAGAAAAAAAATAAAAATAAGGGAGAAGAGTTAGAACGATAATACAAGGTTAGATACTAATTGTACCCGGACTATGCCTCTCTATGATAGTGCTATAGGGGCCCTCTAGTGTCACCTAGGGACTCGTGAAATGCATGTAAATGAGTGGGGATGGCGGAAAACAAGGGGGATGAAATGGGGGCTAAGTCAAGTGACTCAGTGCAAATGGGATTTACATGTTCAATGCTAGGAGCGGCACCAGCCACCATAGCGTCAACACATAACACCTAAAAAGGAGCCTCCTCATGATATGGCTCAATCAAGGTAAGTTCTTCCGACTAATCAAGCAAATCATCCTCAACACAACTAGCATCATCCCTACAAGGCTCACCATCTCTAATCCTGTGCACTAAGTTAAAGGGAGGGGAGACGCAAGTAAGGTCAAGTCACTAGTGGTAGTGTCTCTAAGTGTGCTAGACAAGGATAGAGCAACAATGGTAAAGAAATCAAGGAAGGGTCAATCACTTGCTGTAGGCCAATCAAAGGTGCGTAAACCACTAAATCAGGATCTAAGGGAAGAGAAAACTCAGAATCATCATAAAGACCAACCTCAAGTGTAGGGAAGATACAATAGGGTCAATCCCATACAATAGGCCACATTCCCTTGTCTCACTAACAAAACACTCATGTTGCTCATTCATTGTCTCTATTACAGTATTTTTTGCATAGCATTCATCGAAAATATCATAATAACGATAAGAATTAACATCAAGGTCAAAAGATTTGCAATAAGAGCATGCAACATGAGAATAAGAGGAATGGTGATCAAATGAATCCCCAAATTGATCTACACAAGGGGATTGAGCATACAAACCATAAGGAGGGGGGGAAAGGGCACACAAAAGACTCACTAGCACTCTCATGTTGCCATTGATGCCAAGCTAAAGACTTAAACAAATCCCACATGTCATCAACATCTAGAGAGCATAAACCACCATAACACATGGACTCAAGGGTGGCTTAGGTCTCATGCGTTATCCCCTCAAGCACAACATTACATATTTGCCATTTTTCATACATCAAATGCACATATTGAGCACAATAATAATTTAATTTAGACAAATATTGCCAAAAAGATTCATGCTTAAATTGTGGTAAATGAAAAATAGCCATTTTGATATTTGCCATTTTTAAAGGCATGGCCTCGAATTCTAAAGCAAACCCTGATATTGAAAAGTGCTAACTCCATATCAAAGACGCCAAAAACTTGATGGAAAGAATTTGAAGTTTTAATATTTATAGCACCACGTGCAAGGTTTATCATCGAGTACTTGGGGTGTTGTCCACTAGAAGTTGTGTTTCAAGTACTAGGATTAGCTCAGATTTTTCAAGCTAGGCTAAGTGAAAAGGAAAGAAAGACAAGCTAAATCAAGCTGACAAATATAAAAGAAGATGCTTGGAGTTATGATTGGGTCAATTGATGAACCAAGTAATCGAGATGAGTCCTAACGTACCGAACCTATACTAAAAACTAGAGATGACCAGTTACACCATCAAAAACCACCCAAGCGCTCTCTTAAGGGTCATGAGCTAGTCTAACTAGTCTAACCACCTATTTTCATGAGGTTAGCTTAATTAGACCACTACATTAGCAACCCTCAGGCCTAAGTAGGATCGGGACTATTCTTATGTTAAAATCCTGGCTAGCCTCTCTCTCACACACGCTAATTGACATTGCCTTGATGTAAGTCAATAGCCCTAAAACATGGATGAAAGCTCTTCGTGGGCACGAGAGAAAACTCTAAGTTCAAACCATAAATTGGGTGTGATTACGCCTAGTCTAAGACTAATTAGACATGAAGAGGCTAATCACAAGTCAAGCCAACAAAAACTAACAACTAATCATCACACAATAACCACTTAACCCAAAATGAATAAGGTAACAACTAAACTAATCAACCACAAAATAGAGAAATAAACCTAATCTAACTTAGATTAAAGCAACCACTAAACACAAAATCACATTAAAAGCTAAACATTCAAGCTAAACATAATCTAAACATACATGCTCAAATAAAACAAAACAAGTAAAAATCCTAAAGATTATATTATTATACGAGCCAAGAATTAGGCGATTAAGGCATGTATATAGCTACTAAGTTGTCACCTTTGACTGAAATTTGAGCACCTCAAAAAAAGGTCATTCAGTGATGGTATCAGCGACGAAATATGATTGTTGTTTTTTTGCTCGTCGTTGTCTCCTCAGCAATAGAATTCTAGAATTTCATCGTCACCTGCCAATGGAACGGGTGACGGAAACATCGGAAAGCGGGAACAAAATGCGCGCAAATAGGCAATAGAATTAGCAACAAAAATACCATTCCTGATGGCGATGAAATGAAGATTCCGTCGCTAGGTCAGGTTTACAAAAAATAAATTTGGACAAGCAACAAACATTCTGTCACTTGTCTTTCATTATTTTTGCCCTTTTTTTTAAATAAAATTTTTGTTTACCCAATTGACCCAAATGACAAATACAATTCATTTCCTGTACGAAAACACATTGAGGATAACCTCCTCGATACTAATGCTTCACTGGAAGTGCTTTTAACAAATCCCAACCAACAACACAGTTAACCATCACACACAAACCGAACACTTTCAAGTGTCTCATCAAAATTCATCACAAATTCATACAATATATGCTTGAAAATGTAAGTATGCTTAACAAACCATGGTCAAGAGAGTAAAACAGAAATGGAAATTCACATATATATATAAGCAAGAAATAGAGAGCGAAGAGGCAAGCAAGTCAGGTTCAATAATTGAGATGGGTGTTATCATACTCTTCATCATCATCCTGATCGTCATTCTCTTCATCATGTTGTGGGGGTTAGTGAAGGGAGGTTGGGAGCCTGAAGCGGAACCTTGTTCTATTTGGGAAAAAGCCACCATCTTCTGATTCATAGTCATCATTTGTTGGCTCACCATTTGGTTAGACTCCTCTTAATGCTTGTATCCCTCCATAAGCATTTGATTTATTTCAACTTGCACAGTAAGCTCACCCCCTCAGTTGGTCATCATGCCCCTTAATCGTTCAACTCCTGTTGGGATGACACCTGACTTGTACCTATAGAAAACAATGTATATGAAGTATACATTAATGACAATGACTTAACTTTGCTTAAAGTGATGTTGTGCATAATTTTTCTACTAATGACTCAAATACAAATAGTGTTTAAATTTACTATACCTGCTCGTTGAGAGGGACTGAAGTGGGAGGACTCCCTAATGTGCACGACCTCATCTCCAATGTCGTAAATACGACCCTTTTTCCTCGTATAGATCTTCACTTAAAACTCTTTTGGATTCAGAAAAGATTGAGATGGATCTTGGTAATACCATTTTAGTCCCTTGAGAGTTGATGATGTTATGAAATTCTTGCTCAAAGGATTCCTACAGTATCACAACATTTACAAAAAATCAAATATATCACACTTAATAAAAGTTTATGAACCACTAATTAAGTTTGGCCATCGAGAATAACTTACGTATGTTTGTTGTGATTTCTTATAAACCTCAGGTCCTTTCTCTTTGCCCTAAAGTTTGTGAGTGCAGGCGAATAACTCAAGAATTATTGGCTTTGTCCCAAGTTACTCCCTCAACATGTTAAACAAATCCAGGAAACCACGTTAGCTACCACAATCAACCAAATAACTAGAAGAAGCTGTAAGATGTACAATTAGTTACTAGACGCCTCCTAGGCTCATGCATAGGGATCGATCCACAGGTGTGAAGAGATAGCCCAAGACTAGTTGGGTCACCAAGCGCCTTTTTTTGGGCTTTTTCATATAATTTCTTTTACGATTAGTTTGCATAATGTTGTTGGAGTCCTCTCCATTGTTCATCATCGAGCCATGCAGACTGCTTGTTGTGCTTCCTTGCCTTGCTAAGGAAGTTCCTCAAATGTGCATTGCCTCTATTTTTAAAATTTTTCCTTCTGCAATCCTCATGGATAGGATCGTAGGTAAACCACTTCTGCACATAAGAAAACAACAAATATATCAAATAATATCATAATAATGAATCAAGTACATACAATGTTCAATATTTAATAACTGTAGGCACCTTGAACTCTCCGAACCACAGATCTCTAACTTGTCTAGGAACTTTACTCCAAGAAATCATATTCGATTTGGAAGATTTGAGATATCCTTCCAATAGCACTTCGTTTAGAAGAAACTTATTTCAACAGAAAACATCCAACTAACGCGATATTACGAAAAATGCTTTGAGTACAAAACACATAACAAATTTACCACTTAGCCATTACCATCTAGCACAATATGTGTCTTTGGTCAATTGCTCCCATAAATAAATTGTACTTCACAATCTCCAGTTCCATTGTTTTACTGGGACTGGTTAGAGTTAGGGTCCATAGGTAGGGGAGGAGGATTGGCAGTGTTGGGAACAAGGGTGTTAGTTGGAATGTTATATGCATATTGTTAGGAGACAAATCTCTAGTGAGGGGTGTATAAGTTATGGGAAGTGAAAGACCCCATAGGAATTCCCCCAAATTGAGTGGGGATTGTTCGTAGAGCACCTGGCGTGTCAAGTGTTTGGGAGGGAGGTTAATCAATGTCCACTGCACTGGGCTGGGCACTGGAGCTCCTCCTCCCTTTTCTCAATGGCGAGTAGAGGACTTACCTCGACAGATGGTGGAATCCATACATGAAATAGTTAACTAAAAAAACAAGTACAAATAATGATTACACAGATCAACAATTTAGTCGCACGGCATAATAGTTAGAACATCAAGTTTTAAAATTGACACATATAATAAAAGTACAACCATACACGTTTGCATTACACTGATGGCAAGCACTGAAATATATATAACAATTAATGAGCATTTAATTGTCTGCATCATCCTCCCCACCCCCAACCTCATAATCATTCCCATTTGTCGTCGTCATCATCAGCATATAAATGTAAATCTCCCTGTTCTTTATCTGTTTCATTCTCATCTTCCCACTCACCCTCTTCATCACCCTTATCCTCTTATGCCTCATCTACATCATCATTTACCTAAATAAATGAAAAATCCATACCATCATTAACTTCTTCCGGTGGTGCACTTCTATCCACTAATGATGTAGGGATAACATCATTCACGTGTTCAACGAGTGTCGTCATATCCGTTTGCTGGTGAGCAATGGGTAGAGTGTATTGCATATCCACTGTGGCTCTTGGTTTGGTTGGAATGACAACAAACCAATTGACCCTATCCCTTCAACGATTTGGATGTGGCATAAAGCGCACTTGTGATGCAGTGTTTGGAAATATGAATGGATCATATTTTCTATACCTCCTTCTGCGATGAGCCTCAATAAGTTTTCTTAGTTTATGAGAATGTGTCCCACGATTCAATGTGGGATCAAACCACTCACAATTGAATACACACATCTTTTAAGTGGTTCAACTATATATTGGATTTCAATGATATCTTTAAGTGCGCCATAATAATCATTTTTGATATTACATTCTCCAATTCCACATACACCAACACCATAATTGTATGTTTTCTCCTGAATATTGTGCGCTTCTGTGCGGAATTTGAATTCATTAACTCTATCTGCAGTCCACGTTGACACATGTTTGTTAGGCTTTGCGGCCAACAATGTCAAGTACAAATGTTTGTGAGTATCGAATAGTTGAATGTAATGCACCTAAGGAGACTGAGGATGCGGTTTTAGTTGATACAATGCTCGTAATTGTGTCTAAATAATTTTAAGTGAATAAGTTCAATTACTTACATTTTGACTAAACCAATCTGTAAAAGAAGTTTCAATGATCGTATCAACATCAGCATCATTAACATTGGGATGTGCATTTGAGAGTTGTTCTGCGAAAAATTCTATGACATTTTGTACAAGAATAACTAACATTGGGATGTGCAGTTCATACTTGTTATATGAAAATTCCGCAACATTTTGTACAAAATGTGAATGCACAATGTTTTTCAAGCATATACTCAATTGCAACTTTTGTTGTTGAAGGGCAGAACTCAACCACTATAAGGCTTAACTTCATCGTAATTTAATAGCACTTGAAGATGAACAACAATATATTTAGCATTTGTGAGATACCTTGATCTTCCCTTCCTAATAGTGATTCCTGGCGGCTCAAACACAGATAGAGTTGGGACATGGTTATTATGTTCATTGCCATCCTCATTACATTGACATCTCTTGTGCACGGAGGGCATATTAGAGCTAAAATAATAGGAGGCAAAAATTGTCCTTTCAGCTTGTAAGTAAGCTTCTGTAATTGAACCTTCAGGATACGCTTATTGCTTTATCTTTTTCTTTAAACGACCGAAGTACCTAACAAAGTAATATTAACCAATGACTTGTAAGTGATTGCATAGTTTAGTTATTAAAATCCATTTTCATCAAATATAATCTATTTTACCTCTCAAATGGATACACCCATCGGTACTGCACAGGACGACCAAGTAGTGCCTCTTCTGCCAAGTGCACCAGTGAATGCTCCATTACATTGAAGAATGCTGGAGGAAATATTGTCTCTAACTCACAGAAAGTAATGGCAATGTTCCGATGCATTTCCTTAAGTACATCTTCTTGTAGTGTTGTGGAGCATAAGTTTTTAAAAAACTGACTTATTTCAATAAGAGGTTTTAACACATCATCCAGGAGAGCACCAAATGCATTCGGTAATAGAGTCTCCATGAACAAATGACAATCATGACTTTTTATATTGTTAAACTTTAGTTCATTAGGTTCCACAATATTCTTCATACTAAAGCAGTATCCATCAAGCATGTTAAGTCCCTTTACCCACTCTCACAACTCTCTTCTCTTATTCGTAGCAAGAAAGAACTTTGCTTTTGGTTTAATCGTTTTGCCGCTTGGGCCTGGTTGCAAATGCAATTCTTCCCTATCATATATATCTGCGACAGTCATTCTTGATTTGACATTGTCATTTTTTTTCCAGGAACATCCATCATAGTGTTGATAATGTTCTCAAAGAAGTTTTTTCCTATGTACATCACATCCAAATTATAGCGGAACAACTGGTGTTGCTAGGAAGGCAACTCCTATAATATGCTGTTCTTTGTCTAGTTATGCTTATTTTTCTTAAATCCTGATATTTGACAATCACCGTTTGTCATTACCATTAGGTAGTGTTCCACCTCAGTGCAAAGATGTTCCCCACATATATAGCCAAGAGGACCCCACGTAACAGTTTTGCCTTTTCTAAATGGAGTTTTATTTATTCTAAATGCATGATTCCTTGGTAAGAGACACCGATGACAATCAAGCCATGAGAATTTACCTCCATTATTGAGTCTAAAAGTCTTCTGTTCTTTCATACATACTGGATAAGCAAATTAACCATTAGTGCTCCGCCATACAGCATTCCATATGCCGGGAAATCATTAATGGTCCACATAAGTGCAACCTTCATTTGAAATGTCTTACCCGTAGATATGTCATATGTTTCAATTCCAACATCCTACAGCTCCTACAACTTATCAATAAGAGATTATAAATATAGACCTATTTTGTTCTTGGGACTTTTAAGGTTGGGGATCACACAACTGAACAACATGAATGGTGTGGTCATACACATTTCAGGGGGATGGTTATATGGGGTAACCACCACCGACCAAATGGAATAAGATCTTTAAGACAAAGTTTAAGTATTAAATCCATATGCACATAACCCAAGCCTAACATTTTGAGGCACTGCAGCAAAATCACGGTACTTGTTATCAAAATGTTTCCACGCTACCCCATCTGATGGATGACATAAAACACTGTCCGCACGACGACGTTCATAATGCCATGTCATGTGCTCTGTAGTGCTTCTTGATCCATACAACCTCTGCAGTCGAGGTTTCAATGGCAAGTAATGCATCCTTACATGTGGCAATGAAGTTTGCTTCCTTTGTTGTGATGTTTGCCTCTTCCATGTCAAATGCCTGTAAAACTTGCATGCACCGGGGTTTGAGTCCTCTTTAAAGAAGAGGATGCTACCTTTTGCGACAACAATCAATGTGTATCTGTAAAACCCCGAAAATTCATTTTCGGGATGAGTTATATTTAGCATGGACCGACCTAGGCCTTATGACCTAAATCAATCCAGCTCAATGCAAAACTTTCTTTTTTTTGTTTTTAACTCCTTTTATTGCAGGAAGGGAAGATGACATAATTGTTATTTTGTTTTTTTTACGATTTTTGTTTTTGAATAACTCTTTCTCCCTCCCCAAACACCCTAACCCTATAGCTAGCCACCCCCTATTGTCTCTTTCCCTCTCTCACTCGAACTTTCTCCCTTAAACCCTAGGCCCCCCATGGTTTTCCTCTCTCTCTCTCTCTTGCACTCTTTCGCTCGCTCGTTCTCTCTCTCTCTCTCTCATTATTTATTGGTCTTTTGGATTCACGGGTATGAATTTGCAACTTTTGATGCATGTTTATGAATTTTCTGATTTAAAACATAAGTGGGTGACGGTGGAATCAACTTCCTTCTCAAAACCCAATCAAGGTGAGTTTAATGTTGATGTTTTGAAGTTGGTTTGAATAAAATTTTGATCTTTTACTTGACTTGGGTCGGTGAGGGCTAAGAAATCGATAGGATGTATGTGGGTAGATGTGTGAATCGACATAGTGCAAGTTTAGACTAAAAAGACCCCCTTTGAAAGTAGAATAATTGCGCAGAACACCTCTGATCAAATCCCAAAGCAGACCCCATTTTAAAATTCGACCCACGATGGTATTTTAGTCCGCACACCACAAAATTTTTAAGGTAGAAAGGCTAGAATATTCAGAGTAATATTATTTTTGAATCAAGAAATCGGAGTAGTATTAGGTGAGTTATGTCCGATTTATCGAGGACTGCCTAGATCTGGACATCTAGTGACCCCGTAGGTTCTTTGAGAAAATTGACCTGATGTTGGACAGATTTTGAGAAAACACTAAGCATAGAAATTTTAGGACACGGACTAATCTTTCTAGAATTCGTAAAAGCTTTGTGTTTCAACGCCAGGAACCTGAGATACGGACTCTGGAAGTTGAGTTCTGATTCTGAGCGAAACAAGAAGCGAGACTGACTGCAACTCGAAATTCCTAAAGTGATCTAAAAATCGTAGAAAAATTAATCTAGACTAACGATAGGGCAGGGATGTGTCTCGTACAGTTTGAGACCTAAAATAAGGGTGTTGTTTGAATCCAAGTGCAGATATCTAGGCCGAGCTAAGGGAAACCGAGCCCGTAAGTTACGAACTACCAGGTAACAATCAGGCCCTAACCGTTCCCTGATGTTATTTTGCAAAATGTGATTTGTGATCATGTGTAAAGGTTGTTTGAATGTGTTTGGTGTTGGTGTTCGGGAAATTTTCCCGAGTGAATGTGAAATAATATATTTCATGTGGCATGTGTTTAAATGTTTTGCTAACTCTGTGAGTGCATGGGTTATTAGGCTAATTATGTTGCAAAAATATTGTGCAAATGTTTTGGGATTAGAATGGGTGGTTTGGAATGTGTTTGTTGGTTAAAAATCAAGTTTAAGTATAAATGTGGAAAAAATGGCTAAATGGGTGAGACTGAAAGCATGTTTTGTGTCACTAAAAGCCATTAGCCTTCGTCGGGTAAAGAGTATGCATGTGGTTGGCCACGTGCCTCCTTTGGGACGGACATTGGCCAGGTTAGCGGTAACCGTCCATATTAACGATAGGCCAGGGTATGGTTAAGCGGTAACCGTCCAAGTTGACAGTAGGTCAGGGTGCGATTAAGGAGTAACCGTCCAAGTCGACGGTGGGCCAAGCTATGATTAAGTGGCAGCGTTAAACCAAATGAGACCCAGTGGGGTCGCTCGCCTTTGAAAACCTGAAACTAAATAAAAGGAACTTGGATTATAGTATGCTCCTACTAAGAATGTATAGATGTGATCTACTTGTGGTTCCCCATCCCTTAAAACGGTTCGAAAATGAATTTGTGTGCGTGTTTTGACTGTTCGGGGTGGTTGTTATTGAGTTTATATCATTTTTGTAAAATGTTTTCTTTTTAGGTGAAGTGCACGAGCATGGGGTTGGCGACTCAAATTAGTGCAAGGCCGTGGTATGAGATTTATTGAAATGAATCAGTTCTAGTTTAGACTTGTCTTAAAGATTGTGTTTCAGTTGGACTTTGTTATACTGTTGTTAATGTTAAGATTTGAGAATAGAGTTGTGCGAAGTTTTGTATGATACTCAGCTTGGTATTTCCAAGAAGGAAATCATTCCGCTGCCACATAGGTTAATATTAGTAATAAAGAATGAATTAGAAATTCGGGAGTGTTACAAAGTGGTATCATAGCCCAAGTTAACTGACCTAAGGACTTGCCTAGAAGATTGTGATCAGGAAAAAAAAATGTAAAATTAAAACTGATAGAACTAAGGACTGCTCTGAGTGTGAGTGTAGGACGGAAAAAGGGGGTATGTCTATATATGCTTTTTGTTTGTAATCATGTATCTAATTTGGACCTATTAATGAATAGGATGAATGGGACTCGCCATTGTGGTTGTATGGAGCGGCGTTGCCATTATCAGAGATTCGGAAAGATGCCTGGAGTTAGTCTGACTAGCCACTTAGAGCAGGTTGAGACTTTTATTTATTGGAGGTTAGAGGGGATCCCGAACGACTGTCTGAGGTTGGGGCACAATCAGGCCCTATTCTTCCTTTTGGCCCTCTTGATTGACCCAGTGTGGCGTTATCGGGTTAGGGAGCTTCACCTTAAGAATAGGTTGTTCAACTTCATCGGAAGATGTTACTGACACAACTAGGAGCCTATGGGGTTAGATTTAGAAGGGCTAGCGGACCACCTCATAGATGTAGGGACACTACGATCAACCTCCCACCCCTGATACTGAAGATGAGAGACCACCACCCTTAATGGAGGAGGATGCTGAAGAGGAAGATTCTGTAGGAGAAAGCGAGCTTATGGAGAGGGGTGAGGAACTAGGAGAGGAACCCATTGAGGAAGGAAACCCTAGGGATGAACCCTTAGATGAGAATGATCCGGACGAAGATGCTATGGAAGAGTAAGGCCCAGAAGAGGACCCTGAGGAAGTGCCCTCAGAAGAGGAGGACCCTGAGGAAGAGCATCTAGTAGAGGAAGACCTCGAAGAGAACCCAGCTGAGGAAGAACCCAAGATTGAGGTTACCCACTAGAAGCAGGGAAGGTACGGCAGGCTGTGTCGTGGTACCTGCCCCATAGACGCCCTAAGCAGTAGATGCTAATAGTTACTGGAGGTTTTATTTTTAAAGACTATGATGTTTATTTTCCTTATGCTAGTGAGTATGAACTACAAAGTTTTGTTAAAGTGCTTATGTAATGAAAGTATTGATGTGTGGAACAGTCACCATTTCAAATCTATGTATTAGAACTTTATTGAGTTACATGGATGCAACTATTTGTTATGATTGGCTTAGAATTGTGCATTTATGCTATATATGTATTCATACGTGAATGTTGTTGGTGTTAATGAGATGTGTATGGGACATGTGAAGAGGAGACTGGGCCACATAAGCGTGGCAAGTGAGTGGGATTGTGAATAGAACTATGTGTTTGTTGTGGATGATAATATGGCATGAGATGGCTTACTAAACCATAGTAGCATGTGCGTAGCAAACTATTAGGAAAGTAACTAGACTCGGTTTGTTCCAAGCTAAACCAACACGTGTCTTGTTTAATTTTGGTGATACGCATTCCGTTATTTTTGTCAAGCTGGTCGAGACACTAGGGTTAGTTCCAACCTATAGACCCCTTATACTGTCTATGACTTTCCCTAAAGGGAAGACTGCAAAAAGTGATGAACTGTATGAGGATTGCCCTAGCTCGATGTATGAATACGAGTTTTTGGCAGACCGATACAATTTTAAGCTGACTGATTTGGGTGTCATTTTAGGGACGGATGGGTTAGGAAAATATCAGGCTCAGATAGACTGTCCAAAACAAATAATCACCCAATGGGGTCTAATGGGGAGAAATTAGTACACAAAGGGAAGGTCTTAAGACCTGGAGTAAAGCTGATTACCATAACGAAAACCCGCAAATTGTTAGGAAGATCAAGTGAGGGGTTCTTATGTGATCTAGTGAAAATCGAGGTTGTTGAACCCTCCCCGAAAGACATTCTAGTAGTACGGGAATTCCCGAATGTATTCCCAAAAGAAATTTTCGGTACAACACCCCTTAGAGAAGTAGAGTTCTGTATTGATCTGATACATGGAGCCACCGCCATCTCTAAGACACCCTATCGAAGGGTAGCACGGAAACTTAAGGAGTTAAAAACACAACTGGACGAGCTATTAGAAAAGGGGTATATCTGACCTAGTACGTCTCCATGGGGAGCCCCGGTATTGTTCGTGAAAAAGAAGGATGAGACCCTGAGGTTGTGCATGGAAGATAACAGTTAAAAACCCTTACCCTTTGCCTATAATAGACGACCTCTTTGACGAACTTACGGTGCGGGGACCTTCTCAAAGATAGACATTCGTCCAGTGTACCATCAACTCCGGATCAAGGACGAAGACATACCTAAAACTGCGTTCCGTACCTGTTATGGGAATTATGAATTTGTAGTGATGCCCTTTGGGCTCACAAATGCCGCAGTAGCATTCATGGATCTCATGAATATAGCCTTTGAACCTTGCTTAGACCAATTTGTGGTAGTGTTTATAGACGACATATTGATTGACTCAAAGACTTCAGAAGATCATACCCACTACTTGAGGCTCGTTCTAGAGATACTGCGGAAGAACGAGTTGTGTGCCAAGTTGACGAAGTCTGACTTTTGATAAACCTCTGTTTCACCTCCTTTAGACTCGATTTTTACCTCTGATTTTAGTGGTTTTTGGTAAAACTTTAAAAGTATAGGGGTTGATTAGGCATTCTTTACCCCAAATCCGCCTCTATGATGTATTTTTGTGTTTTCATGAGTTCGATTGGAAGAAACGAGGAAAACAAGCTAATGTCTAGCCAAACAGGAGCCAAAAAGGTAGATTTCGAGTCAAGAGCAAGTGGCATGGAGGCACCATGCCAGGTAGTGTGACCGTGCCACCCTAGGAAACAAGAAAAAGAGAGGCAGCAAAGTGGCATGGTGGCACCGTGCCACATGGCACGACAGTGCCACTTTAGTGGTTCCTGTTTAATCGTGATTTAGCATTATAATTAGGCATTATGTAATTTTCTCTCTTCTTCTCTCTCGAAAAACTGCGACTTTAGGTTTTTTAGATCTAAAATGTTGTTCTTGATTTCAAAGCATTGGATTGGCATTGATTTATGCATTTGGTAGATTATTGCTGCAGTTAATAAAAAGTACGCTCCTTTCCCTTTTTCTCTTGTGTTTTAGTTCAAAGTTAATCCTTTTAATCATGTTCACGGTCTTGATTGTGATTGTGATTGAAACAATGATTAGAGGCTAAGTTTGTTGTCTTGGATTGGGCGTAGCCCCTATTGTGCGAATTGAAATCATGCTCTAGGTTTTGTGAATGAATGCCCATGTTTATGACTGAACTCTCACTTAGCAGGCGAAGTGTTCGATGAATTACCTGAAAGCGTTGAATTCATGTTCTTAAGTTAGGGCTAGGAGATCAATGACAGTTGAATCCTTTACTTAGAGCTGCTTTGTGAGCAATTTAATTTCTTAACATGAAAATAGTTAGCAGTTCAATTGGGAATAGTAGTTACTTAATCCTGTCGTTTTGTTGATTCCTGTATCATGAAAATAGATAATTAGGATCACCTAACCAGTCTAACAACCTTCGAGAGAAGGCGTAAATGTGCTTCAATTGGTAATCATTCCATTTCGATTGTCTGTGTGGGTTGAATTGCATGACTTAGTTTATAGTCCAAGGAACACAATAGTGTGGTGAACCCCAATCCAGGACCCTTGTTAGTATTGATTTAGATAATAGCAGTAGTCTTCAGCAGAATAGAACTGTTACTTAGTGAAAACTAATTTTTGTAGATTCTGGCGTAAATAGAGTGTTATCGGTTGGTTTGGTGTTTGAAACTGAGTTCCCTATGGACACGACCCATACTTGTCGTTGCTAGCTATAATTAGCACCGTGCACTTGCGGTAATACATTTTTAAGACAACAAGTTTTTGGCACCGTTACCAGGGGACTTGGTTCTTTCAACATCGAAAGCAATTCAAAACGCTCTAGATTAGGCTTTTTCATTTTCTTTTTTGTCCTTGTTTTTCCCCCTTATTGTTTTACCTTTGGTTGAACCTGCTTACGCTTGGCATAGTTTTTGGCTTTATACGCACAGGCGTAGTTAGAGGGATCGAGCACTCATTCCCTTTGATCGTGAGATAGAAGCCACTGCGCGAAGGCAAAGCGGTGCGAGGAAGTAACAACAACAATAAGTCAGCGTGGCGGAGAGAAATCCTAGGGTTCTGCAGGACTATGTCCTACCGTAGGCCACCGGCCTCACCTCTTCCATTGTCTACCTGACCGTTGAAGTGAACAACTTCGAGCTACGACCTGCTCTTGTGTCCTTCATGGAGAAGGATCAGTTTAGTGGGCATCCCAGGGAGACCCTCATATTCACCTTCGCAACTTCCTGGCGAAATGTGACACAATCAAGCTCAACGGGGTCTCCGCTGATGCAATCAGACTATGACTCTTCCCTTTCTCGCTAACGAACAAAACCAGTGAGTGGCTCCTTAATGAAGAGCCTAACTCCTTCACTACCGAGGAGGCCTTATCGACTGCATTCTTGAGCAAGTAGTTTCCCCCTGGCAAGTCCGCTAAGTTTAAAGCGAAAATCACCTCCTTATCTCAACGAGGCGATGAGTCACTTTATGAGGCATGGGAAAGATTCAAAGATCTTCAACGCCAATGCCCCCACCACAGAGTACCTGACTAGCTTCTAATCCAAACCTTCTACAATGGATTAGACTAGTCACTGAAGATGTCTGTTGACGCCGCAGCTGGCGGCGCAATTATGGGGAAGTTAATAGAGGCTGCGAAGGCCATATTGGAGGATATGGCCTCCAACAACTACCTTGGGCCAGTGAAAGGGCAGCCCCAAAGAGGGTGAATGGGGTCTATGGGATCGACACTGTGGACTTGCTAGCTAGTAAGGTTGATGCATTGGCACAACGTTTCGACAAGCTTGGGACTCCTCATCCAAGGAGTTTAGTGGGGGGTCCCTCAGGTGCGATGTTTGGGGTTGGGGCCCTTTATACGATTTGTGGCATTCATGGCCACATCACTACTGAGTGTCAATCCACTTTACCAGGTGTTGAGCTTGCCAATGCAATGCAAAACTATGAGCAATGCCCACAAAATAACCCCTTCTCAAATACATATAGCCCCGGTGGGGAAATCATCAAAATTTCTCCTACCGCAGCAACAATCCCATGCCACCCAATACTTCCCAACCATAACCTCCTGCTTTCCAACACAAGCCTCCTTATGCCCTACCTCCACAACAACAGCCACCCCTGCCAAAATCCAATTTGGAGAGTCTTATGGAGCGCTTCGTAGCAACCCAAACCAAGACCAATGAGGCACCAGGTGAGTCGGTCAGTCAGTTGATAGCTAAATTTGGTACTATGACCACTCACTAGAAGATGATGGAGAACCAGATGGCCCAGATTGCGCAGCAGATGAGCCATTTGTCTACGCCTCAGGGACATCTGCCAGGTCAATCTGAGACCAATCCTAAGGGACAGATGAACGCTATCACACTGCGAAGTGGTAGGGAGCTGGAGAGCCCTAATATGCCTATGAGGGAAGAAAGGAGGGAGACTGATAATGAGGGTGATGCTACCAGGGAGGCCCCTATTGAGATTCCCAATGAGAGGGCCCATACTGAAAAGACCCAGGATCACAAGTACTGAAAAGACCCATACTGAAAAGAGAGATGAGCATGTTTCACCTTTAGTGAAGCCTTACAAGCCTCCTGTTCCATATCCTCAGAGGTTAGTAAAGGCTAAGGAGGAGCACAAGTACGAGAAGTTTCTCGAAATGCTGAAAAAGTTCCACATCAACATTCCCTTCCTAGAGGCTATTACTGACATGCCTTCTTACGCCAAATTTCTGAAGGATTTATTATCCAACAAAGGGAAGTTGCTCGAGAATACTACCGTAGCACTCACTGAGGAGTGCAATGCAATTATTCAAAACAAACTGCGTCCTAAGCTTTCAAATCCAGGAAGCTTCTTCATCCATTGTTCGGTTGGGGATGTAGCTATCAGCAGGGCACTATGCAACCTTGGAGCTAGCATGAGCCTTATGCCCTATTCCATATGCAAGAAGCTACAAGTGGGGGAGCTGAAACCCACTACCATATCCTTGCAGGTAGCTGATAGATCCATCAAATACCCTTTCGGTATTCTTGAGGATGTTCGACAACAAGTGGGAAAGTTCTTCATACCATGTGATTTCGTGGTTATGAAGATAGAGGAAGACTCCTGCATTCCTGTCATACTTGGGCGAGCTTTTCTAGCCACTATAGGAGCAATGATAGGTGTGGAGAACGACAGGCTTTCCCTTCAAGTAGGGGATGAAAAGGTGGAGTTTAGCTTGCCATAAGTTATCGCCTTCCCCACCACGGGCGACTCGTGTTGTAGAGTCGATGTGCTGGAAAAAGCCCTCAACTAGGATGCAAAGGCCCGGTATTCTGTAGAGGATCCACTAGTGGCCACGTTGGTTGGCTGTTGTGCAACTAACTCTCATTCGAGGGAGAAGGAGGAGTACGCTAGACTCCTCAATGAGTCTATTGCCTATAAGCCTAGGCAGTCCCGCATAGGGGTCCTTAGTGTGGAGGAGCCCACCTCCAAGGGAGAAGAGGAGTGCCCACCGACGGTAGAGCTAAAACCTCTACCTTCCCATCTCACGTATGAATTCGTCGACCCCTCCCATAAGTTTCCTATTATTGTTAATGCTAAACTGAATGGCCCCCAATTAGAACAATTGTTAGATGTGCTGCGTAAGCATAAGGGTGCCACTGGTTATAATATTGATGATATTCAGGCACTTAGTCCCTCATTTTGTAAGCACTGCATCTTTCTTGATGACGGTCATCATCCCTCCCGACAAACTGAGCGTCGTTTAAATCCCAACATGCAAGACGTTGTGAAAAAGGAAATTGTTAAACTACTTGACGCTGGGATCATCTACCCTATCTCAGATAGTGAGTGGGTGAGTCCAGTTCAGGTAGTCTCTAAAAAGGGAGGGATAACTATGATTAAAAATGAGCAGGATGAGCTCATTTCGACCAGGACTATGATGGGGTGGCGCATGTGCATTGACTACCGTAGACTGAATGAAGCCACCCGGAAGGACTATGACGGGGTTGCAAAGGTTGGCACGACATTCCTTCTTTTATTATTTGGATGGGTATTCAGGTTTCTTTTAGATTTCTATCCATTCCGATGACCAGGAGAAAATCACCTTCACGTGCCCGTATGGTACCTTCGCTTATCGAAGCATGCCATTCGGACTGTGCAATGCACCTGCCACTTTCCAACGTTGTATGACTGCCACATTTTCAAACCTTATTGAAAAAACCATGGAGGTGTTTATGGATGACTTCTCCGTCTATGGAGGTACCTTTGACCTTTGCGTAGAAAATTTAACCAAGGTACTCTGTGGGTGCGAGGAAGTCAACCTAGTATTGAATTGGGAAAAGTATCACTTTATGGTACAGGTAGGGGTAGTACTAGGTCATGTTATATCTAATCGGGGCATCAAGGTCGATAAGGCTAAGGTAGAGGTCATTTAACGATTGCCCCCTCCTACTTCGGTAAAAGGGGTGCGGAGTTTCCTTGGTCATGCGGGGTTTTATCGCCGCTTTATCAAGGATTTCTCCAAGATTGCTAAACCTCTAACTCAGCTTCTCACCAAGGATGCCCCATTTATCTTTACTGATGAGTGCCATGAGGCTTTTTTCCGAATCAAATAGGTACTGATTTCTGCCACCATCTTACAACCACCAGATTGGGATCTCCCCTTTTAGATCATGTATGATGCTAGTGATCATGCGGTAGGGGCAGTACTGGGACAAAGGAAGGATAAGAAGCCAGTGGTGATCTATTATGCTAGTAGAACACTGGATGAGGCACAACAGAACTACACAACGACTAAAAAGGAACTATTTACGTCACGTGCATGATGGAGAAGTTTCGACCTTATCTCCCCTGTTCTAAGGTCATCGTGTACACCGACCATTCCGCACTCAAGCACCTTCTAGAGAAGAAAGATGCTACGCCTCGCTTCTTTTGCTGGATTCTGCTACTCCAGGAGTTTGATCTGGAGATCAAAGACAAGGCGGGGGCCAAGAACGTTGTGGACAATCATCTCTCCAGGCTCGTTATTGAGAGCCACGACATTCCCATCGATGATGCTTTTCCTGATGAGCATCTCATGGGCATCACCTCGGGACAAGCCTCATAGTTCGTCGAATATGCGAACTACTGAGCTTCGGGAATCCTCCCCCATGATTTATCCTCCCATTAGAAAAAGAAATTCCTCCATCATGTCAAGATGTATTTGTGGGAGGATCCCTTCCTTTAGAAGTTGTGTAAGGATGCGATTTGCAGGTGATGCCTTCCTGAGGGGGAAATTCAGAGTGTGATCTCCCATTGTCACGACTCTCCATGTGGAGGACATGCTAGCACCTCCAAGACAGCCACTAAGGTGCTCCAAGCGGGGTTCTGTTGGCCCTCACTCTTCAAGGACGTCTATGCATACGTCCATGCATGTGGTTGCTGCCAACGGATGTGGAATCTGTCAAGGAAGAATGAGATGCCCCTTAACTTCATCCTTGAAGTTGAAATCTTCGATGTTTGGGGCATTGACTTTATAGGACCTTTCCCGTCCTCAAGGGGCAACAAGTACATCCTAGTTGCTGTAGACTACGTCTCCAAGTGGGTAGAGGCAATGGCAAGCCCTACCAATGACTACAGGGTAGTGGCTAAACTTTTCAAGAAGATTATATTCCCTCATTTTGCAATCCCGAGCGTGTCAATAAGTGACAATGGGCTGCAGTTCATAGAGAAGAAACTGGAAGCTCTTTTAAGGAAATACGGAGTGCACAAGTATGGACTTGGCTACCAACCTCATACTAGTGCCCAAGTAGAGATCTTCAACTGGGAAATCAAGTCTATTTTGGAGAAAACGGTTGGGAGATCTTGTAAGGATTTAGCGGACAAGCTGAATGATGCTCTTTGGGCCTACCAGACTGCATTCAAGACCCCAATTGGAACCACTCTGTTCTAGTTAGTCTACGGTAAGCCTTGCCACCTACCCCATAAAGCAAGAACACAGGCTTATTGGTCCATCAAGCACCTATTCTTTGATTTGAAGGCCGTGGGGGAGAAGAGGATGTTGCAGTTGAATGAGCTCTGAGGAGATCCGCTTGGATGCCTATGATAGTTCTCGACTCCATAAGGAGCGAACTAAGCGATGGCATAATAAGCTTATCGACCGCCGCGAGTTTCAGGAAGGCGGCTCGGTTCGCCTTTTAAATTCCCGCTTGAAGCTTTTCCCGAGGAAGCTTTGCTCTAGATGGTCGGGTCCCTTCAAGGTGCTCAAGGTGTATCCATATGGGGCCATTGAAATCGGCAATGAGACCACCGGCTCGTTCAAGTTGAACGGGTATCGCTTGAAACACTACATTGTCAGTGAGTCACTCAAGGGAAAGCTCACATGTGCCATCCCCGATGTCTCTTCTCCTTAGAGACTCTCAAGGTCAAGCTCGAGACCTAAAGCAAGCGCTTCTTGGGAGGCAACCCAAGCTTTACTGCTTTCGAAAAAAAGAGAAAAAAATGAAAATGAAAAAAAAAGGAGGAGATGAGAGGAAAAAGTTCAAAAAAATGAGTGAGAAAAAGAAGTAACGCATTTGGATGAAGATGACTAAGAGGGCAAAAAGTTGTCGTGGGCACCATGCTGGGCGGCATGGCCATGCCACCCCCTTCAAGATTTCAAGAAAAAAAAAAGAGGGGGAGCAAGAAAAAATCATGGGTTTGACCGGCAAAGTGGCACGACCGTGCCATGTTTTGAGTTTGCAGTGCGAAGGCAGCATTGTGGCACGGTGGCCCCGTGCCTAGTGGCTCGACTGTGCCACATTAAAAATCGGCTAAAAGGCCGATTTCCTTCTTCTTCCTCCTTCTTCCTTATTCAAGCTCTCCCCTTTCTCTCTCTCAAAACACGAAAGCCTCTATCTCTCTCACTCTCACCATTACCTGCTCAAATCCTCCCCCAAAACTCTTAAATTCTCCCAAATTCCTCTAAATTTCTTCAATTCCTTCACTTAACTTCACTCTCCTCCCAAAATTGCTCACCTTTTCACCCCAAACTCACCCCATTCCACAACCCATTTTCTCTCTCCAAAACCCTAACCTCCATTGTTGAGGTTGAAAGTTGTAGAGACAGAAATTGTCCCTTCTTTTGCCACTTTCAGCTCCTACCTTCCCTTTTGGGTTCAGATCTGTTGTTCCTTCACAAAATGGGCAAGAAACGAGTTAGAAAGGCTTCAAGGGCTCCATCTCAACCTAAGAAATCATCAAGGGCAACCTCCTCTTCAGCTGCAACTGCTTCTGTTAAAGGTACTAAGGATGCATGCCCTCTCATTTTTCTTGCTAGCACTAGGGGTTTGCAATTTGTCAATGATGAACAAAAGTCACGATATGATCTTTTAGCCACTAGGAACACTAGTGAGCAAAAATATTTTCATGCTAACTTGTTGAGATCTTTACGAATGTTGGATGACATGTTGACTCTGATTCGTAGATTAAGATGGACTAAGTACATAAACATGCAATGTACATCCTATGACCGTCTTATGGTCGAGTTTTTGAGTTTCACTACATGTCGATTGGGATAGTAGTTATGGTGGTCATGAGGTAGCCATTTATTTTCCTAGGTTCAACATCGACCACCAGATGAAGTTGAGGATGTTTAAAGAACTATTGAGATTCCCGGTAGACGGCAGGGCTTTTAGAGATGTGCCCTCGTTATGGCAACTTGATCCCATTTGGCTGAGCATTACCTGCTCCATACGAAAGGAATACACTGACCGGTGGGGGAGACTTAGGATTTTTAACCCCCAACAGGCCAAGGCCTTCGACATTTGTAATGTCAACTTGCGGTACCTTCAGCGCCTAACCGCCAGCATCATTTTCGGGCACAACGACAACGAGAATGGTTGTCTGAAGGCCGAGTTGTTCATTATCTAGTGTGCCCTGTTGGGCACCCCCATGGATACGGGGGTATTCATAACCCACCACTTAGTGGAAGTAGCCAAGACCAGCAATGGGAATGTCATTAGCATTGGCGGCACTGTTACCGCCATTGCCAATGCCCTAGGCTGCGGCTCGAGGCTCTCCACTCTCGAGCCCAATTTTCTAAGTGCTCACCTCGACCTCGGCATCCTCCACCATATGCATATTATAGACACCCAATGTGACACCATTAGGTACCCCTACCACAAAGCCATCATTTTCACCCTTCCCAGTATTGAGCGCACCACGGTCGCCAACAAACAAAATTGGAACTAAGACGGGAGGATTATTACGGTAATTGTTCTACGTAAGGAGGAATAGTTATCGGCTGATGATGACATTGAGTTTGATGAGGGGGGAGATGATGAGTATGAGGAGGAGGAGGAGGAGGACGTTGATGCTGGCTGAGGAGAGCCCGAGCCCGAGGATATCCATGCTGAAGATGCAGCCATCCCATCACATCCACCTCCACTTTACCCATCGTTCACCCATGAGATGGGTTGGTCTTCTTCCCCAACGGCATACATGCCGCTCGACCCTGCCTTTCTCCAGTCTTTCTCCAACCTCCAAATGGAGGTTTCAAGGCTTCGGGAGGGGTTCACTGGCAAGCATGTGGACTTTGGTCGCCTATCCGGGCTCGCGGACTCCATTGAGGAGGGAGTGTCATATTATCAGGGTTTCGTCGACCGCCAGGAGGAGCGGGAGCAGTGGTGGATTCAAAGGGAGGAGGAACGGGCTATCAGGGAAGCCCGGGAGTACAAGGAGCGCCGGCAGATGAAGGAACTACTTTGGTGCCTATCGGAGTCCACTCGACAGATGGAGGAGCGTTTACGCTTCTTTTAGGGTGATCAAGGCGACTCCTTATCCTTACCATGTTATGATCCCTCCACCTTCCATCCATTTCCTCCACATTTCTAGCCACCTCCAGGGCCTGACAACACCCATTGACTGTAAGTGTATTCCCCCTTCCCCTTCTTTTCTTATGCATCACATTTTCATTGGGGACAATGAAGGGTCCAAGCATAGGGGGGATGTTTATATCTGTTTAATGGTGTTCATTGTAGATATTTCCTTGCATTTAGCACTTTAGGTTTCATTCTAGTTTAGCGGCATTCTTAGGTTATTCTTAGGTCTTCATTTCATTTCATACATTAGGTAGGCATGTAGGACATCGCATTTAGGTAGATGATGCATTGTATATGTTTCCTTCCTAGCCGTTGATCTGAAGTGGGAACATGATGAGTAGGGTCGTACAAGACCATGAGGTAACCCTTTTGACCCTTCTCTTTAGTTATCTGCTTATGGATTTTCTCGTTAGTTTTACTACTTTTGAAAAAAAAAAAGAGAGAGAAAAAGAAAAAAATGGTTGTGAAAACCCCTCTAATGATGACATTCAAGGGGTGATGATGTGATTGGTTAGTTGTGTAGCTTGTGGCAAATGAGGTTGAATTTCGGCTAATATCTTGTGAAACCATTTTGGAAATGATTTTGATGACTGGGCTTTGTCTGCTTGCGTATTTACCCTTGATGACTGTTGTGATGTGAATTAACTGAACCTTGGTTGTTGGCCATCTCAGCTAGTTCATGATTTTGGTTGAAGACCCAGTGAGATTTTTGAGCCTATAATGACTATTCACTCTATATGGTCTTGAACATCCTTTCATGAGTGTTCACTGCTTTGCATAGATTTCTCTAGAACTTGGCCCAACCCTCTTCGAGGTCATGGTTGGTATGTGCATGGTGTTAATATGATTGATGCATTTGTTTGGTTAGAATGCCACATGAGCAAGAAAGCCACCTTGTGTTACTATGATCTTTTTTTCACCCCCTTTGAGCTGTTCCCCTGTCATTTGATTCACCCATGTCTACTTAACCCATGGCCTGAAATGAATAATCCTATCCTATGCCAAGTTAGTAGAACAATGTTGTGAGTTACTTTTGATGTGAGTGATATGCTTGTTTGTGCGTTCCAGTGGTTGGCTTTGATCGGTTGTTAGCGTTGTACTGTTAGGAGTTGAAGTAGTCCTTGGACCTTGACCATTCTCTTGCCTCATTTTCTTAAAAAAAACAAAAAAAAGAAAAAGAAAAGCAAAGGTACAAACCAAAAAAAAAATAAGAAAAGTGCATGAATAAAACGTTTGGCCAAGGAAGTTAGCAAAAGGATAAGTAGTTTCAGCTCCCTTTTTCATATGTGGTTTGAGTTGTGGATATGGGTACTGGTTGTATTCCTGGTGAAGAGATGGTTGTCATTGCTCTCTACTTGGCTTTTTAGCTCCTCCCTTCCAAATTCTATCCTCTCTTACCTCTAGCCATAACCTCGTTACAACCCTCAAAAAGTCCTTATAATTGACACCTGCACATTTTGCCTCCATTGATGGAGAATTGAGAGTTTTACGAAGACTATGGTAGAATGCGTGCATTGAGGGTGATTTTAGGTGATCGTTTTCTGCCCCAAACACATGAGAGGAGTGTTTCAGCTCTTATTCCTAAAGTGAGAGCCTACTGATCTAACTAGCTCACCAATGATTCAAGGGGAGGCAGGAAACTTCTAAGTGGTTCCAGATAGGGTGTTTACTCTTGTACCATAGCCGAGCAATTTATGTTTTGGAACCTATGTTTTTGAAACAAAGGTTTTGCCTTGTTGTACTTCCGAGTTATGGGTCACCATGATTGCTGATTTAGTTGTCACCGGTTGCCTGAGGAGGGTGACAATTCGAGGTGTCTCTCCGTATTATCCCATTAGTTGACAATCTTGCTTGGGAACAAGCAAGAGGTAAGCATGGGGGAGTTGATAAACCTCTATTTTACCTCCTATAGACCTGATTTTTAGCTCTCATTTTCGCGGTTTCCAGTAAAACTTCAAAAGTATAGAGGTTGATTAGGCTTTTTTAACCCCAAATCTGCCTATATGATGTGTTTTTGTGTTTTCAGAAGTTCGATTGGAAGAAACGAGGAAAATAAGCTAATTTAGTGCCAAACAGGAGCAAAAAAGGTAGATTTCGAGTCAAGAGGAAGTGGCATGGGAACACCATGCCAGGCAGGGTGACCGTGCCACCCCAAGAAACAAGAAAAGAGAGGCAACAACATGGCACGGTGGCACCGTGTCACATGGCATGACCGTGCCACTTTAGTGGCTCCCATTTAATCACGATTTAGCATTATAATTAGGCATTATGTAATTTTCTCTCTTTTTCCCTCTCGAAAAATAGCATCTTTAGGTTTTTTAGATCTAAATTGTTGGTCTTCATTTCGAAGCATTGGATTGGGATTGATTTATGTATTTGGTAGATTATTGTTGCAGTTAATAAAAAGTAGGTTCCTTTCCCTTTTTCTCTTGTGTTTTAGTTCAAAGTTAATCCTTTTAATCATGTTCACATTCTTAATTGTGATTTTGATTGCAACGATGATTAGAGGCTAAATTTGTTGTCTTGGATTGGGCATAGCCCTATTGTGCCAATTGGAATCATGTTCTGGGTTTTGTGAATGAATGGCCATGTTTATGACTGAACTCTCACTTAGCACGCCAAGTGTTCGATGAATTACCTGAAAGCGTTGAATTTATGTTCTTAAGTTAGTGTTTAGGAGATCAATGACAGTTGAATCCTTTACTTAGAGCTGCTTTGTGAGCAATTTAATTTTTTAACATGAAAATAGTTAGGAGTTCAATTGGGAATAGCGGTTACTTAATCCTGTTGTTTTGTTGATTCCTGTTTCATGAAAATAGATAATTAGGATCACCTAACCAGTCTAACGACCTTCTAGAGAAGGTGTAGATGTGCTTTAATTGGTAATCACTCCGTGTCAGTTGTCTGCATGGGCATAGATTAACCAGTATTGTTCAGGAGTCTCAAAAACTATTAAACTCAAGCATACATATCCCTGTTCTTTTGGGTGGGAAATGCACCCAACCCACACCTACCCACTTTTCCCCCCCTCTTCCCACTTTTTCCCACACTTAAAAAAAAAACCACTCTTTCCTACATTCACCCACTTCTACCCAAACCTACATAAAACAACCATTTCCCATATTTGAAAATTTTTTATACATTACATAATTGTGTGTGCGAATAATCTGATAGCAATTATGAGCTATTTTAATTTTCCGGATGTTATGGAACAATTGTATTTTTTTTCTTTTTCCTTAATTTTTTAATTTTTTAATTTTTCAATTTTTTAATTTTTAATTTTTTTGTATTTATTTTTATTTTTTTATTTATTAATTTTTAATTTTTAATTTTTTAATTTTTTAATTTTTTAATTTTTCGGATGTTAGGGAACAGTTTTATTTTTTTTCTTTTTCATTACTTTTTTATTTTTTTTAATTCAATTTTTTAATTTTTAATTTTTCGGATGTTATGGAACAATTTTAGTTTTTTTCTTTTTCATTAATTTTTAAATTTTTAACTTTGTTTTAATTTTGTAATTCTATTTTTTAATTTTTTAATTTTTTAATTTTTTATTTTTCGGATGTTATGGAACAGTGTTATTTTTTTTCTTTTTCATTAATTTTTTATTTTTTTATTTTTAAAAATTTTTAATTCTATTTTTGAATTTTTAATTTTTTAATTTTTTAATTTTCAATTTTTTTGTATTTATTTTTAAATTTTAATTTTTAATTTTTTAATTTTTACTTTTTTACTTTTTTTATTTTTTAATTTTTAATTTTTTAATTTTTTTTTTTATTTTTTTTTTAAAAAAATTAAATTATAATTTTTTTTTGTATTTTTTATTTTTTTGTATCTTTTTTATTTTTTTATGTCAGAGAAACAACCAACGGAAAATTTCAAAAATCACCAAGACCGCCTTCTACTACAGCAGAACATTATGATATGTTCATTGATTCAAATGCCAAACAATTCATGAATAAGTTTAGGGATCAACTAGCTACTGATATGTGGGAGTCTGCTGCGACCTGACATGTGCAATGTGTATGGCCTTACAATGCTAATCTCGGTATTGTTGCAGTATGTGTTCGTTTGTAAGAGTGCAACTTTATTATTGTGTAATGAATATTCAATTTCAAATGAAATTAGTGAAATTACTGCACGGACACTTCTACCACCAACAACAATGAAAACATGTTACAACAAAAAAAATACATGCAAAATATTAAAACAAAAGAACATAGATAACAAATACAAACAAATAAAACATTTAAAACTAACAAAATTAAACAAATTTAAGCAAAATAAAAAAATACAACACAAAAAAATGTAACAGATAAAAACGAAATTGGGTGGGTTAATTCCAGAAAACAACCAACGCAAAATTCCAAAAAAATACAAAATAACAAAATTTATACAAAAAATAAAAAATAAGAAAATAAAAAACAAAAAAAATTAAACTTAAAAAATTACACAAATTTCAGATAATTAAAATCAAAACTAAAATTAAAATAATAGAAACAATTATAAAATTAAAATTACAAAATTAAACTTTAAAAAAATTAAAATATTACAAATTCAAAAATTCAAAAATTACAAATTACAAATTCAAAATTAAAAAAAAAATTCAAATACAAAAACACAAATTAAAATGAAAATAAAAATAAAAATAATTTTAAAAATTTAAAAATTAGAATTAAAAAATTAAAAATTAAAAAATTCAAAAAATTAAAAAATTAAAAATTAAAAAATTAAAAAATTAAAAAATAAAAAACAATAAAAAATAAAAAATAAAAATAAAACAA
>JACYFF010019584.1:73813907-73837767 GCA_017589665.1 Selenicereus undatus | reverse complement strand
AAAAATAAAAAATAAAAAATAAAACATAAAAAAATAAAAAGAAAAAATAAACAATAAAAAATAAACAATAAAAAATAAAAAATAAAAATAAAACAATAAAAAATAAAACAAATAATAAAAATAAATAAAAAGAAAAAAGTAAAAAACAAAAAATAAAAAATAAAAAATAAAAAATGAAAAATAAATAAATAGATAAATAAATAAATAAAATAAAAAAAGAAAAAAATAAAAAATAAAAAATAAAACATAAAAAAATAAAAAGAAAAAAATAAACAATAAACAATAAACAATAAAAAATAAAAAATAAAAACAAAAAAAAATGAAAAAACAAAAAAAAATAAAACAAAAAAAAATTAAAAAAAATTAAAAAATTTAAAATAAAAAATAAAAAATACAAATACAAAAACACAAAAATAAAAAATAAACAAAATAAAATAGAACAAAACAGAATAAACGAAACAAAAAAGATTTCATCATCATTAATTACTATCACAATAAAATTATTACATTAGAAAACAAAAAAATATTAATAACCAATAGTTCAACTTCATTCAACTACATTCAACTTTCACCCACACTCACCCACTTTTTCCCACACTTAAAAAAAAAAAACCACACTCACCCACTCCTTCCCCCCCTTTCCCACAATCACCTATTCAACACCTCTCATTTCCCACTGAAAAGAATAGGGTAGTCCAAGGAGCACAATAGTGTGGTGAACCCCAATCTAGGACCCTTGTTTGTATTGATTTAGATAATAGCAGTAGTCTTCAGTAGAATATAACTATTACTTAGTGAAAACCAATTTTTGTAGATTCTGGCGTGAATAGAGTGTTATAGGTTGGTTTGGTGATTGAAACCGAGTTCCCTGTGGACATGACCCATACTTGCCGTTGTTAGTTACAGCTTGCACTGTGCACTTGCGGTAATACATTTTTAAAACAACAAGTTTTGGTTACAGTAAGTGGCAATTCTGGGGAATGTAGTGTCTAACAAGGGACTGTCTATGGATCCTCAGACGATGGAGGCCATAACAAAGTGCCCGACCCCTAAGAACGCAACAGGAGTGAGGAGTTCTTGGGCTTGGGCGAGTACTATTGTAGGTTTGTTTAGAATTCAAAGATCGCCACCCCGCTCAGCAACTTGACAAGGAAGGTCACTACGTATGAATGGACCAAGTGTAGTGAGGACGCCTTCCAAGAACTTAAGAAATGACTGACAAGTGCACCTATATTGGCCTTACCCACTAGTGACAAGGACTTTGTGGTGTATAGTGATACGTCAAGAAATGGGTTGGGGTACGTGCTGATGCAGGAGGGTTGTGTTATAGCTTATGCCTCGCGAGAACTAAAGACTCATGAACATAACTACCTAACGCGAGATTTAAAGCTAGCAGCCGTCGTGTTCGCACTAAAGATTTGAAGGCATTACCTATACGGGGTAGATTGCGAGGTTTTCACTAACCACCAGAGCCTAAAATACCTCTTCTAGTAGAAGAGCCTAATTTTGAGGCAAACAAGTTGGTCAGAATTCCTAAAGGACTATGACATCCACTTTTAGTATCACCCAAGGAAGGCGAATGTAGTGCCAGATGCCTTGAGTCGCTGACCGTACCAGGCACTGAACTGCTTGTTGGAGTTACCCGTCGACGTGTGCGAGCAGTTTCGGAAGATGGAGCTTAAAATAATCACACCGGAAACCAAGTCTATGCTCTATGCTATGGAAACGTAGCCAACCATTATTGAGGAAATTCGTGTAGCACAGGCTACGGACCATCAACTGGAACGCATTAGGGATGAGATATTGGTGGGGAAAGCGCCCAGGTTCGTGATCCATGAGGACGGTACCATAAGGTTCCACTACCGGGTATGTGTCCCCGCAGTGTAAGAGCTTAAGAAGAAGATTTTAGATGAAGGTCACAATACTCCACACTCTGTACACCCAGGGGGAATAAATTATATAAGGAAGCAGACGTTCTGGTGGAGCAACATGAAGCAAGAGGTAGCTGACTATGCGGTGAAGTGTCTAACCTGTCAAAGAGTGAAGATTGAACACTAGCGGCCGGCAGGACTCCTGCAACCGTTGGACATTCCTGAATGGAAATGGGATTTGGTATCCATGGATTTCGCGATACGCTTATCTCTAATTCAGAGAACGAATAATGCAATCTGGGTGATTGTGGATCGACTCACCAAGATGGCACATTTCATAGCCATGAAGAATACCTAGACTCTAAACCAGCTGGCCTGAGCATCCCTTGAGGAGATAATCAGACTACATGGAGTACCCAGCTCCATAGTGTCAGATCGAGACACTAGGTTTCAGTCAGGCTTTTGGTAGAAGTTGGAGGAAGAATTTGGGATGTTGTTACGTTTCAATACTGCTTTCCACCCAGCTATGGACGGGGAAATGGAGTGAACCATTCATACTCTGGAAGACATGCTTAGAGCTTGTGCTTTAGACTTCAAGAACGTATAGGACAAACAACTAGCGCTAATCGAGTTCTCCTACAATAACAATTACTACACGAGTATTGGGATGGCCCCATACGAGGCACTATATGGATGAGGTTGCTGAACTCCACTTTTGCTGGCAAGAAATGGATGAAGCCCTGACCATTGGACCTGAATTGATTAAACTTACCACTGACAACATTCGGGTGATTCATGAGTGAATGAGGGCTGGTCAGAGTCACCCGAAGATTTACATCTACCGAAGGCGCAAACCTTTAGAGTTCCAAGTGGGAGATCAGGTGTCTCTTAAAGGATCCCTAACCAAGGGAATTGCAAGATTTGGCATGGTAGGAAAGCTCAGCCTGTGGTACATTGGGCCGTATCTAGTGATAAAAAGAGTTGGAGAGGTCGCGTATCGCTTGGAAATACCACCAAAGCTCCCAAGGGTGCATAATGTGTTTCATGTGTCTCAACTACGAAATTACATTCCGGATCCCTCAGATGTAATCGAGCCTGACCCCATACAGCTCCAGGAAGACTTCTCGTCTGAGGAGCAATTTACGCAGATTCTGGATCGGAGGGAGAGACAACTTCATAAAAACATAGTGCCATTAGTGAAGGTCCTCTCGACAAACCACGGAATATCGGAAGCAACCTGGGAACCAAAGCAGGAGATGCAGGCCCAATACCCTCAGTTGTTCTTATAACCAGGTGCGTATGAAGTATCGGGGACAAAACATCCTTAAGAGGGGTAGTATGTAAAACCGCGGAAATTCATGTTCGTAAACTATTAGGTTGGCGTACATCATTGAAGTTTCGAGGATGAAACTTCCTTAAGGGGGTAGTTTGTAAAACCCCAGAAATTCATTTTTAGAATGAGTCATATTTAGCATGGACTGACCTAGGCCTTATAACTTAAATCGATCCTGGTCAACGCAAAACTTCATTTTTTCTATCTTTAGCTCTTTTTGTTTCGGGAAAGGAAGAAGGTATAATTTTTCTTTTGTTTTTGTTTTAAGAATTTTTTTTGAATAGTTCTTTTTCTCTCCCAAAAGACCCTAACCCTAGCCTCTCTCGCTCTTTTTCTCCCATGAGTAGCCAGCCAGCCCCCTATTCTCTCTCTCCATTTCTCATTCAAACTCTTTCCCTTGAACCCGGCCCCCCCCCCCCCAAAGTTTTCGTCTCTCTTCCTCTTGCTCTCTTTCTCCCACTCATTCTCTCTCTCATTGTTTATTGGTCTTTTCAATTCAAGGGTATGAATTTGCAATTTTTGATGCATGTTTGTGAATTTTTGGATTTAAAACCGAAGTGGGTGACAGTTGAATCATTTTCCTTCTTAAATCCCGATCAAGGTGAGTTTAATGATCATGTTTTGATATTTGTTTGAATAAAATTTTTATTTTTTGCTTCACTTGGGTTGGTGAGGGCTTAGAAATCAATAGGATTTATGCTGGTAGACGTGTGACTTGACGTAGTGCAAGTTTGGACTAAAAAGACCCCTTTTGAAAGTAGAATAATTGTGCAGAATGCCCCTGATCAGAGGCCTGAGCAGACCCCGTTTTAAAAATCGACAGACGATGGCATATTAGTCTAAAAATCGTGAACTTTTTATGGTAGATAGGTCACAATGTTCTGAGAAATATTGCTTTTGAATCAAGGAAATTGGAGTTGTATTGGGTGAGTTATGACTGATTTACTAAGGACTGCCCAGATATAGACAGCCGGTGACAGTGTAGATTGTTTGAGAAAATTGACCTAGTGTTGGATAGATTTAGGGAAAATAGCAAACATAGAAATTTCAGCAGACGGACTAATCTTTCTAGAATAGGAATAAACTTTGAGTTGTAACATCAAGAACCAGAGATATGGGCTCCAAAAGTTGAGTCCTGATTCCGACCAAAACTGGAACCGAGATTGACTGCAACTAGAAATTCCTAAAGTGATCTAAACATCGTAGAAAAATTAATCTAGACTAAGGATAAGGTGGGAATGTGTTCGATATAGCTTGAGAGCTAAAATACAGCTGTTGGTTGAATCCAGGCACGGATATCTAGGCCGAGCTAAGGGAAACCAAGCCTATAAGTTATGGACTACCAAGTGATAATCACACCCTAACCCTTCCCCGACGTTATTTCACGAAATGTGATTTGTGAGCATGTGTAAAGGTTGTTTGAATGTGTTTGGTGCTGATGTTCAAGGATTTTTCCCTAATGAATGTGAAATAAATTATTTCGTGTGGCATGTGTTGAAATGTTTTGCTAAATCAGTGAGTGCATGGGTTATTGGGCTGATTATGTTGTGAAAATATTGTGGAAATGTTTTGGGATTAGAATGGGTGGGTTGGAATGTGTTTGTTGGTTAAAAATCGAGATTAAGTATAAATGTGGAAATACATGGCTGAATGGGTGAGACTGAAAGCATGTTTTGTGTTACTGAAGGTCGTTAGCCTTCCCTAGGTAAAGTGCATGTATATGAGCGACCACGTGACTCCTTTGGGATGGACGTGGGCCATGTCAGCGGTAACCATCCATATTGATGGTAGGCCATGGTATGGTTAAGTGGTAACCGTCCAGGTCGATGGTAGGCCATCCTATGGTTAAGCGACTCCGTTAAACCAATGCGCAGGCCATGAGACCCAGCGAGGTCGCTCGCCCTTGAGAACCTGAAGCTAAATAAAAGAAACATGGATTATTGTATGCTCCTAGTAAGAATGTATACGTGCGATCTACTTGTGGTTCCCCACCCCTTAAAATGGTTTGAAAATGAATTTGTGTGCGTGTTTTGACTGTTAGGGGTGGTTGTTATTGAGTTTATCTCATTTCTGAAAAATGTTTTGTTTTCAAGTGAAGTGCAAGAGCATGGAGTTGGGGACTCAAATTAGTGTAAGGCTGTGATATGAGATTTATTGAAATGAATCAGTTCTGGTTTAGAGTTGTCTTAAGGATTGTGTTTCAGTTGGACTTTGTTATACTGTTGTTAATGCTCGAGCTGATGTTAAAATTTAAGAATAGAGTTGTGCGAAGTTTTGTATAATACTCAGCCTAGTATTTTCAAGAAGGAAATACGGTAGCAGCACCCCATTTAGGTCCTTCAACTGCCACATACATTAGTATTAGTAATAAAGAATGAATTAGAAATTCGAGGGTGTTACAATATCACATCATTACCAAGGTCTTTAACAATCTTCTTCGTCTGGCCATAGTTGTTTGGCACACGGTTGTTAGGTGGGCACATCTTTTTCAGTTAATAAACAATTTCATTGAAACAGTTTTGTGGCATGTTATAATCAGACTTGATACCCAACATCTTAATAGTAGCAGAGAGCTCACTGTGAGTGGAACAACCATCATATAAGGGTTATTGAGCAGCTTGAACCATATTATAAAATGGTTCTCGATAATTGCTTAAGTACTCCTCCCTTACATTTTGATTTGCCATTATGGCATTACTAACCATGCACTCGATACGATCTATACAGGATTCATTGTAGTCATGATTTATATGACTTCTTTGAGCATTTCACTATTTGGATACCCAAAATCATATTGTTGAGATTCTACTTTTCTATGGCTTATCCAAAACCAATACTCTTTCACAAAATGCTTATACATAAGGTGTATCTTTTCCTCATCAGGTGTTAAGTACACTCTATTTCTGCATGGACATCTATACTTTCCCCCATTTTGGAACTCTATCTGCCTACGTGTAAATTTATCAAATTGATTTACTCCATTTAGAAATTCTTACTTAGAACCACTATGATCAAGCAATAACCTATTATAAATCCACCTACGATGTGGATGACCATTTTTTTCTGCTCAAACAACAATAGCCACGTAAGTTGTTAGATTAGAATTAATTTTAATTTAAATTATTATAATTATAAAAACTATTCAATTATATATTGCATATTTTTTAATACTCAAAGACAACAGTAATTAATCCACAAAAATACATATAGGTACATCCATTTAAATATATATTTATCATGGGGAACATGCATTATATAACCTATATAATTGAATATGCAAACATATACGCTAACGTACTTATGTGAAACTTTTTAGATATTCATGTTTCACTAATTTTGCCTTATCATATAAACCAGATTATAGCATCAATTTTATGTCGACAGTCTCATTCAAATACATCATCCCATATTAACAATGATTTATTTCAAAGCATGCCAATTTTACATAAACTACTCATTTTAACTCCCCATAATTTCGCTTTTGACTTATAAAATGTAATAATTTTACACATTTACTTCTAAACTTCTACAAACATACTTCTATTATGATGAATTTCATAAAACTAATAATTCATCTTAACTTGAGCATTTCATTCCACAAACATATCACATTTTAATTAAAATTACAAAATCTAAACCCTAAATTACATTGAGCAAGATTTTGAACCAAATTGGAGTAATAACTTTTCACAAATTGCACAATTCAACAAAAACATGAACTAATTATGAAATTTTAACAATAAAATGCAAACATTTGTAAAAATTAAACTACAAGAAGTGAGAGAAAGCCACCTACTAGAAGGCGGCGGTTTGGACGGAAAATGGCACTGGTAGTGAGCGGCGAACTGGATTCGCCTGGGGGGTGTTTCGCTCTCAAGTTCTATCTCTCCGTCTCTTCTCGAATGAGGTAGGCTTGAAATGTTTCCAGATGTATTTTTTTAAAGATGGCTAGCGCTGGAATGGTGATGGAAATTCGACCGTCATTTTCTAAAATTTTTAATTTCATTGTTCTGAGATGAATTTTCCGTCGCCGGGAAATTAAAAAAATTTACCGCACATGACGACGGAATTTCCCTCGCCAAGTCAAAATAACAGTGACAGAATGGCATTTCCGTCATTATTTCCATCACCTAATCTGATAAATTTCAAAAGCACATTATCCATTGCGATTTTCGCCGCTATATGATAGGGATGTTAGTCTGTTACTAATTTCCATCATTGTTCTAGGCTTTTTTAGTAATGGAGTGATTGAGGTGATGGTGAGCTCATTGAGAAGCTTGCTTAGCCAAGACATTTCTATAGTCAACCTTCTAAGGCTTCTGTATTCAGCCTCAACCAAACATTAGGAGACTGTTGCCTGCTTCTTGGATTTCCAACATATCATAGTATTAGGAAGGAAAACCATAAAGCGACTTACCAATTTCCTGCCATTTGAGTAAAAAGCCTAGTCTGCATCATAATATGCTAGTAAGTCAAAAGTGGGGCTTTTGCTGAAAAGAATTCCCAAGGCAGGCTCTCTTCTAAGGTAATGAAGGACATGCAAGGCAACGGCCGTGTGAGGCTCTCGGGGACTTTGGAGAAACTGAATCAAATTTTAGATAGAGAAGACTACATCAGGACTCGTATTTGTTAGGAAATTGAGTTTGCCAATGAGTCTCTTGTAAATGGTGGGACCTACTAAATGTGCATCCTCATTTGGCTTTAACTTCACATTGTAATTGAGTGGACAAATATAGGGATGTGCTTGAGAGTACCCAAGCTCCTCCAGTAAATCTATGGGGTATTTTCTTTGTGTAAGTAACAACCCTTGGTCACTTTGTAGGATCTCTAAACCAAGGAAGAAAGAAACATAGCCATGATGATTAATCTTTAAGGCAGTGTCAAGAAAGGCCTTGAGTGAAGCTATTTCAACTTCATCATTACCTGTTAATAGTATATCATCCATATATACTACTAGGAACACATAGAGTCATTATTCTTTCTACAAAAAAGAGAATAGTCATGCTCAGAATGAGCATACCCCCTTTTTAGCAATACTTCACTCAATTTGGCATAACATTGCCTTGGTGCTTGCTTCAAACCATAGAGGGATTTCCTGAGCCTGGAAACTACATTTGGCAGGTTTGATTGCACACTAGGTGGTAATCTCATATGTATTTCTTCATGTAAGTCCCCATGAAGGAAGTCATTGTTCACATCTAATTGGTGTAAATGTAAATGTCATCCTTTATTCACATCAACAGCCATCAATACTCTTAGAGTTGTTAACTTGGCAACTGGAGAAAAAGTTTCAGTGTAATCTATCCCCTCTTTCTGAGTGAATCCTTTCTTTACAAGTCTAGGGTTGAGCCTTTCTATGTTGTCATCTACCTTGCACTTCACTTTATACACCCATTTGTGTGTTATTGGTCTTTTACCTTAGGGAAGGGAAACAATTTCCTATGTCCGGGTACCTTGTAGGGCCTGTAACTCTTTTGATATGGCCTATTGCTAGCCAAGATAAGTAATTTCCTTTTCATGACATTGAGGCTCAATAAAATTGAGCTTTTCTAAGAGCTAAAAGCTATCTAAAGTAAGGCACTAAGTTGGTATAGGAGGTGGCTATATATAGAGGTGGGTGAGGGTAGCAAAGCTAGATGGTTCTGCATAAGAAGAATGTACATAATCATCCAATATAACCAAGAGTGTTTTGTGTTATAGTTGTTTTTTTAGTGGTTGTTGAAGTGGTACATGAGTTGGATTTTTATCCACAATAGGTTTCTCATTGGAAAAATCATTAATATTATTGTTGGTCTATTCTGGTGGTAGTAAAATGTCTCACATTCTCTGTCTAATGTTGTTGCTGTGAAAAGGGGTTTAGTAGGTGTGGAGTTTGCAGTTACAAAGGGGAAAACAATCTCATGAAACACTAAATCCGTAGATGTGCAAACCTTATGGTTCTAAAGGTCCATCACCTTATAGGCCTTTTTTCCATAAGGCTAACCTAGAAAAACACAAGATAAAGCCCTAGGTTGGAATTTATTCTTTCCTTGTTTGTGTATAGACATGAAACACAACAATCCAAAGACTCTCAAGTGTTCATAAGTTGGTTCTTTTCCATAAAAAATCTCAAAAGGTGACTTTTTCTACAGGACAACAGTAGAAATCCTTTTGATTAGGGGGGTGGTAGTGAGGACATAATTCCCCCAAAACATCAGAGGCAGGTTGGATGAAAATAGAATAGCTCTATACACCTTAAGGACTTGTTTGTGCTTCCTCTCCACCACTCCATTCTACTACGGTGTTTGAAAACAGCTAGTCTGGTGTATAATCCTAGTTGAAGGGAAAAAAAATCCAAGGTTATATTACTTGTACTTAGTTCCAAAGCATTGTCAAATCTTATGATCTTGACAGTGCTAGAAAACTAAGTTTGGGCCATTTTTCAAAAGACGTGATTAGGCTTAATCCTTCATCTTTTGTCACCATTAGATGGGTCCAAGTAGCCCTATTCTAGTCATTCACAATGGTTAGGAAGAACCTATGTCCTACATAGGTCTTAGTGTGATAAGGGCCCCATGTGTCAACATAAATAAGTTCAAATGTTGCAGAAGTAGATATAATACTTAAATGAAATGGTAATCTCTATTGCTTAGCTATTTAGGACAAATGTCATAAAGTGCATCTTGACTTACCTTAGTAAAAAAAACATTAATAGGTAATAGTTTCATTTTATTGATCGGGATATGTCCAACTTCTGTGCCAAATTAACTTCAAATCCTAAGTTTCTGGAAGTTTGCTTACAAGCAACATTAAAAGTTTTGTTTGCCATAGACAATTTATCATATATAGAACCAAACTCTTCTAGTAAATCTATAGATTGCACATCCTTTACCATGCTTCTGTCTAGAATGTATAGCCTAAAAGCCTCCTTACCAACTACCATTGGCCTCTTTAAAGGAAGGCCCTGCAAGGTGAATAAATCCTCTAAGAAGGTCACTTTACAATGTAGCTGACTAGTGAGTCTTTTCACTGGCAACATATTATATTTGAATTGAAGAACTAACACATGATGTAACTCTCACCAGTCACTCAACTTTAGCTTCCTAGACTGTGCGTGTAAAATGGACTTTGTGTCTTTCTAGTAATGAAAAATGTATGGGATTTTGAAGCAATTTGAGATCATAAAGGGCATTAGCATCATAGCTCGTATGATCACTAGCCCCTAAATCCAGGATCCAACAAATATTTCCTAATTTGCAAGTGCAACAAATGACATTGGTGTTGTGAGCAGTGGACATGAGTGAGGAAATGATATATGTCAATGTTGTTTACATTGGTCTCCTAATCATTGTGTTTACTCCGATTGGAGCTTGTGAGATTTCATAAAATCTTATACAGTTGCTTGCTTTGCTTGGCACTCGGACCTAGTAGGAATGATGTTTGAGGTTCAGGTCTAGTGTGTTGATTGTCATGTCCGGCCCAAGTATTGTAGGCTCTTTTGTTGGATGTTTGATTGTATCCTCCTCTCCCTTTGCCCTATGTCCTACTGCAATATCCATGGAACTTATGACATTTCTTAATGGTGTGGCCAGACCTTTTCTAATGATCACGAAATAGTGTAGGCCTCTTTAAATGAAATTTCTTAGGCACAGGTTTATTGACCCCAGCGGCAGAGATGCATTGTCACTAAGGAAGTAACTTTCATTCTTCACTCGTCTTTATCTCTCTTCTTGGACAAGAAGAGAATAAGCCAGACTCATGGAAGGGAATGGCGACATCTTTAAAATCTTACCTCTCACTACTGTGTAGCTGGCATTAAGTCCCATGAGAAATTGGATCAACCATTGCACCTTAGTGTATTTTTGTAATTTTTCATTAACTCCACACTCACATTTGGCATAGGTGCATGTTAGAACAACACTTACAACATTATACTCATGCTATAGCTACCTTGCCTTGGTGTAATAACTAGCAATGTCCATATCACCTTCTGATAAACATGAAACATCTTTTTGAACATGAAATAGTCTGGCTTTGTTGGATTATCCAAATCTAGCCTCCAAGTCTTTCCATAAATCTTAAGCTGTGTTGAAATACAAAACACTATTTCAAATGTTCTCATTCAATGAATTGGGTAGCCATGATAGAACCATGGCATGATTCCTTAACCATAGGGTTAAGAGAGGTAAGTTTTGGTCTAGGCGTGCACAACAACCATCAATGAAGGCAAGCTTGTGCCTCGCAGACAGGGCTATGATAACTGATCTCTTCTAGTTGTCAAAGTTTTCTCCATTGAAGATATTGGCAACCAAAGGTTGTGGTGGATTATCATAAGCATGAACAAACAAAGGATCTGTTTGCTCGATTTGTAGAATTCAATTTCCTTGAAATGCCATAGAATAGCTTCTCGTCAATTGTGAGGAAGAAAATCGATTTACGAAATTCCAGGAACTTAGTTCTGAATCTTCAGCTTGAAAGCTAGATTGATTGAAGGAACAATTGAATCAAACAATTGAAGAAAGACAATTGAATGAGGTGATTGGTTAAAAGCTGAATCAATTGAGGAAACATTTCAATCGATTAAAGAAGAAAAAAAGAAAAAATCAGAGATTCAAAACCCTATCCTAGTGCTCTAATACCATGATAGAATGTGTGAGTATTTTTCATTTTAGTGAGAGAAAGAGAAGAATGAAGAGAGAGAAAGTGTAGTCTTGATTGTTCTGTAAAAAATGAATACAACACTAAATTATATTCAGCTGATACATGGGGAAGAAAATTAAAAGAAAGATTTCCTGCCAAAACCATTCCATGAAACAGAACCCAAAAAATCAGAAGATTAGTTACAACAATAACTAATCTTGGTTAGGTTCAGAATTTTGTTGAATGATAAGGAGTAGCCTGGGAAATGTTGGTAGCAGTAGTAGGAATTCTAACACTAGGCAACGAAAAGGGTAGGTGAAGCCACCGACGTACAACATGAGAGAGTAATGAAGCAGAAGCAGAAAAAAGCAAAGAAGAAAGGAGTAAAGAAGTGGGAGCAACGACATGAGGACAAAGAAGAGAAGACCTAGGAACTCGTCCATAGCATCCTAGTTTTATGCAATCCCATCTATAAACTCTAGATTTTGAGGTGGGCAATCCTCACTCCCAATCTATTTGTAAGTTCAAGCCCTAAAATATTTTAATGGTTGGAATCTTCACTGAAACTGGATATGTTAACGTTTGCAGAGTGGACTTGGGCGTAGATTAAGTGATGAACCATATATAATTGGTGATACTTGACTTGATATCAAAACGTTTTTGGTTGGATGTGTAGCTATTTGAGGGGGGGAGTGAAGTCTAGTAGTGAGAATTTCTGATATGTTGATTAATGTCTTTTGTGTGATTCTATTAACCTCACATGAGTAAGAATGATAAAATAGTTGGGGACATGACCTTGAGGCATGTGCGGTTTGGATTTAGTACAGTGACAAACTAAAAGGTAGGAAGATTTACAAATATGTGTTGTTGTTTGGGTTCGGAGAAAAATAGATAAAGGGGAAAGCACCTATTGGTTGGTTCTGCTAACTAGTCAAGCCCTGCACTGGGTTTGTGAACTTATCAATAGCTGACCCCCCAATTCTGTTCTGCGCCTTTATTTTGGTAAGCGGTTCTGTAAGGCTTAAAATAAAAGGTTGAACCTAATGCGCCCAATACCTTTAATTTGGAAATAGTGCACATGTAGTTGTTGTTTGTTGGGGCTAAAGTGTGTTATTAGTTTTGTTCAGCTTAACTTCTACAAGTAAAATTATGTGAACTTTTGAGCTTGAAAATTACTTGAACTGGAACTTAGTGAGGTTTGGAATCAGACCTGAAAGAATTGCATTGATAAGATATTGTCCCTGTTGGCATCATTGAGGGTTTGCTGGGAATCTGAAAAGAATTCAACAACCCCAAGCCAAACCAAAGCAAGCTGAACTTGAATTGAGCTAAACCTGAATTGAGCTAAACCTGAGCCAAGCTGAACATGAACCAAGCTAAAATCTAAATTGAATGTAACTAAATTGAACCTGAACCAAGTTGCCTTCTCCATTTTGTAATTCAGTTTGGCAAAATTAGCTACAAACCTGCTCATACTAAACCTACTCACCTTGTTTTTAAGTTGAAAGCATTGTGCTAATAAAAAGTCATGTGTTTATCTTATGTGATGAATAGGTGTTCTCTTTCCATGTGACACACATAGGTGTGGATTGCCAACTCTGAGCTTAACAAGAGTTGTTTAAAATGCTTGAATCAAAGTTGGCTAGACGTCAATTATTTGACGAAAATCTTATCTGGGTTTTTTGAAAAAGTTTGTGAATCTAAGGATTTGATGGTTATGTTTTAACTTAAATTAACTAGATATGTCAAGATATGGTGTCTTGGCTGAATCTCGTAAGGGTTTAACCAATCTGAAACCTATGTGGGCCTTATCCAACAAGATTCGTTCTCGCAACTTGTTTATTCGCAAATAGTGCATTTGTGAAGGAAAGTTATAGTGTGCTTTATCTGTAGGCTTTTTAAAGTGTTTTATTCCAGCTTGAAATGTTTAACGGGGCTATGAGGCTTATACTAGAGAATACTCAGTCTCGGGAATATGCCTTGCTTTACTGAAAGGAACAGAAATCCTTAAGGATTCATATTAATCACTACAATGATGAGGTTAGGGGTTTTCTGACTTTAGGAGGTCCCAGGTACGCTAAAAGTCAGGGTTTGCAGTGACATTTCTCGACCTTGGGAGGTCCACGCATACAAAAATGCTAAAAGCTATGACTAACTAATTACGAGAGTGCTAGATAGCAAGTCAGATGCCTCGAAAGGTTTTTTTCCCCGCATGATGTAAGTAGTGTGGTCATCAAAGAGCTAACTAAACTCGAAATTGAAAATGTGCAGAAGGTTTTAAAAGTACCTTTATTTGAATAAAAAATTATCTCGTTTTGTGAAATAGCTTTGACATTATCTTTTGTGACTTGCTTCACATGGTTTAAAATAAATTTGCTGCCATGAGTTACTCATGAGTTGTATGGTCGTCTTTCTAAAGTGTAAACTCTTCGCCTAGTTGCTTAGAGAAATATTGTGCAGCATCTGGCTAAAAGGTGTCTTTTTTTATATCGATGATGGGTACAAGGCTTGTCAGTCGTTTGATTGCTTGGTGCTTAGTACTCTATTATTAGCCTTTGTTCTCCTAGATGTCGTACAAACATGTATTGCATGCAAAGGCTTTTATTTTTCAAAATGCAGTCACCCACTGAGCTTGTGGCTTACTCATCCTATTTCTCTTGTCCTTTTTCCCCAAGTTTAACTCTTCATGTGAACATGTGTGAAGTGGATAATGAAAAAGTTATTGCTTTTCCTTTGTGGTTTTCTCTTAAAAGAAAATGTGTGTATATAAGGGGTAAAGTTAGTCAACCTTGATTCCAGGAATTATGTAAGTACGCTTGTCTTTATGAATTGCATATTGTCTTATGTTCTTCTAAATGGTTGTATGAGCCAATCATTTAGCTAGTTCCTTATTATCTGTTGGTTTGAGCTGAATGTTTTGGGATATAAACCTTTATGATTTGGGTGTAAGATCCATTGATCTATATATTAATTTATTTAATTTTAATTAATTAATTTCATAGCTTGCATGCTCTAGATGTGAATACTCTGAAAAGTGAAAGAAATGATGTTTCAGGGAGTGTAAGAGAGCAACACAGACTTAGGAAGAGCTAGAAGGCATGATTTGAATAACTTAGGATTAATCGAGGACATCGATTAGGATAAGGGTCTATAGAGGTCCAGGATTAAGGTTGCAGACCTTGCTTAACTTGATACCTGTGCCTCCTTTTGCTCCAAAGTGTATAGGAATTGATGGCGTATGGTTTTGGCTACCACTTACCCTATGTTCATGTAATTTTTTATGCTAGTAGTATTTTAATCTTTTTTTATCAACTACTACTAGTAGTATTTTAATCTTGGTATGGGTTGTTATTACTAACCTACTGTTATTTAATGTGCTGCATTTACTTTTATTATTTATATAGTTCCCTTGGATTTTATTATCGATTATTTTTGTTAGCTTTTGTTGTCGAAAGGTATTCAACTCTGAAATATTTTTCTAAAATTTTAAGTGGGACTCTTGGAATCGGTCACCCTGTGTGTAGTGATGCTCATCACAGGCAAGGTCGTCTAGATCAGTTCTCCCAATACCCCACACAAGTGAGACTCACTCCCCATACAAGACCTACACTTAGAGGAGTTGTTGTGTACTCTGGTTATGTGGCTTGTAGGGTTCTTTTACTTCAATTGTGGTCATGAGTTTGTTCAAAGTTGCCATTTGTGTTCTAGTTATGACAAGCACTAGTATAAGGCCACAAGCATAGGGCCATAGTCAATTCTGCAGTACTTTGCCTGTTTGGTTTCAAAATTCAGGAAATCACTACAGATTCTAGACTCAGGCATGGGGCGTTATTGATAGCGAGGATCAAAGACACCCTTCATCATATAAAATGTTGGTACAGTTATCATAGAAGTGATGATCTCGTTAAACGAAGGTTTTCCTTCTTGTGTTGTTTGTTTCTTATTTGCTTTCCCTCGGAATGTGTCTTCGGTTAGCTTATTTTTTATCAGGGACAACTCAATGTCTTCGTTGTAGGCTTCCCCTATTTGGGAGACTCAACCTTCACCCTATACAGGACTATCTACATTAGGTTAAGTAGTTATGCTAAGTACTTCTTTAGGGACCCTGTGACACTCATTCTTTTTACAAGATCGTAAGGGGCAGGCTGCTCTTATTAGGTGTTCGCAGGGGTCACCTCCCCCATTGGGGAAAGGTGTTCCTTTTTGGGGTTGGCTGAGTGGAGAGGACCTCTTAGCTCATTCCCCATCGTGGGCTATGGTGTTTTTGCAGACCTTTCAATGAGATTCTAGCATGGATCAGAGTACTTATTTTTGCTAGGGCGTTTTGAGGTCCCCTAATGTTTGTGTAACGCATTCCTTGCAGCCAACATATGGGTTTCAACCCACTCGTCACTCAGTGGATCCACGTCAGAAGAATCACCAGGTCATCAAGCCATCCCCAAACCGCCCCTGATTCAATTGACAGACTCATGAGAAGGACGATGAGTGTTGGAGGTGAAATGCCCCTAATTCTTGTTATGTTCTAGTTGAAACTAATTTGATGCATTTTGACATTTTATTCAGATTTTAGATCTTCGTTGTTTTCTTTTTCTTCTTTTTTGAGACCTGAGATTTCAGGTTTTGATGATACAAATGATTTTGAATTTTGTGTCCATTGAATATGTAGAAAGTAAAAATTTTACAACCAATCGGATGGTGCCACATTAAAAAAAATCGACCAATTATAGATTGCCATGTGTCACGTTGACTTGGGTGGACCCGCTTGGTCAAATTTAAGTTCAGCCAATTAAAAACTGCCACGTGTCATCAATGATGCAGCAATTAGTAATTATTTTCTTTATTTAAAAATAAGAAAATAATTATAAAACCCGGCTCTAGCCCTAGTTGGTAGAGCCAATAAATAAGGGTCCTTCCCCTTCCTTTGGATCATTCAGCATTGGCATAATTCAGAGCTCAGACGGCAAGGAGCATCCAGCTAACAAGCGAGAACGATCAAAACTTGCAAAGCATCGGAAACTACAGTCAGCCACTTACAAATCAAAATCAAGAATAGTCTTCATAGTTCTTCAGCTGATTTGCATCAACCGAGATGAAGCATCACACCCTCGGAGTACTCAAGTCATTAGGAGATCGAATCAGAGGATTAGTTTATTGTATTAAATTTGGTGATTGTACCTACATATTACATCAATACAAAGATTAAATTTGTTTGTATCAATTTCCTATCGAATTTATGTTAGGCACGAAATTTGTGTTTACAAATTTTTGGCACGCCCGGTGGGATCTCTTTACCTCTAATCTCTTTCTCTGATATACAACCTCGGCACTCCCTCGAAGATAACATGGCCCCTAAGAACTCTATCACTCAATCTTCAAGGAAAGCTGTCTGATCTGCATATCAGGGATCAACAACTACTAGTGCTGCACCTAGTGGTGTCATGACCAGAAGTATGACAAAAGCTGTTACTGCTAACACTGGAGAGCACTCAATTGTGCCTGCACCATCACAGTCACATAAGATCCAAAACCTCGGCTCCAAGGTATCTGATGGAGTCAATCAAATCGCTTCAAATGTTCTGAAGCAAAAATCTATTGCTGGCTTCACCATTTCACAAACAATTCAGTGTGGGATGGATGAACTCCAAACCCACACCAACCATACTTTCCAACCCTTTAGTTTTGAAGATGATGGTTATTCAAGTAGTGATTCCTCTTTGGCATCCTCAAAGGGATCACTTTCCTCGCATGCTGAAGTTGAATCATCTGACACTGTCGTCATGCCAGTTATGGTGATAGGGCTACTAACTTCGAAGAACAACTGGCCAGCATGAAGGCTACCTTGGATAGGCTTCTTAAAGAGAGTCCAGAAAAGGACACCCAAATCAAACGCCAGAATGATCAAATTGTTGAGCTGATGAGGAAGCTAGAAAAGAAGTCCTTTGAAGCTTCCAACAAAGGTTCAGGCACCGAAGACTCTGATAAAGAGTCCAAGCACAGCGAAGAATCTGATGACGAGCACAAGGCAAGAAAGAACCGCTCTCTAGGCTCGATGTTTGTTGAGCAGATTTAGAGCTTAATAGCAAATGCGGTGAAGGATTAGTTGGGAGGAGGATCTCATAAGACCCACTTGTCTACAAAGCCTCATACGAAGAGGACTGATCCTCTTCACATGCCACATGGCTATCAGCCTCCCAAGTTCAACCAATTCGATGGCAAGCGTAACCCTAAACAACATATTGTCCACTTCATTGAGACGGGCAGTAATGCTGGCGCAAAGGGGGACCAGCTGGCGAAACAGTTTGTTCGTACTCTAAAGGGATCGCATTCGACTGGTACACAGACTTGGAGCCATAGTCCATTAACAGCTCGGAACAAATGGAGCAGGAGTTCCTGAATCGGTTCTACAGCACTCAACGTGTTGTTTGCATGAGAGAGCTAACAAGCACCAGACAATGGAAGGACGAGCTGGTTCTTGATTACATTAATCGCTGGAGGTTCCTAATTCTCGAGTGCAAGGATCGTATATCAGAAGCGTCAGCCGTTAAAATGTGTGCACAGGGCATGGAGTGGGATTTACTATACATCTGGCAGATGAGTAAGCCAAGGACCTTCCGAGAATTGGTAACGAAAGCTCATGATATGGAGATAACAATGACAAGTTGTCTTGGCAAGTCTTCTTCCTCATCTGACGCTAGAAAGGACAAGGGTGAATTCAAGAAAAATCCCATGTCCACAAAGTCCTCAAACAAAGAATCCATGGTTGTTTCAACTGGGAAACGGTTTGAATATCGGGAAAGCCCAAGTATGAAAACAAGAAGGGTGGATTCTCCAAGGATACTGGAAAGAAGTCTCCTACATTAAAGGAACTGTTGGAGAAGAAATAGCCATTCCCTGACTCAGGCTTGTCAGGAATGCTTGATGATCTCCTTGAAAATGGGGTTACCGAACTTCCAGAACCAAAACGGCCCGAAGAAGCTGGAAGGGTTACTGACCCTAAATATTATCGGTATCATAGGGTGGTTAGTCACCCTCTTGAGAAATACATTACGCTCAAGGAGCGTATTATGCAACTTGCTAGGGATGGGAAGATAATACTGGATTTGGACGACATTGTTGAGACAAGTCATATCTCCACTCAGTTGGAGTGTTCCTCATCACCCTAAAAGCCGAAGCATACTCAACCTTGTGGTAGAGTAAACATTGAATTGATTTCCTCCCTTGGAGAGAAATTAATTACAATTCAATTTGGAAGTTTGGAGCCTATGGTGGTTCCAATTGAATCCAAGGGACCCTTGATAGAGACTGATCCTTTTGTGGATGTCTCTGATAAAGCTGATGTTGATGATGATGGATGGACTCTTGTCACTCCCCGGAGGCCAAGGAAAGTCAAGCGCAATCTCCACCTCTCTGCCGCAGGAAGAGACAAGGAAGAAAGAACAACCCTCGTCATTAAAAAGGAAAAGAGAAGTCCAAGAATGTCAAAAGGCAAGAAATTCTGCCCATTGACCTTGAGCAGGAGCCGCTTGCCCTGGTCACACTCCAAGAGTTTTTCCCAACAGGCTTCTTTGATAAAATTACAGTCAACATGACATCATATTCTGAGCTCGAGGATGAGGAAGACAAAGGAAGTGACGGACAAGAGGAGTCTCCTGGAGTAGCTGATAAAACTTTAACTGTCTTGGAGGCTTTGCCAGCTCGCATGGTCTAGGGGCAAATATTTTGTTTGCCTGATGAGATGCGCCAACATGTTGTTGCTGCCTTACAACACCCAGAACTTTACGCTGATAAAATCAAAGATGTGGGAGCATCAACGAAAGGCCAGGTTCAATGTGCCTATTGCAATACCGCAATCACTTTCACGGACGATGATTTGTTGTTCGGATCCAAGCCGCATAATCGTCCTTTGTTTGTGACTGGTTACATTAGGGAGCAGAAAGTCAGGCGTATTCTCGTGGATGTAGGGTCAACTGTCAACATCATGACCATGTCTACAATGAACGACTTTGGCATCACAGTGGAAGAACTGTCTAAGAGCTGAACGATGATTCAAGGCTTTAACCTTGAAGGCCAGCGTGCAATCGGCGTGACTTCCTACAAGTTATTACTTGGGCAACCATGGCTTCATAAGCATGGCATGGTGGCTTCTACTTTACACCAATGCCTTAAGTACTACCGTGATGGAGAGAAGAAATAAATGCGGATGTCAAGCCATTCACTAAGGCTGAGTCTCATTTTGCAGACGCAAGGTTCTTTGAAGAAGGTGATGCACCTAAAGAAACCATGTCGTCAACCATTTCTTCCAGAGGCAAAGGTGTTGCAAAAAAGGCCCCTCGAGCAACAAAATATGATGCTCCTAAGCAGCAGCTCGAGAAAGAACCAAGCAAGCGAGGTAGCACCATTTCTTGTGTTGAGCAAGTTGCTACTTCAACAAGATCAATGCCACCGGTCTTAAGGTACATACTTACATCTCTCCATAAGGAGGGTGGATCACCCTTTAGCAAGTGCACAAGTAAAAGCATCAAGACCAAAGCTACTAAAAAGGACGATGGAGCTAGCATAATGACCTTAACAGGAACAACAAGAGTTCCAACGCTTAAGATGTGGCAGGCTAAGGTGAGTAGGCCCCCTCTTTATGGGTTTATCGTTTCTTCTAAAGAAGGCAATGACTTGCCAAGTGTACGGACTAGGGAGGGATTTGATCCTAATGCATACAAGCTTATGAAGAGGGCTGGTTAAGACTTTCAAAATCTAGTTGCCTTAGGAAAAGTAGTCGAAGCCAAGCGTCATGGGCTTATTGAAACTAAGAGAAAGATTCAAGAGCAAAGAGGTTCAGTAGGCGTCTCTAAAGTTGGATTGGGTTTGCCACCGCACCTAGTCAGAATCTCAAGCAGACGAAAGGACAAGAAGTTGGTGATTTAACACATCTCAGCTGAAGAAGTAGATGTGAGTGAAGATGAAAATGCTTTACCTAACCCAAAGCCCTCTGTGTTTGATAGGCTACAATCATCCACTTCGAAAAAACGTCCATCATTATTCTCCTGTATAGGGAAAGGGAAAGAATGTAGAAGCTCTATTTTCAACAGAATCAAAGATCATCCCTAGCCAAAGCCTTCAGTTTTTGCCAAAATAGGAGCTGGTGAAAAGTCCTCGAACTCACAACTTTAGCACGAGAAAAGTTCTGCATTTACCCGCATGGGAGTGACAATTGAAGTTCAGGGCTCTATCCTTTCTCGCATGAAGCGTTTCTCTAGTCTGGATGTTAGGACAGACGGTTCATTAAGAATAAAGAGGCGTACTGTGGTATTCACAAGTCAACCAAAGAACTCTGACTCTAACGAGGGAGCAGAGGAAGAAGAAGTTATTTCTTTTAATCATATTACAATCCATGAATGTGATGATTCAGACTCGGAGATAGAGTTAGCAGAAACTCCTGAGACTTTCGAAGATGAGGTCCAGGGTACAGTTGATCATTTGAAAGAGTTGAATCTTGGAACCAATTATGAGCCTTGCCCTATCTACGTAAGCTCATCACTTACACACAAAGAGGAAAAGCTGTACTTGGAACTCCTGTCAGAGTACAAGGACGTGTTTGCTTAACGCTATAAAGAAATGCCTAGGTTAGATCCAAAGGTCAAAGTCCATCGCCTATCTATCAAAAGAGGTACTTCACCTAAGAAGCAACCTCAACGACGTTTTTGCCCAGAGTTGGTACCGAAAATAGAAAAGGAGGTCAACAAACTCATAGAGGTAGGATTCATTCGCGAGGTCAAATACCCAACATGGATCGCAAACATCGTGCCTGTCAGGAAGAAAAATGGGCAACTTCGTATTCGCGTTGACTTCCGGGATCTCAACCATGCTTATCCAGAAGATGATTTCCCGCTGCCTGTCACAGAACTCATGATCGACTCAACTACAGGGCATGAAGCATTATCATTCATGGATTATACCCATCAGATTTTGATGACGCCTGAACATCAAGAGGCCACAGCTTTCCGCACACCTAAAGACTTTTTTTGTTATAAGGTGATGCGCTTTGGACTTAAGAATGCCGGAGCAACATACCAAAGGGCAATGCAAACAATTTTTGACGACATGCTCCACAAAAAAGTCAAGTGCTATGTCGATGATTTGGTGGTGAAGTCCAAAAAACGGGAGGACCACATACAAGATCTTCGTTTGATCTTTGAACGGTTATGGAGATGTCAATTGAAGATGAATCCACTCAAGTGCCCACTTGGTGTCACCTCTGGAAAGTTCTTGGGTTTTATCGTTCATCACCGAGGGATTGAGATTGACCAATCGAAGATCAAGGCAATCTAGGAGATGCTTGAGCCTAAGAATCTCAGGGAGCTTCGCGGGCTTCAAGGTCGCTTGGCATATATCCGAAGATTAATCTCAAATCTTGCAGGATGCTGCCATCCCTTCAGCCACCTTATGAAAAAGGCCACACCGTTTGAGTGAGATGAATCATGTCGCACGGTATTTGAGAAAATAAAGGAGTAGTTGACCCATCCTCCTGTGTTAGGGGCACCCATTCCTGGCAAACCTCTTCGACTGTACATTGCAGCTCAGGAAAAATCCTTAGGAGCATTATGTGTACAGGAAAACGAGGAAGGGAAAGAATTCGCGCTATACAACTTAAGTCGTACATTGGTTGACACTGAGTTGAAGTACTCCTCTATTGACAAGATGTGCTTGTCGCTCATCTTTGCCATCCAGAAACTCAAGCATTACGGGCCTGTTCTTTTCGTGGGTCAATCCACTTTTACCCACTTCAACCTACTTCAACCCATTTCAACCTACTTCAACCCACTTGAAAAAAAAATACCAACTTCAACCCACTTCAACCTATCTCAACCTACTTCAACCCACCTCAACCAACTTCAACCCCCTTCAACCCACCCCTTCATAATTTTAATAATTTGTAAAGTATCATGTGAGATTTAGGGCCTGTTGTTTTCGTGGGTAAATTAGGAAAGTAAAAGGGTGAAGTAGGTTGAAGTTGGTTGAGGTGGGTTAAGGTAGGTTGAAGTTGGTATTTTTTTTTTGGAAGTGAGCTGAAATAGGTTGAAGTAGGCTGAAGTGAGTTAATGTTGGTTGAATTTGGTATATTTTTTATGTGGTGGGTTGAAATGGATGAAAATAATGAGAACGTCATTAATGTGTGATAATTTATGAAGTTATCCAAATTTTGTGAAATTTTTGTTTTTTACTTTTTATTTTACATTTTTTTGATTTTTAATTTTTAATTTCTAGTTTTTTTTTCATTTTTTTTGTTTTTAATTTTTAATTTTTAATTTTTAATTTTTTAATTTTTTAATTTTTTCTTTTTGATTTTTTCATTTTTTTTATTTTTATTTTTATTTTTTATTTTTTATTTTCTTTTTTTTTCATTTTATTTTTTCTTTTTTCTTTTTTCTTTTTTCTATTTATTTTTTATTTTTTATTTTTTATTTTTTATTTTTTAATTTTATTTTTTATTTTTCATTTTTTTCCATTTTTCGTTTTTCATTTCTTATTTTTTAGTTTCTTCTTTCTTATTTCTTGTTTTTTATTAATTATTTTTTAAGTTTTTAATCTTTTATTTTTTTAATTTTTAATTTTTAATTTTTAATTTTTAATTTTTTTAATTTTTAATTTTTAATTTTTAATTTTTTTTATTTTTCATTTTATTTTCAATTTTTTTATTTTTTATTTTTTATTTTTATTTTTCCATTAAAAATTACAAGTTAAAAAAAATTTAAAATTAAAAATTAAAAAATTAAAAAAAAAAATAAAATTAAAGATTAAAAACTTAAAAAATAAGAAATAAAAAAATAAGAAATAAGAAACAAGAAAAATAAAAAATGAAAAATAAAACTAAAAAACAAAAAAATAAAAAATAAAAAATAACAAAATATCAAAACAAAAAAATTAAAAATTAAAAATTAAAAATTAAAAAAAATAAAAATAAAAATAAAAATTAAAAAAATAAAAAAATATAAATAAAAATTATTAAAAATAAAAAAAAATAAAAAAATAAAAAATAAAAAAA
>JACYFF010019584.1:73772952-73813507 GCA_017589665.1 Selenicereus undatus | reverse complement strand
AAACAAAAAATAAAAAATAAAAAATAAAAACAAAAAATAAAAAATAAAAAGTAATAATAAAAATAAAAATTGAAAAATTGAAAAATAAAAAATAAAAAATAAAAAATGAAAAAATGAAAAATGAAAAATGAAAAATGAAAATAAAAAAAATAAAAATAAAAAATAAAAAATAAAAAATAAAAAATAAAAAAATAAAAAAAGGAAAGACAAAAAAATTAAAAAGTAAAAACATAAAAATTAAAATTAAAAAATTAAAAATTAGAAATTAAAAATCAAAAAAATTAAAAAACAAAAATTTAACAAAATTGGATAACTTCATAAATTGTCACACATTAATTATATTGTCATTATTTTAACCCATTTCAACCCACCACATAAAAAATATACCCACTTCAACCTACTTCAACCAACATCAACCCACTTCATCCTACTTCAACCTATTTCAACCCACCTAAAAAAAAAATACCAACTTCAACCTATCTCTACCCACCTCAACCAAGTTCAACCCACTTCACCATTTTGACCCACCCAATTTACCCACGAAAAGAACAGGCCCTACATGCAGGCCTATACAATACAAGTAATCTCCAAAGATGATCCCATCAAGTACATCTTGTCTAGGCTAATCTTAAATGGGCGACTGGCAAAATGGGCAGTCATCTTAAAATAGTACAACCTTGTCTATGTACAATAAAGAGCGATTAAGGGACAAGCGTTGGTAGATTTCTTAGTGGATCATCCCATTCCCGATGATTGGGAACTAAATGATGATTTACCAGGAGAAGGCGTGTTCTACATTGATATCCTCCCTCCTTGGCGAATGTATTTCGATGGTGCAGCTAGGCGTGATAGTGTTGGTGCAGGGGTGGTCTTCGTCTCCCCCAAAAAGCACATGCTCCCGTACTTATTTGTGCTCACTCAGTTATGCTCTAACAATGTGGCGGAATACCAAGCGCTTAACATGGGCCTTGAAATGGCTATTGAGATAGGGATCACCGACCTTAACATATATGGTGACTTGCAGTTGGTCATCAATCATCTACTTGATGAATACGAGGTTAAGAAAGAGGATCTTATCCCATATCACGGGCAAGCATTACGCCTACTAAGTAAGTTGGGCATGGTTCAGTTAGAGCACGTGCCAAGGAATGCCAACAAGATGGTTGATGCACTAGCAAGCCTCGCAGCCACTTTTGTGCTGGGGGCAGAAGCAGGAATGACTATTCCAGTATGTTGCCGCTGGGTTGTTCTGCCGGATGATGAAGACTCAGCGAAAGACGTCAACATTATCTATGTTCTTGAAACAGATGCAGAAGACTGGCGTCAACGTATAATTGAGTATTTAGAGTATGGAAAACTACCTAGTGACCCAAGGCATAAGACAGAAACACAACGAAGCGCTTCAAGCTTCCTTTACTACAACGAAACGCTCTATCGACGCTCCTTTCATGGTCTTTGGTTACGGTGCTTGGATGCGGAAAAAGCAAAGCAAGCAATGACGAAAGCTCATTCAGGTGTGTGCGGAGCACACCAATCAGGGCCTAGGCTACATGATCGCATCAAAAGGATGGATTACTACTGGCCCACTATGGTGCAAGATTGCATAAATTATGCAAAGAAGTGCGCTGCTTGCCAGTTCCATGCTAACTTCATACATCAATCTCTTAAGCCTCTTCACCTAATAGTTGCATCTTGGCCATTCGAGGCATGGGGGCTTGATGTCATTAGACCAATCACGCCTACATCGTCTGCTGGTCACTCCTACATCTTAGCTGCCACTGATTACTTCTCTAGATTGGCGGGAGCAATTCCACTAAGGGAGTTCAAAAAAGAAAATGGGGTTGACTTCATAAGGACACACACTATCTATCGGTATGGTGTGCCGAGGTACATTATCATTGATAATGGTAAGCCCTTATTTAACATCCTGATGACTAGCCTATACGAGAACTTTAAGTTTGCCCAACATAAGTCTTTCATGTGCAATGCCCCAGCAAACGGCCTAGCAGATGCCTTTAATAAAACAGTTTACAACTTACTCAAAAAGGTTATCACAAAGTCTAAATAGGATTGGCATGAAAGCCTAGGGGAGGGTCTTTGAGCATATCGAAGAACGTACAAGACGCCAACACAGTCGACCCCCTTCGCTTTGGTGTACGTAGTTGAAGCCATTCTACCGTTGGAGCTCCAAATCCCATCACTCTGCATCGCCATACAGAAGGTTTGACGGAAGATGAAAATCACAGGTTTCGTTTAGCTGAGCTAGAGGCCCTGGATTAGAGAAGACTTCAAGCACAACAAAAGTTAGAATGCTACCAAGCCCGTCTATCAAGACCATTCAACAAAAAGGTTCGACCACGATCATTCCAAGCTGGAGAGCAGGTGTTGGCAGTAAGAAAACCGATTATTGTCTCCCACAAATCTGGAAGCAAATTCACTTCCAAGTGTGATGGTCCTTATGTGGTCAGAGAGGTTTACACAAATGGAACCTACAAGATAGTTGGTGCTGATAGAGTGCGCGTAAGACCCATAAACGGTAAGTTCTTAAAGCACTATTATCCTACAAATAGAATGTTGTAAAGCTCCTAAGTAAGAGCCTAAACTGCTTGTTCTTTCAAGTTAAACTCCTTTGTAATACTCCTGGCCCACAAGAGTCTAAACTGTGAACGGCAAAATAAAAGAAATAAAAAAAAATCTTATGTTCTTAAACTACGTCAGGCTTGATTCTTTAGGTATTGCATTCCCTTTAGGTACGTAGGCAACTTGGGCATATTTCCTAAGTACAACCATAAAAAAAAAGGATGAGTAAATTGTGTTAGTGCTCATTGGTTTTGTTCGTTGGATATATCTACATATTATTTTGTAAACTTGAATTAAAATATTCATCTTATTGCAATATATCAAAAGAACTTCCAATAAAACCATACTGAGTCCAAAAAGAAGTAAAAAGTTACAAAGTGAAAAAAAAAATCTAGAACAAATCCACCGGATATGGTCTAGGCATCCAGTATGCCTAAAAGCTTTTGGGCACGTTTCCTTGCTGCTTCAACTAGAGCCGTTTCTTCTGCGGTGACATGGAGTGCAGCACCTAAATCAACAACCTCTTTTTTAAGAAGAGATACACCATCTTTGGCTTTCTTCAATGAAGCTTCAGTCTCTACTAATTTGTCTTACAATTCCAGCTTATTCGCCTTTGCTCGTTCAAGATCTGCCTCAAGTAGCTTCCTTCACTTATGAGCTTGGGCAATAGCAGCAGTTGTGTCATCAAACTGTGCACCGACCTTTTCCACTGAAGCTCATGCCTCCCCAAGTTTGTCTAATAAGGCTGCTCGCTTGCTGAGCATATCTTCGGTAGGAGCCCGTTATTTTTAATTGGGCTTTCAACTTCAGGTACTGTCCGACTTCGTTCAAATATGCCTCAACACTATTCTTTAGCCCCAAATAATCTGCCTGGAAGGATGATAAGGTTTCATATATATGCTCAACTTCCTGATGAATGTTTGCAAGGTCGCCTCCTGTCTTTGGGATGAACTTTTTCAACTGTTGCTGAAAACGTTCCTTCACACTCAAGGCCAGATTGTTAAACACGCTAGAAGCAATTCTCCTAGGTAAATAGGTTGCAACAGGAGGAGTAGGTGATTGACAGTGCTCTACTCCCTTCATTGGCGATGGCATTATGTTAACAGAATCGTCATCGGTTGACTTCGCAACAGGCACAGTCAAGGTGGCTTCACTGTCTTTGTCACAAAATGCGGCCTTAAGTCTATCTCCGATGTCGGCAGTATATCCCTACATTAAAACGAGGATTAAGTCAAAAAAAAAGAAGGGGGACAAAAAAAAGAGGGAAGGGAAAGGGGGCAGAATGATAAGATGCACCTCTCTCTTTGCTTTATTCTCTGATTTCAGTGAGCTCGTTGCACTGTTATACTTGTTCTTGGGGCTAGGTAGCTTAGTTGCAATGTCTGGTTTGCTCTTCGAGCCTGACAAATTCTTTGCTCCACTAATAGAGGACCTAACACCTAAACCTCTCAAAGCTTCAATCTTGTCTTTCCGAGGCGAGCAGCTTCTACTTTTCTGAGGAGATGTGTCTGCTTCTAACGAGGAACTATCACCTCCTTCTTTTCTGAGCTCAGCTAGGAATACGGCGTGTTCGTCACGCTATTGCATGGTTGGCTTATGTGCACTTACTCATTCGAAAGTGACAACTAAGGCGGATGCATCATCAGCAACTCTCACTTTAGAAGCTCTTTGTGGTTGCACAGCCTCACCTCTAGGATATTTAGGCCCTGGGGAGAAAGGATCGCCCTGCGAAGAACGCCACCAATTAGCATATGCAATAATGACCAGTGCAGACTTCTTATCAGGAGGAGCAGGAATTGTCACGCTAGACCTTGTTACATGTTCTGTAAGGTTAAAACAATAGCGAGCTACATCCTATAAGGTGCCTTCTCGATCATTCATTCGTGGCTCACTTAGTACATCTCGATAAAAGCCAAATTGTCGCCTAAACTTGCAAGGGAAGTACGGTTGAATCACAATTGTTCTTCCTTGTCTCAAGGTCAAAAACCCAAGCAGAGCCAAACCAAATATGCTTTCTAGCTTGAGGATAAATTCCGGGTGTCAATCAAGGTGATCGATGTATCCTTCATAAGAGCATTAGAATACATGACAGACGGATCATTGCATTTCAATAGCTCTAGAGCTTCCTGTACGTCAGGAGTCCGATTCATCTTTTCACCAAAGAACCTCACCATCTTAAGATGCTCGTGCCGATGATGGGGATGATCAAAATAATTTTGGAAGTCCCTAACCATCCATAAATGTAGTGAATGGGGAAAATTACTTCCAACTTATTCAGGCTCCGAGCCATAGAAATTCTATTCAACCCCTAATAAATGCTAGCCAAAGAAGGAATTGCTAAGTTTAGACGTTCCCCGTGAGCCCGCTTGCTGGCAACTACAAACACGGCTGGGGGAATAAGCCACACTGCTTCAGTTGGTAGCACAAAGGAGCACAACTAACAGGAAATAAGGGCAGCAAGGTAGGTCTCTTCGATTAGCGCCTCAGGAATGTTGAGCATCACAAAAGGATCCTTCTCTCTCTTCTTTCGCCCTATGCGATGAGGAATCATTCCAGATGGACATGATGTGTTTGTTGGAGCTTTAACTCACTTTCTGTTGTCACGACTGAGAGGAGCTGTGTAAATCTGTCGCCCTCGAAACCAGAAGCATACCCATTCAGAAGCAGTAAGTTGAACGATGCCATGAACATCTTGGCATTGTCTGTGGAATGTATAGAACAGGAACGAGCAAGTCACTGGACTATCATTATCTCCACGTCCCACAGAAAGGAGTTCTCTAGCGGATGGAATGACTTCTTCGTAGTAAGCACCATCAGCATGAAGTCCACCAATAGCCCGTAAATCCCATAAGGAGATTGACATATTGCCGCTCTCTGTGCAAAAGGTGTTGGTAGTGTGGCACCACAGTTCACAGAATGCTTTGAAGATGGTGAGACTCATGTCATAAGAGAACAAGGATGCATACAGTCCGTCGTAAAACCTCCATTCCGTAAGTCTTTCTTTGTTGCGGCCAAGAACGTCTTTAAGCCATTCCCAATAGCATCGTATGAAGAAGTTGTCGGAGAAACAAGGTGAAAATTTGTCCCAGGATAGTGTCCCGTCCATGATACGATGTCGGAGTAAGGGTGTTGCTCCCTAAGAAGGGGTTGAAGATGCTAATAATGGCGAGCTAAGTTTCAAGACTCTCAAAGTCGAAATGAACTTGTCTGATCTTTGTTTGTCGTGGGTACATTCCATACTCCAGCACGAATCTGAAAGGTAGGTATGGAGTAAAGAGCGACTGGACGGTAGCAGTGTTGGCATATCTACGCAAAGAGTCACGCCTTCTTCAATTGGATCGTCTTCTTTGTCCAGAATGGTAAGAGTTGGCTTCTTGGGATCAGAAGATGAGTCTACAAAATGCACCATGATGAAGGAAGAAAGGCAAGTCGACCCCAATTAGATTAAGTGAGAAAGTCTTCTGCGAAGAATCAAATCTACGGGGAGAAACGATTCCTCGTCTTAAAAGTCAACCTCACTTCGCGATCTAATCGAAGGAGTTGTGGCTGGAAGAAAGAAATTCAAGTCGACCCCAATTAGATTAAGTGAGGGAGTCTCCTTCGAAGAATCGAATCTACGTGGAGAAACGATTCCTCATTTTGAAAGTCGACATCACTTCGCGATCTAATGGGTGGAGTCGTGGCTGGAAGAAAGAAATTCAAATCGACCCCAATTAGATTAAGTGATGGAGTCTCCTGCGAAGAAGCGAATCTACGGGCGAAATGATACCTCGTCTTAAAATTCGAACTCACTTATAATCTAATAGGGTGAATAGTCAATTCAACAGCTTCCTAAAAAAAAAAGAGGAAAGAAGTGTTAGTTTAAGTTTGAACAAAAAAAAGGGTTACACGAGAAAAACGATTAAATCAGCCACAAATTGATTTAATTAGATGGCTAATTCTTAATTTAGTTAAAAAAGAGAGATCAAGGGGGCTTAAAAAAAAGACGAAACAAAGGGATTAAAAAAGAAAAAGGACAAAACAAAAGGAAAATTTTAGAGTCAAATCAAAAGGCTACAGATCACTGGGCAGCGAAAACGAAAAGACAAGATGGCAAAATTGCTATGGAGTGTTGGTTCTGATGAGACAAACACTTTGCGGTCATTTGACTCTAAATTGTTAAAAACAAAGTTGGGCGGATGCATGCTGCTCTATTCTTCATTCTCGCCTCTTCTTTCTCTCTCAAGGCCCCATTATCATGGCTGTCGCTCTCTCTATCTCGCATACTCAAATCAGGCCATTGGAAACTCAAGCATTTTACGAAGAACAACGAATGTGGTGAAAAAAAGCAAGAACATAAAAAATTTAAAACCAGGGAACAATTGCTTAGAGATGGATCCATTAATCAATCAAATTAATGGTAGAGACCAAAGAATCTCTGCCACTAACCCTCAAACCGGTTTCCCTAATCCTCTCTCAATATTGGGATCCTCTCAACACCCACAACTCCTTGCTCCAATTCACAACTGATTCTTAATGAGGACCTCGATACTACGCCTATGCCCAACTCAGAGAATCAAAGCTCCGATCAAACCGGACCAAATTCGAAGAGTCCTACCCATATTTCACATTACCCAGATATGAATTCCCGCCGGCAAAGAAGTCCGTCAAAGAAAATTCAATTGATTCAAACAGAAAGCGAAGGTCCTCTATTTTGCCTCAATCGGTGTCGTACTTGGCTCTGGCAGTGAGTAAGAAGACGCAGAAAAAAAATTCCTAGGAAGATGAGAGTGTTAAAAAAAAAGGGGAGATTCACCTCAAGTTGAAATACATTGAACACATAAAAAATTGGTCAATTAGAGGCATGTGTATATGGGTTTATATAGTAGTGGGTAATTGAAGTTTTCTACTTCCACATCAACTCAAATATCAGTAATTTTTATCTCTTTGAGTTGTGGATAAATTTTATCAACAGTTATTCATAGAATTCTATCGCAAAGCATCAACCCAAAATTTTCACCAATGAAAGAAAAGGGCAAAAAAAAAGGGGGAAAGAAGCAAAAAGGGTCGAAAAGTCATCTGTATTCTGCCTGGGCAAAAGTCTTCCATTTTTTTAAGAAAAAAAAGGAGAAAAAGAAAAAAAAAAGAATTATGAACAAAGAAAAAGGAGGGGTTTGCTTGGGCCTCAATTCATTTTCCTAAACCCCAATATCTACCAATCTTAATTCCCTTAGGAATTTTCCGAGTTGGGCTTAACTTTCAAAAAACATAAATTTCGAAAAAGTGTGAAGTAAAACAAAAATTATTACTTGGCAAATAAAAAACTGACCGATAAATTTTTGATCATTTGCATCAATCAAGTGTTCGAGATTCCGCCGCTTCAAAAAGAAACACACTTCAAATTTGTGTACGCGACCGACTCTCGATGGGGCATTTGTAGAAAGTAAAAATTTTACAACGAGTCGGATGGTGCCACGTGTAAAAAATCGACCAATTACAGATTTTCATGTGTCACGTTGACTTGGGTGGGCCCGCTTGGTCCAAATTAAGGTCAGCCAATTAAAAGCTGCCACGTGTCATCAATGATGCAAAAATTAGTAATTATTTTCTTTATTTAAAAATAAGAAAATAATTACTGGGCCTAGGCCCAAAACCCGGCTCTAACCCTAGTTGGTAGAGCCAATAAATAAGGGTCCTTCCCCTTCATTTGGATCATTCAACATTGGCAGAATTCAGAGCTCAGAGGGCAAGGAGCATCTAGCTTCCAAGTGAGAAGGATCAAAACTTGCAGAGTTTCAGAAACTACAATCAGCAACTTGCAAGTCAAAATCAAGAACAGTCTTCAGAGTTCTTCAGCTGATTAGCATCAACCGAGATCAGGCATCATGTCCGCGAAGTACTCAAGTTATTAAGAGATGGAATCAGAGGATTATTTTATTGTATTAAATTTAGATATTGTACCTACATATTACATCAATACAAAGATTAAATTTTTTTATATCCATTTCCTGTCTAATTTATTTTAGGCATGAAATTTTTGTTTACAGAATGTGTTACCAAAGTCATGCTTAAAGTTGGACCCCAAAAACGCCACAAGAACTAGTAAGTAGATATCGATTAGTTGAAATTTCTCGGGAAAACTTTAGTAATTTTTAAGAAATTTTAAGAGAAATAAATTAAGGAAGTGCAAAGTTAGGACCATACGCCCCCTAGGTATTAAGGATTTCAAAAAAAATACTTATGCAGAAATTTGAATTTTTATGCAAGTTTTTACACACCAAAAAACTTCTATTAACTAGTAAAACTACCCGACAATGGCATTTTTAAGCTTAATAATAAAATAACTTTGGTGGCATGGATAGGTACCAAATAAATAAGTGGCATTTTTAAATATATTTTAAATTTTAGTGGCTGATTTGATCAAGAAATCAAGCAAATCATAACAATTCTTCCAATAGTAAACATAATCTTACTAGGTTTCTATTACTCAATAAATTTGATCAAGAATATGTTTTGCATGTGATTAAATACTTAACCAATTCCCTACTGAATTTGACAATCAATCATATAAGCATGTCTGGGCTATTTAACGAAGGCTAGTATCAGGGGGACTTATAGACCATGGTTAGGGTCAGATTACTTAGAAAACAATGCAAGACTAATGTATTGTTAATGCTTCCGAGCTTCGTCAATCACATAATATTATCAATAAACTCAAGCATATTAGTATGGAGTCGCAACACATATCATCACATGTCATCACCCATACTACATGCAAACACTATCTTTCTCAATTAGTTTGGAATTATCATAGTCAATACCCTTTTAGAGCTAATAGTCTCCCTTTTTTTATGATGACAAACAATTTGAAAATAGTGCTGTAATCGCAAAATTATAGAGATTAAATTTTTATAGATTCAATTTGATGAATTTGGTACAATCTCTACGAATACAAAATCCTCTTATTCTTTCTTTTTTAAGGATAGATTTTCCAACCCTTGAATCAAGGAGGGTATGAACCTATTTATAGGAGAGTCTCCCCCTTGAAAATCAAGATGGGCCTTGACTTGGGTTTTGGTGCTTGACCTTTCAATTAGGCCTCACCCTAGAATGCTTTGAATTTCGTTTGTTTTGAGTTTGACTTTGGCTATGACTTTGACTTTGACTATGGAGTCTCCCGGGCTTGGGGCAAGTACTGATTTAGAAGTCGTCTCGAGCTTTGACTGTACATTGATTTGGGAGTCGATGTACGTCTTGACCTTTGACTTTAACTTTGACCTGATTTTGATTGCACCTTGACTTTGGACGTCGTTCAGGTTTTCGATCGTGACTTGACTTGGTAGTCGTCTAAAGCCTTGGTTTGGGCTTTGCCTTGAATTTTGACTGAGCTTGGATTTGGAAATCGTTTGGGTTTCATCTTGTGCTTGACTTGTGAGTCTTTTAGGCTTGCTTTGTGAGCCTTTGGGCTTGATTAAATTAATTATAATGGTTGGCCCAATTAATTAATTTAATTTAATTTTGGTACGACACGAATAATTTTTTTAGTGCCTACAAATTGTCTCCTCGAGACAAGGTCACGCACGAGACTCGTCTTTTTGGTGTGACCGAATTCTCTTTTTTTATAATTCATCATCCGTTCGTGGCAAACATCTCTATGAATACAAAATCCTCTTATTCTTTCTCTTTTAGGGATGGATTTTTCAACCTTTGAATCAAGGAGGGTAGGGGCCTATTTATAGGAGAGCCTCATCCTTGAAAGTCATGATGGGCCTTGACTTGGGTTTTGTGCCTGGGCCTTTCAATTAGACCTCACCCTAGATTGCTTTTACTTTCGTTTGTTTTGACTTTCACTTTGACTTTGGCTTTGGCTTTGACTTGGGAGTCTCCCGGGCTTGGGCCGAGCATTGACTTAGAAGTTGCCTCAACCTTTAACAGGACATTGACTTGAGAGTCGTTTGACGTTTGACTTTAGAGTCAATGTAGGTCTTGACCTTTGACTTTGACTTTGCCCCGGTTTTGACCGCACCTGGACTTTGGACGTCGTTCGGATTTTAGGTTGTGACTTGACTTGGTGGTCGTCTAGAGCCTCGGTTTTGGGCTTTGCCTTGACTTTTGATTGAGCCTAGACTTGGAGGTCATTTGTACTTCATCTTGGATTTGACTTGTGAGTCTTTTGGGCTTGACTTATGAGTCTTTAGGTTTGATTAAATTAATTAAAAGGGTTGACCCAATTAATTAATTTAATTTAATTTTGGTACGGTACGAATTATTTTTTTAATGCCTACAAGTTGCCTCCTCGAGACAAGGTAACACATGAGACTCGTCTTTTGGGCATGACCGATGTCTCGACTTCTCTTTTTTTGTAATCCGTCATCTATTCGAGACAAATATCTTGAATAGCATTTAAACATGCCTTAATTTGCTCTCTTGAAAGCTTGGGCAAATGATAAAGCTATTCTCTTTTTTTGTCAAAGAACTGGAGAATTTTACTTAGAACACAGGCATGATGAAGAGATCTCAAAACAGAGCCCAACCTCTAAGCCCAAATGGGCAACCTGGACCTACCCCCCCTTTTTTTTTGGTTCCCTCGCATGGGTCCGGGCCTTTTATAGTTTCCCATCTTCTTCCTTTTCTTTTCTTTTTTTTTTGCTCTTGTTTCCCGGTGTGGGCTGGGTCTAGGCTTGCCTCTTTCCTCTTTTGAGCAGACCTGGACCAGCCTTCATTTCATTTAAAAAAAGCGTGAGGAGCACGTGACCCCCCCATCCTTCTTTTTTCCTTCCCTTTTCTCGCTTGGGCTGGGCCTGTCTTAGCTCTTTTTTTTGTTGTTTTGTTTGCTTTTGCGCGAGCTGGCTTGTGTTTGATCAATTTCTGCCTAGAGCCCAGCACTAGACCCAGAGTTCATTTAAATAGCACGTGAGGATCACGTGGTTAGGCACTATTCACCCTTCTTCTTCTTCATTGTTTCGAACAGCACAACCACCAATGCCCACCACCCACTGTCCTGCTCTTCCTCATCTCCTTCCTTAAACATTTTAGCCCCCCAGACTCGAGCAGGCAAGCGCACACCTCTGCTACTGCTTACACTAGTTTGATGATGGGCACACCCCCAAAAGCTAGTCTTATGCCACCATTTCTCAATCCCTGTGGCTTCTGACGCTGGTGCTACCACTGTTCACTGTGGTTGGTGGAGGTTCGACCTTGCCAAGTTTGATCTTTGTACTGCCATTATCGGTTTTTTTCGGGCCAAGTGTGGTATGCAACTTCTTGAACCTCCTTTTTAGTCTTTCAATTTGTTGTTCTTTTTTTTTGCTGGATGAAATAAGCTTCATAGTCCCATTTTCTTTTCCATGAAAGGTCAAGCCCTTTTCTCCCTTTTTGCCATTATGGTGACCTAGTTTTCCTGAGCACAAAGATTCAACCTTTTTGGATCACACATACGTTCTTCAAGTTGTCTTCATCAAATGAGTCAAACCTGTGACCAATTTTTGTTTGTGTGGCCTGTTTTTTCTCTTGCTTTCTTCAATTTTTTTTTTTTGGGTTGTGTTTGTTCAATGAAAGAACTTGGGCATGATTTGAGAAACATGAGTGGGATTTCTATGCATTTGATGAAGCAAGCGAGTGCTTGGAGTTGTCACCTTCCCCCCTTTTGTTTGATGGATTGCTACTGTAGTGAGGTGGGCACCTTTTTTTAAATTTTTTTTTGTTTTTTTGGTGAATGGGGCAATTATTAGTTTACATCTGGTTACTAGAAAAACAATGAATAAAGAAGGGAGTGGTGAAAATGACACCATAATCTGGCATATGTGTGAGGAAGAATGGAAAAATTAAAAAGATGCCTGGCCTTTGTTTTTTTGCTTTTTCATTCGACTTCTCTTTGAAATGGGTTCTATTTTTCTGGGAAATGGAAGTGGGAAATTAATGCCAAACTTCAGCAAGGTGTCGCCTTGATCCTTTGCTTGTAAATTAGTTCCTTGGTTGTTGTTTATTGTCTTCTTATCTTCGCTTCCCATATTTGGCCTCCCACATGCTCTGTCAACTTGGATGAACACCAAAATTAATCCAAGGGGAGGCCTTGCTTTCTTCTCTCTTTTTTATAAAGGCCAGAGCCTTGTGAATTGAGACGGCATGTTGGTTATGTGAAATTTGCAACGTTATGCGTTGAAGAGCTTGCCTTTTTTTTTCATTACACTGAAACGAATCCATATGGGAGGCCAAAATTAATCCACCGATGAAGCAGCCCTTTTATTTGACCATACGAAATCCAATGAATCTAAGGGGAGCCCTTTTATTTGACCGAAGAGTCTTCTCATGCTTGCTTGTGCCGTCGTAACGTCGCATTCATTTATTATCGCGTTTTTTGCACATCGCGACGTCTTGCTCACTTACTTAAAAGTCGCATTTTTTTGTCGCTTGTGCTTTTTTTTTTCGGAATGCTGAGACCCTTTTTCGTTGCGCTTGTATTATGGCTTGTGCAAGTTGAAAAGCCACTTGAAGAACCACTTGCGACACGGTTCGCCACTAGGCCTTGGGCCTTGAATAAATACCGATACGTATGAAAGTGGTACGAGAACTTGAAGAAAGCGCTTGAGAAACGGTTCGCTGCTTGGCCTTGGGCCATGGACAGATACCGATACGCATAAAAGTGGTATGAAGACTTGAAGAACCACTTGCGACACGGTTCGCCGCTTGGCCTTAGGCCTTGAACGGATACCGATACGCATGGAAGTGGTATGAAGACTTGAAGAACCACTTGTGACATGGTTCGCCGCTTGGCCTTTGACCTTAAACTGATACCGATACACATGAAAGTGGTATGAAGACTTGAAGAACCACTTGTGACATGGTTCACTGCTTGGCCTTGGGCCTTCAATGAATGACGATATGCATGAAAGTGGTACGAGCAACGTGGAGTAGTTGGGCGGAAGAAAGGTGATGTCTTTGATCTCTTCTCTTTCGTGCCCCCCTTTTTTTTGCGTGATGTTTTTGACTGCACTTAGTGATTTGCTGAAACTGCCTACATACTTATTGGTACTTGCAATTCCCAATGAGATCAATTTCTTACGTAATTCAACTAAGCATCCTTTTTTCATTTGTTTTGCCGTTCATAGTTTATACTCTCGCTCGAGAGCTAGCATTTTCTTGGTGTGTGTGAACAGTTTAGACTCTTGTTCATGAGCCTTCTTTTTTTTTAGATGTGTGTAAACAGTTTAGACTCTTGTTCAGGAGCCTTCTTTTTTTTTGAATAAGTATGAACAGTTTAGTCTCTTGTTCGAGAGTCTTATTTTTGTCTGTGCGAATAATTTAGTCTCTTGTTCGGGAGTCTTCTTTTTTGAATGTGCGAATAGTTTACCTTTTTGTTCGGGAGTCTTCTTTTTGAATGTGAACTTTATGTGTGTCCTTTTTTTGTTTTATGAACAGTTTAAGCTCTTGTTCAGGAGCTAATCCAACATTTCCTTAAGGGAAGTCGCCGACATCCTGACTTGCGTTGCGGTTGGAAGAAGTTTGTTCTTCTTCCTTAGTTCTTTCTTTTGAGTTGGCCTTAGCCCCACGGCTAGTGAGAATTAGGACGCGCCTCTTCACTTTCAGCGAGTCATCCACCTTCACATCCAAAGTGGAAACACGCTTCATGCTTAAAGGAATTGAACTTTGGACTTCATTTGTTTTGCAGAGCCCACGGAACACCGAATCTCTCTTTTGTGAGGGTGGTGCACTTGATGACATCTCGCCTATCCTGATTAAGGCGAAGACTGAGGGTTTAGGTTGCACATCCTTCTTTAACCTATGGAAGACAAAGGGCTTCAGGATTTTACCCTTTCCAATCCTTCTAAGCACAGAAGGGTATTGGTGCGACGTTAACGGTTGTCACTTGTCAAACACCGTTGTTTTGGGGTTGGTCCTGGCGTTTTCACCCTTATTATCATCAATCACTTCAGTTGCGATATATTGCGTGAGGGCTTGCTTGTCCTTATATGGTACTGAAATCCTCACAGGCTAGGGCGGTACGTAACTAAGACTAACTTTAGGCGTTGCGACCTTGCCCCCTTGACTTTGTATGACCCTTTGTGTGTTGTTAAGTCCGTAGGGCTTAGCTCTAATTACATGCCCCAAAGATGTTGGCTGGTTGAAGTCAAAGCTGGACCTCTTCATTAACTTGTGTGCATTAGGATCAAAACTATTGCTGATACGCATCTTTAACAACTCACCTTTTTCTTGGAGCGAGCCTTTAGAAGAGGCAACAAAACCAGGGAGAGGAGCCTTGGTCACCCTATGAACTGGAAGCACACTCTTTTCTTTCAGAACACACCAGCTTGCTTCATTGAACTTGTGTTCAACCTTGGATGCACTTTGAGGATTTGTACATTCACAAAATGGTGATTCTTCATCCTTAAAATGGGACTTAGGATTGAACCTACAGACTGGCGCCGCTGGATTTACCGCGACATTTGCTTGCTTGACAGACAAGACTTAAATTGTCCTCTCATTGTTTTCTTTTCGTTGTTGTTATGGCTAGATGCTGCCATCACCACTTTCTTCAAGAGTGACATTCAGCCGTTCATTTGTTTCGTCATCGTCAAATTCAAAACATGAGGTTGTGTAGACAATCGCACTATCAAAGAAGCTCGTCATGAAGTATTCTCCTGAGGCCTCTGGTGCTTCAGTGAGATCTATTTTAGACTCTAACTCATCAGCCTCTTACACTATGACGTGGCCAACTTCTGCCGTTTCACCCAAATCTAAAATGATTCTTCCTTCCTTAGCTAGTCGCATGATGCGCTCCTTGAGTGTAACGCACTTTTCAAGAGGGTGACTAACGATTCTATGGTATCGACAGTAGTTGGGGTCGACGGTCCTTCCAACTTCCTCTTGACGCTTTGGTTCGAGCAATTCGATGACACCATTCTTGAGTAAGTCATCTAGCATGCCTGGCCAATCTAAGTCGGGAAATGGATACTTCTTTTCCTAAAGCTCTTTTAGTGTGGGACACTTCTTTGTCATAACCTTGAACGACGAGCTCTTCTTACCCCCTTGTTTTGGCTTTCCCGTAATGCGAATTGGCTGACTTGTAGAGGTGGACATAGCTTCTTTGCTCATGCTCTTAGAAAAGTTAACATTCTTCTCGAATTCAACTTCGTCCTTCCTTGATTCAGTAGAATAAAAGGAGTTGGCGCGACGACTAACTATCGTGACCTCCATGTCATGTGCCTTGGTTGCCAATTCTTAAAAAGTCCTAGGTTTTCCCATTTGTAGGACATACAGCAAGTCCTAGTGAATGCCTTGGGTGCACACTTCGATGGCAAACACTTCAGACAGTCGATCCTTGCACTCGAGGCTAAGTGCGCGCCAACGGTTGATGTAGTCAAGAACTGGCTCATCTTTTCACTATTTTGTGTTTGTCAACTCAGTCATGCTGACAACGAGTTGAGTGCTTTAGAACCTGTTGAGGAAATCTTGCTCCATTTGTTCGCAGTTGTTAATGGACTCAGGTTCTAAGTCGGTATACTATTCAAAGGCAATACCTTTTAATGTCCTAACGAACTGTTTCACCATAAGGTCGTCGTCACTCCCAACATTGTTGCATGTCTGAATGAAGTGCACGACATGATATTTTGGATTGCCTTTCCCATCGAATTGTTGGAACTTGTGGGGTTGGTAATCGTGGGGCATGCAAAGAGCATTAACCCTCTTAGTGTAAGGCTTGGTATATAGGTGAGTTTTGTGTGAACCTTCACTAGCTACGCCTTAATAGCATTTGCTATCAAGTCTTGGATTTGCGTAATAGTCATTGATCCAGAGCACTTGACATTTTTAAGTGCAATGCCTTTCTTTGAGTGCTTCTCGCTGTCAGAGGCTTCAATGTGGATGGATATTTTTTCTGAGTCCTTTATGAAAGATGGAGCTAGCCATTTTTCTAACTTTCTGGTTAGCTTAGCAATCTTTTCTTCTTGAAGCTTAATGTGTGCTTCCCTTTCTTCGTTGTCCCTGGTGAGTTTTTCTAGAATGGCCTCCATGTTAGCCATCTTCTCTTCAAGAGTGTTTGTGCCTATCATTATGGTTGGCATGACAATACTTTTGGAGGACTCAACTTCAGTTTCTGACATGCGCACCCCCTTTGGTGATGGCGAAGAAGAGTCACTGCTATACTAGCCTTCAGCCTCGCAGACTTGAAATTGAAGCTGGAGGTTTTGAATTTCACCCATCCTAGAGGGCCATTTCGCTGCGTCTTCAAGTCTTGGAGTTTGGATGGGGGCATCGCAGTTTGCCCAGGAGCGATCGGCGCAGCAGCTTTCGCCATACTCTACTCTTCATTGTATGCGTGCACTTGCTAAAAGTGATGCTCGCTCCACGGGATATGCGCGAAAAAGATTGTGTGCTCTTCTTCTTTGAAGCTTGCGAGACAACGTTCTTTGTAGCCGTGTCTTCGTTGAAGAAGATGTTCTTTTGACTTGAAAGTCTTGATCTTTTAAGAGAAAGAGATAAGAGGTAGAGATGTCCCACCGGACGTGCCAAATTTTGTAATCGTAAAATTACAAAGATTGAATTTTTGTAATTTCAATTAAATGAATTGGGTACAATCTCTATGAATGCAAACTCCTCTGATTCTTTCTCTTTTGAAGATGGATTTTCCAACCTATGAATCAACGAGTAGGGGCCTATTTATAGAACCTATCCCTTGAAAGTCAAAATGGGCCTTTCAATTAGGCCTCACCCTAGATTGCTTTGACTTTCATTTTTTTTGACTTTGGCTTTGACTTTGACTTTGGAGTCTCCCAAGTTTGGGCCGAGCATTGACTTAGAAGTCTCCTCGAGCTTTGACCAGACGTTGACTTGAGAGTCGGTTGACGTTTGACTTGTGAGTCGATGTAGGTCTTGACCTTTGACTTTGACCTTTAAATTTGACTTTGACTTTGAGTCGATTTTGACCACACCTTGACTTCGAACGTCGCTCGGGTTTTAGGTCATGACTTGACTTAAAAGTCGTCTAGAGGCTCGATTTGGACTTTGCCTTGAATTTTGACTAAGCCTGAACTTGGAAGTCATTTGGGCTTGACTCGTGAGTCTTTTGGGCTTGACTTGTGAGTCTTTGGGTTTGATAAAATTAATTAAAGGGTTGGTCCAATTAATTAATTTAATTTAATTTTAGTACGGCACGAATATTTTTTTTCTTACTTATGTTTATGCATTCTCTCCCCCCTTACCACCATCAAACAAAAATGGGGATATATGAAAAATATTGCAGTAGGGATGTAGATGAGTTGAGCTGGCCCATAAGCTAGTTCGCTTAAGAGCTTGCCAAGCTGAGCTCGTGACAAGCCCGAGCCGAGCTAAGCCTAGTCGAGCTAGGCTTCGTTAGTTATCTAAGCTGAGCTCAAGCTTCTAACACTTAAGCTTGTAGCTCGTTGAGCGTGCACAGGCCGAGTAACATGGAGCCGAATGAATGAGTTGACGAACCAAGCAAACAAGCCGAATGAGCTTAAGCAACTGAGCCCAGCAAACAAACCTAAACAAGACGATTACATGTAAATGATCCAAACAGGCGACCCTAGAGAAGCCTTAAGCATTTGGAAGATGCAAGTATGTAATGTATAACATAATTAATTGACATAAGTGAAATATAAAAAATTGGTATATTACAAATTATACACTTCTAATTAGGTTGTGATTGTTAACTTTTAAAACTAGTGATTTGTGTTTGATATATTTTTAGTTGTGGGAGGATTAATAGTTTGTGTTTAATTGTCAAAGACTTTGTTTAGGTTTTATACCACTGTATTAAGTCTTTATATTGTGATTTTTGAGGAGGAAAAAAGGACCCTCAAATAATCTTTAGTATATGTTTTTGATTGTTATAGTCAGTATGTAAAATTATGGCAAATTATGATATTACTATCCAAACAAATTAAGAATTTAATCCTAGAAAAAGAGCCACAAATAAACGTAACGGGCGAATGAGCTTATAACAAGCTGAACAGCAGCTCAAGCTTTTCACGAGCCAAGCTCAAGCTCTAGCCTTGGGTGAGCTGAGCTTGAGCTCAAATGCAAGCTCACGAGCCAAGCTTTGAGCCCAGTAGGCTCGGGCTCGACTCGATTCGAGTACACCCTTACGTGGAAAATAACTCATAAGGCAAATACCATATTTAATACCCCCTTAATACAACATCGTTTACAATCATATGCCAACTATCATTTGAATGTAACGTATCATCAAGATTAGTTGCGATAGTTTACAAGACTTAATGACTTACACCGTGTAAATTTTCTCATCTCCCTCCTTTTCAAGCACAACTTGACATGTGATCTTACGATGCATAAAAGAATGTAGTAACAAAATCTTCATATTAGCATAGGGGCTTACAAGATCATATATTGACACATTGAAGAGCATAAACATTATATAATCTTAATTCTTACACATGCAGCCGCAGAGGGTAATACTAGGTTAGGTGAGTCTGGTCAAGAATACATTGCCTAAGTATTTTCTTTGATCAATATGAATTGTCTTCATTGACGTGATAGATATGATAAATGTTAGATTTACTCACACAAGGACACAAGAGGGGGGCAAATTGTGTCCTTCGATTTTTCTGTTCGTTTCAAAACACTCGTGAGAACTGTTCAGAGACGCGTTTGCAGTGAGACAGAAACGAAATTAATTGCGGAAATAATAAAGGATACACAACATTTTTACGTGAAAAACCACCTCTGGCCCAATTAAGGTGTAAAAACCACGACCTACCTTAGTAGGATTTCAGCAACACTTTCACTAACACTGGCCGAATTTGTTACACTATATAATACACGTGACAACGTCACACACGTAACTTAGTCTCCCCCGATACTCTAGTTACACACACGTGACTATTCTCCACCTGAGAATGAGTAACACAACACGTCCAAAGTCTCCCAAGACTTGGACACACTCTACACTTAACTGATGACAGAAAAGAATAGAAAAACACCTTACTTTGAATGCTTCTAAATAAGCTGAATGTAAGGTACAATACAATCCTTATTACGCCAGAAAGAATGACTCAATTTAGCACACTCCTTGAAGGTTTTTCACTCAGAGACTAAGTTCAGAAGAAACTTGATATTTGCCTTGAAAAACCGTTTTGAAGAGATGAGAAGCGAGTGCTTATATACCCATAAAACGTAAGGATTTGATTTCCATAATAATTCTGAAAATACTCAGCAGATAATAGGAATTAAATTTCTCAACAATATCTTTTTAGGAAATCATATCTTTAATAGATAAGATAAAATCTTTTGAAAAATCTTTTTAGGAGACAAATATTATTTAGGAAATTATTCTTTCTAAAACACAATATTATCAGAAAATTAATCCGAAATATATTAGGAATTTTGGCAGTAGAAAAACTCTTGAAAATATTTGAAAATCAATTTTTGCACTCGCTGCCCTCATAGCACTGCAAAGCTGTTTGCTCAATTGTGTTTGAGCAGTGTTCTGAGTCAGCTTAAATAATTCCTTTAAGGGGAGTGTTAAGTCAAGCTCTTCTTTGGCATATGAACATGAATCTAGACAAATATAACTAGTACTTAGCCCTAAGACTCTAAAGACTCTTGTACTCTGCTTATGATGTGCACATATATCCACCTTGATGATTTCAGCTTGTTCGACCTGTTCTTCAGGGTGTTTGCAGCTTTTGTCGCTTTCAACATACAATTTTATCACATAGCTTCAAGCATGATATTTCGAACTGATCGCCATGATGTTTGCAATCTGTCTTATCACATGACTCTAGCTTTCAACTCAAGCCAAGCATAATTAGCACATTTGGGTTGTAATCATCAAAACCTTATACAAGATTGATTAAACAAATTTCCCCTTTTTTATGATGACAAACCAAATGACTATCAAAGGTGAGACACAGCAGAGGGCAAACACATTAGTGCCAAACTTAGTTCAAGAAGCCAATTCACATAAGAGAGAATAACAAGAATAGGAAGGCAGCTTAACACAGGCAGACCAATCAAAGCATGGTCATACTTACCCTCCCCCTTTTGACATCATCAAAAAGGTCGAGGGAACCATCTGCATAAATTCAGTAGGGATGCACCCACCACCATGGGTAATGAGGGAAATAACCGTGATACACTCAAGTATATGATACAGTAATGATATTGGCCATCCGAGTCACGCACAAACAAGTAACACATGCAACAGGCTAAGTTATAACATAAATGCAGATACTATCTAAAAACTGCCATAAACCATTAGTAGGCACATACATAACCAAGTGTTTGAAAAATAGTGTTGGAAATAGGGGAAGGAACAGGTTTAGGTAGATGAAGGTGGAGGAGGAAATTTGGGCTATAAGGGCAAGAAGGGCACTCAGCAGATCCTCGTGATGCTTTGCATTAAGAGCCTTTTCCTTCTGTAAGTGTCTGCTTCACTTCAGCTATCTCCCCCTTCAAAGTGATCGAATCCTGCAATAGAGTGGCAATGGTAGGACCACTGGATGTGGAGGCATCACTGGGAACAGGGCCAAGAGGTGTTTGGAACCCCTGTTCTGAAGGTGCACTGCTGCGTTTTGTATTCTTGGACCCACACCCAATCAATGTACTGTTGCCAATCTCATCAACAACATGAAGGCCTACTCTCTTCTGCAATAGAATCCCAAGCTTCTCAAACACTGATGTCAGCAAGAACCAATACCCCTTGTAATGAACCTTGGTTGTGTTGGCAATTCTCCCAATATGGCTAATCATGATTGCGGGCAAGTTAATTTGCTCACCCCTATCCAATAAATCAGTGTAGCACATAGCCATGAGATCAGCAAGGTTGCATCTCTGACCTCAGGGAACAACATTTGTAATCACAAACCAAAACAACAACCGATGCAAGGGCATCATTTCCCCCTTTCTCATAGACCGGGACACAGTCAGATGGGGCTTTTGGGCCAGTCTTTGGGTCAGCGCCAATAGTCGTTCCTCACCTAAGATGCTCTTATCATCTCTCACATACACATCAAAACCTTCAAGGGACACCCTAAGTAACTCACCTAACTTCTTAGCATCAAACCGCACTTTATGACCATTAACTATACTTGGCATCACTCCATTGGTGACAACACATCTTGCATAGAACTCAGCTAAATTTGAGACCGAACACCCTCTCTTAGGATCTGTGAACAATTCTAACCATCCCTGGGTTTCTAACGTCTCTACAAACAACCCAAGCCCCTATTCCTGAAAGTATGACACCTTAACTACCTTCCCCTGAACCATAGATTTCTGGAGGAAATCCTCATATCTCTCAGCAAGTGTCATGTTCTTCCTGACTTTCTTTTTCTTTGGTTCATCAAACTCTTCAACTAGTTTGCACACGTGTTCTGGGACAACCCATTCATCACTATCTTCAACATCCTTAACAATAAAATCATGACCCATACGTTCAAGATCAAAACCCTGTGATTCCTCAACCAACTTGGCTTCATTCCCCCTTAATCTATACTCGGCCACAATCGGGTCATATACCACTAACTCCCAACCCGTAACTGGGTGTACTAAGGGTACCATAGCAGGGTTCAAATCAATTGTCTTTAACTGTAAGCCTTTTGAGAACCCAAAAATAGAGAGATTAATGAAAAAGAAGGTGAGGGAGTATTTTCCATACCAATTCAGTACGCTTGTAGTGATGGTGTGTTGAGCGATTTTTGAGGGGGAATGGAAAACTAAATTAAAGAAAAAGGAAAAGAAAACCTCAAATACTCGATTGTCAGTCGTAGTACTTAAGGGTCGGTCCTCAGGGAAGACGTGAGATTTTAAGGCCATTTAAAACAAAACAATTAAACTACTTAATTTAGATCAACTTAACCTACAAATGAACTATTACTTTAATTTAACCAATATTATTCATTCTCTTAACTTTTTCAATGAGCATGAGTAAACTAAATAACTTGAAATCAACCTTTATTTAACACTTAACCAAATTTCAAACTTAAAACCATCATATACCCAGATTCACAAAGCCATTAAACTACGTTGTTTATCAATCAATCTAAATCTAGAATCAATTAGCAGGCAACCCAAGTCCATTCAACCGAAAGCATTAATCAATCCAAGCTGCCTCACTAATCAGCAACAAGGAGAGGGATGAAACAGAATTGAAATAGAGCACGAACTGAATGCATTACGAAACAGGGGATGCAAATCTAAGACAACGAAGAACAAAAAGCAGCAGGGGAAGGGGGAATCAAACCTATCTTCATTCAGCGTTCTTAGCCACTAAGGGGGGACATGAAGACCACCATTCACAGTCCAGAATGCAACGAAGACTAGCAGAGAGGAACCCAAACAGAACGGGGGAGGGGGAAATTGACATAACCGAAACAGAGTGCAAAAAAAATACAAACCAGAGCAAGTGAGGAGGAAACTGAACTAAAGCAAGCTAATACTCACAAAAATTGTAACCAACTTCGGCTACGAACCCAGAATGCCGTTCCATTGAACCCAGATTAACAACATCGAACAATCAAGAAACAGGGGAGAGGAAAATCGAATGAAATTGCTTAAACTTGAACTCAAAACGTCACAATTGCAAGTTGAACATCAAGAAGGACAACCCCAAATTGCACAATCCAACCTACTTGTATCAATTCAAAGCTAAAATCCGAATCTGAAATCGAAATATACGAAAAGACCATAAACCCTAACTTACTAATTACTGAAATTAAACCAACAACAACCTAAAACTAAACCCTAAACCTAGATTAAACCCTAAAATTGCCTAATCCTAAATTACCTACCAATCGAACCTCCTCAATGGCGTCTGCGAGTGCCCTTTATACTCGAACCCCCACGATTCTTCACCGTTGATTTTCGCAGCTAACGTGGATAGTGAAGATGGGAGACAACTATGGTGGTGTGCTGGCGCAGCTAGCGTGAATCTCGGTTGGATGAGGATGAAAAAGAGATGGGGACGGCGATGGCGGAAGAAACCGTGGTAATGGCGAGATAGGGGTTTTAGGTTTCTGTGGGTTGGGTAGTTTCCGGTTTCTGGGTTGGGTGGTTTTGTGGTTCTAGAGATTTTGGTGTTGTTGTGCTAGAGGAGAGAGAACGGGGTAGAGATAGAGAAAGGTGTGAGAATGGGAGATGGCAGAGAGGGAGGATGGGTCGAGGGTTTGGGAAGATGGGGTTCTGGGGGTTTCTGGAGACCGAGATCGAGTGAGGAGGAGAAAGAAGAAGGGGAGGGGGTATATCAGCCATAGTCACACGCAGCGCACATGACTGGGGAGAGGTTGGACCGGGTCAACTTGCCTTGGACCGGTTCGTTTTTTTTTTCCTTTAATTTCTGGACCGGTTCAACTTTGTTTTTTGGCCGGTTCAGCTCAATTTAGCCTGGTTCTTCAGTTCTCGACATTTTCCCCATTTTCTACCATTTTTTCACATTTATTAAAACTCTGCAAAATAAAATTAAATCAGTTAAAAACCTAAAAAATATTATTAAAACGAGCATAAAACCAGTGAAAAAGCACCTTAAAAATAACTCATTTTTTGTTCAAACAAATACTCCCACACCGAGATTTTGCTCGTCCTCGAGTAAAATAAACTAAACTAACTAAAAGAAAATGAAAAATAAGAAAAGAAAATCCTAACTCACTGTCGTAGGAATCACGATTGCATTTAGCGTATGCAACAAGCCCTTTAAACCCATTAGGATTCCCAAGTGGACGAGTGAGGTCTCGTGAGGGCTTCCAAAAAAAACACCCACAAAATTATTTCAAAAATAAAAGAAAAATCTTTTTGGGTTTTCTCAAAAGTGAAATGTACAAAACTCGGGAAACATATGCACACATCCTAATCAGCTAAATCACCCATGTACTCAGTTATTGACCTGTATACACACAAAATGTACTTCAAAGCCTTCTACCTCTAAATGACATCAAAACACTGATTTTTCTCTCCATTGAACATCCAGATTTTGAATCCATCCCGGTGTTTGTGTGCAAGTGTATCATCATCTCCAGGACTCAGATTTACCAGAACAGACTCAATCCCACTTAGTTGACATAACTACATTAGTCTTATACTGACTTTAGAAGTAAGTTTTCCCAGTAGCAATATTGCCTCAAAGGGATACTTGTCATTCCAAATTTTATTCTTTTTCTTTATTTATCATAAAATTTTTTTTTAATTTTTTTTCCAAGTAATCATGCCACAAGCTAGTGGGAGAATCATTCATGGAAACCTAAGACCTAAAGATAATGATGAAAGAATAAACAAGGATTGGAATTACACAACCTTTAATGAACAACTGAAGTTAGAATCAGGGCTTAGAATATCACATTCGAAGTTGGAGACTTATCATGCACATCCTATCAATATACAAACTAACAACTAAAGCAGAGGGGATTCAAACTAATCAGAAAAGGTACAAACGTCCCAAAAAACAAAAATTTTCAAAAATTTTGAAAAAAAAGGTGGCACCTCACCCCCACACCAAAATTTCACAATGTCCTCATTGTGGGAACTAAGGCGCTAAAAAGTAAGCATATAAACTATAAAACCGTAAAACCTAAAATATATACAACTAAAACACGACCAAAAACAGAAACAAAACCAAATAAAACAAAACAAAACACACATATGTACAAAAGTCAAGAAAAACAAAATCACAAAAGAAAGCCAAAATTGAAACTAAAACCAAACAAAACCAAAATGAAAATAAAAAATCAAAACTAAAATCAAGGGAAACACACATATTTACAAAACCAAAATGAAAAATCAAAGACCTACTAAATTGCAAACTAAACCAAAAGAAATCTAAAACAGATTAAAAGAAAAGAAAAACAAAAAGGAATCAAAAATGAAATCACTAAACAAAAATGAAACCAAAGGAAAAACTAAAACATGCTAGGCTAAAGAAACAAAATGAAACAACCCTAAATATTCACAATAAACAAGTATTAACAAAATCCTCATATAGACAACTAAGTGCGAAAAAGAAGAAAAGAAAATAAAAAAAAGAAAAGAAGAGTGGAACGATCATACCAGGTTGGATACAGGTTGTACCCAAACTAAAAAGATTATGGAGCATCAGTCACTCCATATTAAGCTGAAAAAGTGCTATTCAAATCAAAACACATTAAAGCACGTAACAACTTATCAAATAAAGATGTCCAACTCTCAAGAGCATAACGACTATGAAAAACTGAGAGTTGGAACCAGATTGAGTACATCCATATAGTCAAGAAAGCACAGGTAAGGGCCCGTTTCAACTTATCAAACAATAGGGCCCAATCAAGAAAGAAATGAACGTACTTAGAATGAGCTAGAAGTCAGGTCATGGGCCTATAAATTGGATTAGCATGAATGAACTGTCTAGGCAAAGCAAAGGGTCCTAAAACCACAAGTCCTTTAAGTTCAATATGCATATGAGTCTGGTCTAAAGTAAAATCATCAGTGGTAATCATCTCAGGCTCAACAGATTCAGACTTGTTAGATTCAAAAAGGAAGTCAGTTTGGATGGAATTAAAAGAAAATGACTCTTAATCAGCACGAAAACCATCATCAGAACTTCCGTGGATACCAAACTCACCAGAAAAAGATTCATATTCTACAGGCAGAATATTATCATCTAAGTCAAATATAATGAGTTTAGGTATCTCATCATGTAACTCCTGTGAAGTATCTTTTGAATCATCTAAATCATGAAACTCAGCTGCAGGTATGATGCTTATTTCTAACTCACTATCAAAATCAGATTGTTTATCCACTTCTAATTCATGAAAGTCATTCAAAGTGGTGGGTAACTCAACAGAAATTGGGACATCGTCAGTGACGCCCTTAGGTGAGTTAGTGTGTGTTGCAAGGTCAGGAGATAGAGACATACGGAGGTCATCCTCTTGTTCTAAACTAGGCAAACACATGTTTTCATTCAAATCAGGCCTAGCAGAATAAGGAGGTTCAAAATCATCAAAAGGACTAACTCCTGATTTAGGAGATCCTAAACAAGAGTCAGACTCATTACAATTCTCCCTACTTTGATTAAAATATTGAGAATGTTCAGTAATTCTCGCTTTCATGATCTCTACCATTTTAGCAGTCAATTCATTAATTCCCTTCTCAACACTAGCATATTTAGTATCAAAATAGTCACGATATGGACACATAGAAACATCATGATAAGGAGATTCACAACAATCACACAACACAGGAGGCATATAAGAATAAGACGGGTCATATGGGTTTAGAAAATGATCTGGGGGGGAAGGATTAGCATAAAAAGCATACTCATCGGAAGTTTGGTATCCAGAAAACTGATTAGCTTGTTCAAATTCGTAAGTATCCCAACCTAATTTTTCAAAGAAATCCCAAACTTCATCTTGAATTTTAGATAACAATCCTAGCAAACCCCCTGGGCAGATGGACTCAACAAGACCACGGAATTCAGAATTTAGACCCAAAACAATGACCTCACAAATTTCCCATTTTTGAAAAGTGTGATGCAATTGAGCACGATAATCATTAAGTCGCGATAAATAGCTCCAAAAAGGTTCATGCTCATATTGTGGGAAACTGAAAACTGGCATTTTGAAAATTTTTAAAGTTTTTGAAGTTTTTTAATTTTTTTGGGATTTTTAATTTTTCACTTTTTTTTTGGGTTTTTGAAATTTCTAATTTTTTTTGTGGTTTTTGTAATTTTCTAATGTTTTTGAATTTTTAAGCATTTTTCATTTTTTTTGGATTTTTGAAGGTTTTTCAAAATGTTTTTGGATTTTTGGGTTTTTCAAAACACTAACAAGCAAAAGATAAGAATCGATTTGAAACTAAAGTTACAAAACAACTAAGCAAAACATGAATATCAACTAAACAAACTAAACAAATCAATACGAAAGCAACTAAAAAATAAAAACATGACCAAATCTCATGCCGTCTTTCCCCGGCAACAGCGCCAAAATTGTTGAGGGATTTTGAGGGGCATGTGAATAACTAAAAACTAAACTAAAGTGAATAAAAAGGGAAAAGGGAAAAAGGAAACCTCAAATACTCGATTGTCAGTCGCAGTACTTAAGGGTCGGTCCACAGGGAAGACGTGAGATTTATGGTCATTTAAAGTGATTAAACTAATTAACTTAATGCTAATTATGCTAATTTAAAGAAAACATAAGTGCTCAATTTAAACTAAATGCTCTCAATCAAACTAAGCCTAAGTTTTTGACTAAATTTCAGCATATGAAGGAGATTATGCATTAACTAGACATAAACAACTATTAAAATCAAAACCTAAAAACTACCTAACCTAACCTGAAATCACCAAAATGCATTAGTAAATAAACTAACCTAAATCAACTCCAAATAGTACGAGTTATGAAACCAGGGGACAACAGTAGAATTCAGCTAACAATCAACCACTAAGCCAATGGCAACATTCAGCAGCATCCCAAACCAGAGATCAATTGATAAACCAAAAGTAGTACCAAGATTCAATCAAACTCAGAACACAAAAGGCAACAGTAGGAGGGGAGAAACGGCACCATAGCAGAGCACGAACTGAACACAGCAACGAAACAGGGGAAGGGAAGCAAATCTGAAACAACGACGAACAAAAAGCAGCAGCAGGGAAGAGGGAAGAATTGAAACAGAACTGAAAGCAAGAAGGAAATCGAACCAGAATAGGCGATGAGAAATCGACAGCATGCCCAAATCGAAGCAAAAATCCTTGCAACAACAACTGAAAACCGAGTATACCCATTCGAAACCAATGATTCAAACTAACTACATGAATTTAGATGCTCAAAATAACCGAAATTCGGAAGTCAAATTCGAAACCCTAACTCAAAAACTTAATCTGAAAACCAAATGCGAAATTGAAAAGAAAAGCCAAATTAAACAAAACCTAAACGAAATTAAACCTAATCTAACCCTAAAACTACCTAAAAACTACTGCTAATTTACCTAATTCTAACCGAAACTCCTTCAATGGCGTCTCTGGAAGCTTTATACCCGAACTCCTTCAACCTTGACCGTCAATTTGTGGTGTGCTGGCGGTTGATGTGGACGGTGGCAATGTGGCCAGCGAAGGGGGTAGACGTGTCCTGGTGCTGGGATGAGGTTGGATAGGACGAATTCGAAACCGTGGGTTGGGGTGGTTTTGGGTTTCGGGGTTTGGGTTTACTGTGGGCGAGGGTGATGTGCTGGAAGAGAGAGAGAGATGACGAGGTAGAGAGATAGAGGAGCGAGCGAGATGGCAGATGGAATGGGAATGGAGGATGCAGGGTCGGAGGTTCTGCGTTTGGGGAGAAGAAGACAGGCGCGAAGAAGGGAAGAAAGAAGAGAGGGGTTTTATGGGGCTGAACCGGGTTGCTGAACCGGGCCGGTCCGGTTCAGTTGGACCGGTCTGGTTTTTTTTTCTCTTCCTTTTTTCTTTGGCCGATTTTTTGTCTGGAGTTTGGCCTGGTTCTTCAACCTCTGACACTTCTTCTATTTTTCTTGCATTTTCCGCCATTTTTCACATTTATTAAAAATCTGCAAAATAAATAAAATCAGTTAAAAACCTAAAAAATATTATTAAAACGAGCATAAAACCAGTGAAAAAGTACCTTAAAAATAACTCATTTTTTGTTCAAACATGGTGCCGGTGATTCTTCCTCAAAATTCATCCAATTTCCTCCCCTTTTCCTTGATAATTGGTCCCGTAGTGATCTTGGGTGAGAAGTCTTGCGCTTGGAGGATTCTTGACCACTACGAGTTCTTGCCATGGTGAGGATTTGGGAGAATTTGGAGTTGGGGTTTAAGTGGGTTTAAGGAAGGAGAGGGAAGTCGGGTTCTTTGTGGGAGAGAGAGAGAGAGAAGGACAGATTGGTTATGGAGAGAGAAAGTGAAGGTATATGAGGTGCCCGAAAATTGAGGGAGTTTTAGGGAAAGGTTACTTCGGCCCTTCTTGAAAAGAGAGAATGTTTTGTATGCAACTCATCATTACACACTAGGTAGGGTGTAAATTATAGGTTAGGTTTAATGAAAAGTAAATTTCAGTTTCCAACTTTCCTTTAACGGCACCACTTGGTCAGCACATGATACAAACAGTTGTCAGGTCTATTCCTGGAGCCTGTTCTTATTGTTAAAAGTTCAGAGTCTCAGGCCACTAAGGGCAATATCATTAGACCTCAATGAGTGTCAGCATGTTACTTTCCACACATATGCCAGTAAAAGCACAAGAATTGAATGCATCCATTGGAACAATGTATTCGGCCTAGTGGCCCTTAACTTGTCAATCATTGGGGGTTAATTAAGCATGCTCAAGTTCTTTTAATCAAACCCAATTGAAGCCTATTCCTTTCAAATTGATCTCTACTTAGTGTCTTGGTAAAAATATCAGCAATTTATTTATCAGTGGCTCAAAAATTCATTGAAATCAAGCCCTTTTCAACATTGTTTCTTAAGAAGTGATGGCGAACATCAATATGCTTAGTCCTTTTATGTTGACACATATTTTTGGCAAAGTTAATTGCACTTGTATTATCACAAAATAAGGGAATGCATCCAGTGTCAACACCAAAAATCCTTGAGTTGTTGTCGTATCCACAACAATTGAGCACAACAAGAAGCAGCCGCTACATACTCGACTTTTGCTGTGGACATGGCAACTGAGTGTTATTTCTTTGTAGACCAAGAGACCAAATAGGGCCCAAGAAAAGTATTCATACATGAGGTGCTTTTTCTGTCAACTAGAAATCTAGCATAATCAGCATTAGCATACCCAATGAGGTCAAAGTTGTATCCACATGGAGACCATAGTGCCAGATCAGAGGTGTTTTCCAAATATCTAAAAATTCTTTTTACAGCTTTCAAGTGTGTTTCTTTTAGATTTGACTGAAAACGGGCACACAAACTAACATTAAAAACAATGCCAGGTCTACTAGCGGTTAGGTATAGGAGTGACTCTATCAGGCCCCTATATGATTTTTCATTAACTGAAAGACTTCCATCATCCATAACCAATCTGGTGGAAGGAGAGATAGGAGTTTCCATGGGCTTAGCCAATTCCATCCCAAACTACTTAAGTAGTTTCTTGACATATTTTTGTTGATGGATCATAATTCCGTTTGAGGTTTGTTTAACTTGCAAGCCTAGGAAAAAATTAAGCTCACCCATCATGCTCATCTGAAACTCACTCCTCATCAATTTTGAAAAGTTATCACATAAATCATTGTTGGTTGCACCAAATATAATGTCAACGACATATACTTGGACAATCAACAAATGTTCCCCCTTAGATTTGAGAAACAAGGAATTATCTATCTTGCCTCTTTGAAAATCATTCTCAATTAAGAAACTTGATAATTGTTCATACCATGCTCTAGGAGCTTGTTTTATACCATAAAGTGCTTTGTTAAGTTTGAAAACATGGTTAGGAAAATCAGGACTTTCAAAACCAGGGGGTTGTTTTACATATACCTCTTCTTTAGGATATCCACTGAGGAAGGCACTCTTGACATCCATTTGGTAAAACTTGATCTCCATGTGGGCTACAAAGGCTTCCAAGATTCGAATAGTCTCTAACCTTGCTACAGGAGCAAACGTTTCTTCATAGTCAATCCCTTCTTCTTGATTGTAACCTTGGACCCCCAGCCTGGCCTTGTTCCTAATGACCGTTCTCAACTCATCCAACTTGTTTTTGAACACCTACTTAGTTCCAATAACTGTTCTGCCCTCAGGCTGACGTTCAAGTTCCAAGACCTTGCTCCTTTCAAACTAATGAAGCTCTTCTTGCGTGGCTATAACCTAATCAGAATCTGCAAGAGCTTCATGAACATTCTTAGGCTCGATGTGAGATAAAAAGGCATAGAAGGCATAAAAATTTATGAGCTTAGATCTGGTCTGTACCCCTGTATTAATATCATAGATAATTTGATCAAGGGGGTGCGAGCTTTGGTGTTTCTAAGGTCATGAAGTGAAAGACTCCATAAATCCGGTTTTCACTTTCTCCTGGCTGTTTGCAGGAACAGGTGTGAGATCAGGTCGGAAGCCTGTGCCCAGATCAATTAGAGAAGTCTGGGATTGAGTGGGCTGGTTTCGATCCATATCACGGTCAGCCAGGCTTCCCCCTGATTGGTCTACTTCCTGCCCACTTTCTATATTTCCAAATCTAGGACTTGTTTCACCTTCAGGAGACATATTATCCACCATGGAGTTTCGAGTAAGCGTGAGGTCTTTTCTTACAAGACCAAGTTCAAACTCTCCATCCTACATATCATGCTCAATCATGGAGTTAGTTTCATCAAACAATCCATACCTCTTCCCTCCTCTACTTGTGATCCTCATAGGACCAAAGAAATCAACATGTAGTAGTTCAAGAGGCCGGGAAAAACTAACACCTTTCTTTGACTTGAAAGAAGCTCTAACTTACTTTCCTCTAGCACAAGCGTCGCACACCTTGTCATCATTGTACTTGATGGAAGGTAGTCCGACTACTAGGTCCTTAGAAACAAGTCTATTCAGGAGAGAAAGGCTTGCATGGCCTAGCCTCTTGTGTCAAAGCATAACATCATCATCAAGAACATTTAAACAAGTTAAATGATTTTGGGGAAGTGAAAAAATACACACTTTATACACATTGTTGTGTCGCTTCTCCCTCAACACAACACTACCAGAATTGACATTGGTAACCAAGCATTGATCTGAAGAGAATTCAACATGATTACCTCCATCACACAATTTGAGACACACTTAGCAAATTATGTTGTAACCCATCAACCAAGTATACATTATCAATAGAGTGAGAGAGTGATTTACCTATCTTATCTACACCGATAGTTTTTTCAGATTTGCCGTTTCCAAATGCCACTCTCCTACCATCAAAGGCTATAAGTGAGAGGAAGTTTGATTTGTCTCTCGCCGTGTGGCTTGAGCAACCACTATCCAAGAACCATAGTTGATTGCCTCCTCGCACTTTAGCCTGCAAAACAGCTAAGTGTTTGTCTTGGGAACCTAGATTCACTTGGGTCCCATTCTTTTCTTTGTCATGGAATTTAACTCATCTTTTCTAGTCCATATTTGTTTAACATACAATGAGTTTCTTTCCGTGGCCCTTTTTCTCAAGGAGCAAGCATATCGATAATGACCTGTTTTTCCACAATGATAACAAATTATATTTTCTAGCAAACCAACATACTTCTTATCTACTAGCTTAGTAACACGTCTATTCACAAAACCTAAACCTTTTCTATTTCGGTTATGATAAGTATTAAGCCAATTCAGAGCTTCTGAGAAACTGTTGCAGCGCTTGTTTTCAGTGAAGTCAGTTTCAACTCTCTGGACCTGTTCTCGAAGCTGTTTGTTGTCATTCATCTGGGATTCTAGATTATGTCTTAGCTTTGAAGACTCACTTTCCAGCTCTCTGATTTTAGTGTTGAGTTCTTCCTCTTTCTTGTCACTCAGGTCCTTAAGGATTTCTAATTCTTTACTTAAAGCAAGAGCCTTTTCATTAATTTCAAGCTTCTTATACACGAAAGCCTCATTCGTATGTTCAAATTCTTGCCTTTTTCTTTCTAGTCTCTTAACATCCTTTTCTAAATTTGAGCAGGTACTTTTAAGCATGTAATTTTCAGAAGTTAGAGTTTCATATTCCTTCATCAATGAAAAAATTTATTTTTCAAGTTTTCTCTTGCGAAGATTACGTACCTCCTTTTTGAGACTGTCACCGTCAAAGTCTGAGTCAGATCCACTTCGAGCCATGAGAGCCACTGTTTCTTCTTCATCCTGAGAGTCTTCTTCTTCTTCTTCTGAGGTGTCTCCCCAAGCTCCCATCATTGCTTTGGTGAACCGTTTTTCAGCATTAGTTAACTGCGTCTTTTTGCCTCTGGTTCGGACCTATTCTGACCCCTGTTCTTCCTTCAGCAGCGGGTAATTCTTCACAACATGATCTTGTCTTCCACACATAAAGCATCCTAAGAACTGATCTCGATCACTGTACTTGGCCTTGCTAGTATTACCATTCTTGTATTTGCTTTCGGCCTCTTTGAAGAAATTTTTGAACTTTCGAACGATCATGGCCATCCCTTCTTCATCAAAATTTGAGCTATCGCTTTCTCTAGCTTTTAGTGCCAGTCCTTGGTCTTTCTTCACTTCTTCCTTCATCTGGGAATTCCTTCTTAGTTCATACGTTTGTAGATTCCCAATAAGCTCATCCAAGGAGATCTCATTCATCTTCCTGGCTTCTTGGATAGCAGTGATTCCCATGATTGAGGTAAAATTCGTAGGATCTTCCTTACTAACTCTTCAGTGGTAAAGGATTTTCCCAACGACTTTAAGTCATTAGTGATATGGGTAAACCGAGTATACATGTCCATAACTGTCTCTTTATTGCTTATCTCAAATAGCTCATACTTTCTTACCAATAGCTCGATTCTGGATTGCTTGACTTGATTTGTTCCTTCGTGAGCTACTTGAAGAGCATTCCATATCTCCTTTGAGGATTCACACTCTGAAATGCGAATGTACTCGTCAGGTCCGAGTCCAAAATACAACAGTTTCTTGGCCTTGGCATTCTTCTCCATTTTCCTGAAGTCGTCTAAGTTGAATTCCTTTAGCTCCTTGGGAACAGTCTTCCCATCAATTGTCACTTTCACTGGAATGTAACTACCATTCACAATGAGCATCTGTAACTCATAATCCTCAGCTTGGATATAGTTCTCCATTCGATTTTTCCACCAATTGTAGTGCTGTCCATTGAAATATGGAGGTCTGGTCACAGATTGACCTTCTAAGATTCCTTGTGGAGCATTCATCTTTTGAGGATCTCTCAAGGTGTTAACCTAACTATGAGAACTCTGCTCTGATACAACCTGTTAGATTTACTCACACAAGGATACAGGAGGGGGAGTGAATTGTGTCCTTTAATTTTTCTGTTCGCTCCAAAACACTTGTGAGAACTGTTTGGAGACGTGCTTGCAGTGAGGCAGAAACGAAACTAATTGCGGAAATAATAAAGGAGACACAGTATTTTTAGGTGGAAAACCACCTCTGGCCTAATTGAGGTGTAAAAACCACGACATACCTCCGTAGGATTTCAGCAACACTTTCACTAACACGGGCCGAATTCGTTACACTATGTAACACACGTGACAAAATCACACACGTAACTTAGTCTCCCCCGAGACTCTAGTTACACACACGCAACTACTCTCCACCTAAGAATGAGTCACACAACACGTCCAAAGTCTCTGAAGACTTGGTCACACTCTAGACTTAACTGATGACATAAAAGAATAGAAAAACACCTTACTTTGAATGCTTCTAAATAAGCTAAATGTAAGGTAAAATACAATCCCTATTATGCCAGAAAGAATGACTGAATTTAGCACACTCCTTGAAGGTTTTTCACTCAGAGACTAAGTTCATAAGAAACTCAATATTTGCCTTGAAAAACCGTTTTAAAGAGATGAGAAGCGAGTGCTTATATACTCACAAAACGTAAGGATTTGATTTCTATAATAATTCTGAAAATACTCAGCAGATAATAGGAATTAAATTTCTCAACAATATCTTTTTAAGAAACCACATTTTTAATAGATAAGATAAAATCTTTTGAAAAATCTTTTTAAGAGACAAATATTATTTGGGAAATTATTCTTTCTAAAACACAATATTATCGTAAAATCAATCCTAAATATATTAGGAATTTTGCCAGTAGAAAAACTCTTCAAAATCTTTGAAAATCGATTTTTGCACTCGCTGCCCTCATAGCACTGCAAAGCTATTTGCTCAATTGTTCTGAGCAGTGTTCCGAGTCAGCTTAAATAATCCTGTAAGGGGAGTGTTAAGTCAAGCTCTTCTTTGGCATATGAACATGAATCTAGACAAATATAACACACAACTTCTGTTGTACTCTAAAGACTCTAAAGACTCTTGTACTCTGCTTATGATGTGCACATATATCCACCTTGATAATTTCAGCTTTTTCGATCTGTTGTTTAGGGTGTTCACAACTTCTGTCGCTTTCAACACACAATTTTATCACATAGCTTCAAGCATGATATTTCGAATTGATCTCCAGGATGTTTGCAATCTGTCTTATCACATGATTCTAGCACTCAACTCAAGCCAAGCATAATTAGCACATTTGAGTTGTAATCATCAAAGCCTTATATAAGATTGATTCAACAATAAATAATGCTCACAAAAGATTGATTCAAAAAGTTTTATCTAAGTATATTCATTCAAGTAAGATACCATGCCTTTATAAATATTCAAGATACTTAAGAAGCACATGTACTCAAGAAAGCGTATTATTTGAGCATTTAGAGAATTGAGATAGGCAGATCAAACTGAAGTTACTTCAAATCGTCAAGGAACACATAAAATGAGGAAGTTTTACACATCATGTTAGCAAACTATCAAAACTTTATCGTAGCTTTTGGTTGAAAGTAATGCAATCACTAAGCAACAAAATCAACCATGTAATGCAATTGTTAGTGTAATGCAATGGGATAATAATTACATTACAATGTTTTGGTACAAAGTTTTAAAAGTGTAACGGAATGAATTCATTCACAAACAATACTTAATTTTACATGTGGTGTGAAGTACTTGCAATTCAATTCACATTTTATTTTTGCCTCTTTGAATTATTTGGAGCTTTGTTAATAATTATCATCCAATGTCTTATCATCATAATTATGATATTTCACATAAGATTTAGTTCACTCTATTTCTTCTATATTACAATAATGTCATATTGTTCAAGTTTACCTAGCAGAGAGAAGATGATGAAGATGGTGATGATGATGATGTGCGGGGGGGAGAGAGAGAGAGAGAGAGAAATTGAGACATGATGTCTAGAATGTACAAAAATGCAGTTATAATAATACGATCATGGTTTGGGTTAAAACTTTATCTAATACGGAGAGGAGAGAGGGGATGAGGGGGCTTCGAACTTTTAAAAAAGTGATGCCAAAGTAATAAGAGAGGAGAAGTAGAGAAGAGACAAGAGAGACAAGAGAGAGAAAGTTATCAAATACAATAGCTTATGGTTGGATAGACTTTGATTCAAAAATATGCAATCACGATAGTTTAGGAAAAGCCAAGTAATTATAATTGCATAGATTGAGGTAAATGTGATTACAATGCAATCTTGATTACATCCCTTATTGGTAACTAAACATGGTAGTGGAATCACCATTACCATTTTGATTGTATTACCACTTTGATTATACAGAACCAAACAAGCCAAAAAAATCCAACAACAACCCTCCCCTCACAACAAACAACAAAGGACTAACTGTAAAGAAACCTAATCTTAACTTATCCTATATTGACAAAAACAAAGACATTTCTTAGTATGAAAAAGATAGATCCTTGATCTAAATAGGCACATATAGATCCTTGATCTAAATAGGCACCATGTTGTATTTCACAATCTTGAAAACTAATACATTTAGTAGTCATACCTCAAGGTACTAAAGTATCAGATGTTTGAAAAAATTTACATATATAACTCTTTTTTCTTTTTTTGGTCTCATGGTCTATCATGTTAGGGTTTACTATGGTGTGGCTGTAAAATAAACTGTAATGTTGTTTTGATAAATCAGCTTACTTCTCATCTCACCCCAAAATTAGGTTATTTAGGAAATGATAATAAAGAGAAGCGGGGATGATAGATATTCCTTGTACTCTGAATTAATCTCGTGCCAATGTCTGCAAACAATGGTTAGGAAAGTATTTACTTTTACTTATTCTCTCCTGCCCTTCCTTACAACCCTCCCAAGGAACCTCTTAAATTACAAATTATTATAAACATGTAAAAAATAAATCATGCACAACGATGAAAGCAAGGGATTTTTAAAATAAAAAGATTAAATGCAAATTTATGATGTCAGCACACGCTCACTCAAGTGATTCGAGATGCGTTTTTCCTCATTAATGCATCTAGTTTGAATTTAATACAATGATAGTGTTTAAGAACTATCGTATCTAAAAGTTTAGAGTAATGGTTGAAGGCTTAAGAATAATGTTATTTCTCATCTTCTGATGTGAATGCCTTTTGCAAAGTTTCCTCCTACCTTAGGCAATAATTCAATATGGATGATGATGAGATTCGAACTTGGGAAGATCTCACTTAAAATGTCTTGATAACATGTTCAATAACAAAGTCAACAAAAGAATTAACTAATTGCTGAACACCCAGAATGGTTTCGATGTTCTTGACAAAAGTACCTCAACTTCATTTTACAAAGATAAAAGACTAGAAAAGAAAAAAAAAAAAAATACGGTTCGTGATGCTAAAAGACAATATTTGGAAAAGCAAACTATACATAACAGTTAGCATTCCGTGGTTTCGACTGTCGGTGGTATATGAATTTTTTTCCGCATGTCACGATTGGTTGATTTTAAGATTTAGTAATATTCCATCTGCTATCCCAGTGTTCATGAAAAATCTTTTTGGTACATAGTGTAGAAATAAAATTTAAATTTAGTAATCATATTATAGAATATATATGTCTATATTTTCATACTGTGCACCAACTGGATTTAACAAAGTACAGGATTACCGTATGAAACAGTTCATGTTATAAATTAGAGTTTTCTTAAAACACAAAGTGCATTGTAAAAAAATCAACTATTTGCACAGCTCGTGTTATTATTTTACGCAAGAGTTGGAAGTTTGTTTTACTATTATTTAGTTGTTTAACAAAAGCATATAGTGATGAAACAATTTGTCATATTTTCTTCTTCAAATATTTGTATTTTATATTTATCATAGTTTAGAAGAATATCAAAATGTAAAACAACGGAAAAATGTACAAACTAAAAGCAAAAATGTAAAATATAAAATATTTAGAAAGATCTAAATAAATAGCATTAACTTAATATTTATTAAAACTGGATGTATACAGTTCCTTCCATATATTATACGCAGGCCTATACCAATTAAAGGAATAGTGTGTTTGCGTATATCTACCTTACCTATTTTACATGTATCTTTCTTCCGTGGGATTTACCATTTTATTTGTTGAAGCTAAAGGACATCCTCTTTTTAAAGATAATATATTATAATATTACGGTACGTTTGGTGGAGGAAAAATCATTTTTCCAGAAAATCACTTTCCATGAAAAATTATTTTCTCATAAAAAATGATTTTCCCTAACATTTTCAACTGTTTGGTAGAATGAAAAACCATTTTCTCTCCACTTTATTTTTTGCTATTTGATAGAACGAAAACCCACCGAACCCATAGTTCATTTCTTTTTACTATCAACCCCTCCCTTGCTAATTGCTCTGACCTAACAAATGAATTTTGTTTCTCTCTCCTCTTCAAAATCAAACCTAAAACACAAGCCAAAAATATACCCCGTAATAAACCATAAAAAAAGAGAGAGTCAACATTAATGAATCTCAATTTTTTCACTATTCCCAGGGATTGCCAAGTACAATTTGAGTGATATTAAACCCAGATTAAAGAAAATGGTGAAGGGGGAGATGATGAGTGCCTCATATTACGAAATTCTTGAAAAGGCCAATAGTAACAAGACTAGAGAACTCAAGAATGAATTGCAAAAATTGACAATGAAAATCATCAATGAAGATGATGAAGATTAAGAAGAGGGTAAGAATGAGAGACAAAATGAGAGTGAAAATATAGTGATTCTGGACACAATTAAAAAAAATAGAATGAGAGACAAAATTGGGTAACGAAAATGAGGCCTGAAAAATCAATTTCCCAACTTTTTCAAGGGAAGCAATTTCCTTCATATGGAGTTAAACGATTTTCTCCTCAAAATAATTTTCCCTTCATTCTTCTACCAAACAGCATAAAATAGGAAAATCATTTTCCGGTAAAATGATTTTTCCCCCACCAAACACACCCTACAATTGAATAAATTATGCAACGATGTGCTTAAGTAACCAAAATAGAAACATGTAACATAATGTTTAAATTCAAATCGAAGATGTCATATACATTATAGATGTAATGTAAATTGTCATTTGTGAATTTGTTATGTATGGATTGTAATTGATCCTCGCCGAACTTGCATGTTTGAATTATATGTGAACGCTTAACATCGTTTAGTCTCTCATTTCATGTTTCTTAGTACTTAGTAGTATAAACAAACTAATTAAATATATGACTTACACGGGTTGCAGTGAAGCAAATCATTTCAGTCAAAGTATTACTAGAATAACTGAAATCTGTTGTACTATATGAGTTTGCAATTACGAAAAAGAGAAAAAAAAGGGGTTCTTTGTACGTAGTAGCATGAAACACAACAAACATGCACAGGACAAATTACATAAAAGATTAAAGCAAAACATGTAATATAAGAATAACAAACTTTTACAAATATGCTTCGAAATATCTAGAAAAGTAAAATACTAAATCTTGCCAATTGCACCATAATTGCGATGACCGGCGCCAAGTATATTGTTGGCTTTTGTTGCCACCAATTCATCCTATAAGGGCCGACGTTCATATTGACATTGTAGGAGAAAATAAAAACCCAAAATTGCTTTCGTTCAGCTACCATGGACGCCCACGGGCATCAATCACCAGGTGAACGTGGAGAGTAAAATCACCATAGATATAAATGACAATATATGTTAAAGATAGATTGATGTAGATTAAGTGCACTAAATCCTAAATAAGAGAATTCACATATCCCTTTGAGCGTATGCACACGTTTAGATTAATACATTCCTTCAAGGGTATACACTTAAACTAATGGTCTACCCGCTAAGGCCCTGTTCTTTTCGTAGGTCAATTCTAAAATACCAATCTCAACCCACTTCTACTATGTTAACCAAACTTAATTCATCACATAAAAAAAATTCAACCCACTTCAACCCACCTCAATCTACTTCAACCTCCCTCAACCAACTTCACCCTTTTACCCACCCCAATTTACCTACGAAAAGAATAGACCCTAAATTCAAAGAATGCAACGTTTTCAATGTGCATGCATGCAACCTAGATCTGTGACCCAAAATGAATCGGGCCCAAATAAATTGGGCCGAACTTAATGAATTTGAGCCCAA
>JACYFF010019584.1:73760234-73772552 GCA_017589665.1 Selenicereus undatus | reverse complement strand
ATAGCTCGAAGAAGAAAAAAATAAACTAAATAAAGTGTTAACCAATCACTTCTCTACATTTGTTGCCTAAACAATGTGTGTATATAATTTTTACTGTTCATATTAGATATTTAGCTGTATGGCGATTTTTAGGTACTGAATTATCATATTTTACATGCCTCTATCACTGAATTTTTGGATTGGATAATAATATAATCTTTAGAATTTTAACTTGTTTTATTTGCCTTTGTAAGTAGTAAGTTCAATCAAGCAAGTGTTGCAAAAGAACCAAAACAGGAGCAAGGGATGAAGCAAGAAGGTGAAGGACCTAAGAAAGAAGACGTCACGATGGATGCCTGTCGTCTAGGCAATGGCCATCATTGCCCCCTGTTGTGAAGCCACCTTAGTTTCCGTGAGGCGGCAATGGTCGGTCGCCACCCCACCCCTTTAATGTTCTTCCCCCCTTGTTGGTTTATAAAGGGGGCTTCTCGGTTGATTTGGGGAGCGTTTTGGGAGGTTTGAGAGCTAGGTTTTAGTTTAATTAGGTTAGCCACTAAAAACCCCATTAGGGGGTAATAATCAAGGATATTAGCATTTGTATTTTGATTGTTTTGGATTCAAGCTTGTAGATTTTCATTCAAGCCATTCAAGAATAAGTTTTCTCTTCTCTTTATCTCTCTATTTCATATTTTGTTCTGAATTAGATTTTGTTAGTTTAGTTCTTATGTTTGATTTTGTTTGGTTTAAATGTTTAGTTTTTATTGTTAATCCATGTTTAGTTAGCATGTTAGATTAGATTAGTTTCATTCTCTCTCCTCCTTAGTTCATCTTTATTTGCTTGGTTGTTAGCGTAGTTGTAGTTAGGTTTAATTGTATTTTGTGATGATTACTAGCTAGTTTTGGTTGGCTTGCATTGGATTAGCCCCCTCATGGGTAGTTAGTATTGGATTGGGCCTAACCACATCCAATTTATGCTTTCAACTCAGAGTTTTCTCTCACGGATGTCAAGTCTTCAATGAAATGCTTGAGAGAAATTTCATCCATATTTTCAGGCGATTGACTTATGCCGAGAGTTGAGGTCAATTAGCTAGTGTTAGGGAGAGAATAGCAAGGATTTAGACAAGAAAATACCCTCGATCTAAGCTAGGTCCGAGGGTTGCTAATCTCGAGGTGTAGTTAGGCTAACCCTATAAAAATTGTTAGACTAATTGGGCTAGCTCATAACCTTTGAGAGAGGGCTTCGATGGTCTTTCATGGTGCAACCAACCAACTCTAGTTGTCGGTATAGGTTAGATAGCTTAGGACTTGTCTTGATTATTGAGTTCGTTAATTGGCCAAATCATAACTCCAAGCCTCTTTTCGTATGTTTACTAGCTTAGTTTAGCTTGTCTTTCTTTCCATTTTCATTTAGCCTAGATTGAAACACTTAAGTTGAACTCCAGTATCTGTAATCAAACTGCCAGTGTATGACACCCCGAGGACTTGATGATAAACCTTGCGCTTAGGGTTATAAATATTAAAACTTAAAAATCTTTTGATCATGTTCTTGGCGCAATTGCCAAGGAGTTGGTGCTTTTCAATATCGGGGTTTTCTTGAACATTTGAGGCTATGCCTTTAAAAATCCAAAAAAAAAAATCAAAAATGCAAAATTTGAAAAAAAAAATCAAAATGGATATTTTCAATTTATCTCAATTTGAGCATGAACCTTTTTGGCAATATCTATCTGGATTGAATGACTACCGTGCTCAATATGCTCATTTCACATATGAAAAATGGAAAATATGCAGTGTTGTACTTGAGGGGATAACACATGCGCTGCGAGCCACCCTCGAGTCCATGGGTTATGGTGGTATGTGCACTTTAGATGTTGAAGATACATGTGACTTGTTTGAGTCTTTAGTTGGGTCTTAATGGCAACATGAGAGTGCTAGTGAGTCTTTTGCATGCCCTTCCCCTTCCTCATGGTTTGTATGCCCAATCCCCATGTATAGCTCAATTTAGGGATTCATTTCATTGCCATCCTTTTGACCCTCATGCCATGTACTCTTATTGCCAATCTTTTGACCATGATACAAATTCTTGTCCCCATTATGATATTTCTTATGAATACTATGCTAGACTTAATGGCATGATAGAGACAATGAATGAACAACATATGCACTTTCTTAGTGAGATGAGGGAGTATGGCCTATTGTATAAGACTAACCCTAGTCTATCTTCCCCTTCACCTGATATTAGTCTCTATGATGATTATTAGTCTTCTCTTCCCTTAGAGCCTGATTTTATGGTTCACACACCTTTGACCTACCTAGAGGAAGTGATTGACCCTCTCTTAATTTCTCCACCATTTGTTGCTTCATCCTGGCCTAGCACACCTAGAGACACTACCATTGGCAACTTGTCCTTAACTTGCTTTTCGGCCACAAGAAAATTGATGTTGGGAGAGGGGCAATTTTTTCGCCTAATATGCAAATTTTGAGGCCATTTCGTTAGGGTGACGAAGTAATTTTCGTCGCGTGTTCGACGTCTGAATGTCGAGGCCCACAAATAGGGCGGTGAAATTGATTGTTCGACACCCATGGAGAGGATAAGGGCTACGAAAATCTTTGTCGCCCTTTACTCCGTAGGACCACAAATATTGTTGTGGCCCATTTGTGTATGGGGTCTCACTTTCCAGTTTTTGTTGTCGTTACTGTGTGCAGGACATCAAAATTTTTTGTGGCCTATCTTTTTCTAGGGCCTCAGTTTTCAATTTTGTGGCCTTGTCTTTGCAGAGGGCCACAAAATTTTTTCATGACCCTTTGTCTAGTGGGCCTCAATTGTCATTTTTCGTGGGCCTACTGCTCAGTGGAAGATTGGCCTTGTAGTTTTGGGCATTGAATTTTTTTGAATAACACAGTATGTGATTTTTTGGGTTGTTTGACTGTTCGATTTCTTTAGTACATCATAATATGAACTATACAAACATGTTAAATAGAGCATCAATATTAACAAAATTCATGTACTTTAATTTGATTGCTACTAATTTCCATGGAAACACTCATACATGTATATACTTTGTATAATACCCAAAATATGAAATAGAACAAGTAATGCTAGTTTTCTATCCAAAAATGGAAATCAGAAGCAGACACATGCTAGACAAGTGAAAAATGAGAACTGTTATTACAATGTGATATGTGCAAAATGGTTTTTCACTTGTCTCTAAGGATCCCAATTGACCTCTTGCATTCTTTAATAAGAACATGTACCTACTCCTTACTTCCATGCCTTGTTTTATATACTCAAAAAATTGATGTCCATGGTTCTCCATAAATAAACCTAGCATTGACCAATCAAGAATGCGCAAAAGGAAAATATCAAATAATGCTTGCTAATTTGTTCGTAAAAATACAGTAATCAAAGGTATGCAAACATTAAAGAAGCTTTGAAAAGAGCATGATAATAATACCTTCACATTTTTACAATCGAATGACAAAATGGGTCAACGCCAAGTAAAGCTTGTCAATATGCCGAGCAACATCAACAATGTCAGAATAAAGCGAAGATGTGGAAGATTCCAAATTCTCACTATCTCAACAAAAAGAAAGCAAAAGTGACCAGGCTAGGAGGAGCAAGTCCCACATCAACAATATCACTCCTTCACTCCTTTTTGAGGATGATTAAAGATACAATGACAATGTCAAGTTCCATCAACAAGGGACTAAAATCATAAAACATCAGCAACACTAACAAACAGAATCGAGTTTTATATGCCTTTTAGGAGCAGCCATGACAATTACAAAAGCCATGCCAAACACTGACTAGCTCTGACAAAAACCCAACTCTAACTCAAATACATTGCCAAACAACAAAAACCCAACTCTAATTCAAACAGCTGCAGCCATGATAATTACAAGTCTATCAACAGGGATTTAAAATCATAGCACACCACCAACACTAACCAAGTGGCCACAAATATCAAACAACCTAGCAACATGACTTTGCATGATTGTTACAGGGTAATATCAATCAAAATGAAAATCCAGAGTTGCACAAGAAGATCAACCTTGTTCAACAAGAAAACTTGGAACTTCAGCAAAAGTTAATAGCCTAATTGCTTAGGTGCGGTAAGCTTCTTGTTGTAAGCTTAGAGCCAACACAACCTGTTTTTGAACCTTTAAAGTCCAAATTCGGGTTTCTGAAGCCAACTAATATATGCTGATGCTGCTGATTCTTTTTTCTGTTTTTCCCCAATTGCCCCATGGTTTTCAAACCAACTTTGTTTTTCATCCCCCTCCTCTTTTCCTTTTTTTCCTTGTTTTCCTCAATTTATTTTTTTCTGTCTTCTTTAAAGTGTAGCAGACTACAACTGCCATAGCAAAGCAGCTCAAACAACTAGGTTGGCATTGGATTCATTGTCATTATAAAATATGGAGATCATGAAGTCTTGCTTGCTTTTATTAGACGCAAAGAGTAAAGACTACTAAAAAAAAAAGAGCTCCCTTTGACCCATGTAACAAACTTTAGCATGGTTCCAATGATTATGAAATGAACTTACCAAGAAAAATCGAAAGGTCATTCAATAAAGAAAATGAGAAAAAGACATGTATGCAAGCATGCAATTCTTTGGCATTTATCTTTGATTGGCGTTGTCTTACCACACGTAAGAAATGAAATATTGTCTTCTATGGGTACAAACCAAACAAGTCAATGCACTTGGAAAAGAGAACCAGGAAACATGATTTTGAATGCCCAGTGATTAAGAAGCTAACATTTTGCACTTCATCAAAAACTTTGAGTTACTATGCCCAAGGGTACAAGTTCTAAGAATTTTATCATACAACCAATATGAATTCTGTCTTAAATAAAAAGAGATGGGTTTTCTTAATCTGGCCTTCCAAAAAAAAGTAATTTTATCATATAACAAGTGCTTAAGTTTTTGACATAGGAACAACTCCTAAAGACTTAGCTTAAATACGACAAACACTGGTGATGAAGTTCAGTGCAATAATAAATACTTTAAACCATCCATCTATGACATCAGATACATCAAGGCATTAACTAAACAATTAGCAGAAAATGCAAGACCATGGCTAGCCCAACCCCAGAAAAGGGAGGAAAAAAGCAAGCATAGCGACAACTCCAACTGCTAATGAAATAATTCAACATAACAGAGAGGACCATGTAAACATTTGCAGTAACATATCCAATTGTGCGTACAAGCAAGCACATAGTGTTGTTGTAAACTAGAGAAGAAGGTCAGATACATCACACAAAAGCTTTCGGATATATCCATCAATAGGAGACTAAAATCATAAAACATCAACAACACTAACCAAAAGAAAAAAGTTGCAGCCATGACAATTACAAAAACCATGCCTGACACTGACACTTACCAGCTCTGACAAAAACCCAAGTCTAACTCAAATACCCTGCCAAACAACAAAACCCCATCTCTAACTCAAACAGCTCCAGCGATGACAATTACAAATCTATCTACATGGACCTAAAATCATAGCACACCAACAATGACCAAGCGGCCACCAATATCCAACAACCCAGCAACCTGACTTGACATATAGCAACCCAAAAGGACAATAACGAGAAGACAACAAAAATCCAGCTCAAATTGAGAGACAACGCCCGAGGGGGGGGGGGAGAGAGGAGCTATTCATGCTAAAAATATGCTATTTTTACAATATCTTTGTACCTGATTTATGCTCAAAATAACTGTTATATTTAGATTTTTATTTGATTTAATTTTGTTTTATTGGTATTTAATAATTTGAAAAAAATGCGAAAAATGATGAAAAAAAGCTGAAAATGAAGCATTGGGCCAGATTGATGCAAACCCGACCCAAACTCCTTAGCCCGTTTTCTTTTATAACCCGAAAAAAAAAGGCAGACACCTAAATCTACCCAGCCCATCATGTGCTATGTGTGTGACTCACTTGCTCCTCCCCTTAATAACTTCATTTTTCTCTCTCCTCTCTTGGTTCCAGAAACACCAAATCCCCCCTCCCCATTTTAGTTCTTCAACTCCACCTTCTCATCTCTCTCGCTCTCTTTCTCTTCGACATCCAGCATCATCAACAGTGCATCCACCATCTCCATCATTGTCGACCACCTTCACTCGTGTGCTTGCCAGCACTGAATCACCACCAGCGAGCCACATAGGACACTAGTTTGCATCATCTTCATCGTTCACGCATTTCTAGATCGATGGTCGAGATTGAAGGCCCAGAGTATAAATAGAGCTTGCAGTGCCTGAGGTAGATTTTTTTTAGCTAGGCTTTAGTTTTAAGTTTTTCGGTTTTCATTTATGGGTTTTTGTTTTTCGAAATTTTAGTAATCTATGGTTAAATTGGAAGGATTTTTTTTGTAATTGAGGGTTTGATTCTCATTTTCTTCTGTCTTGAACACGATTTTAGATTCATTTTTTTTTCTGGCCTTTAATTTCATGTAATTGAACTTTAATTCGATGATTTGGAGTAGACATTCCTGATTTTAGCTTGCAAATGTAGTGTTTTAGGCTCGGCTTTGATTAATTTAATTTTTCCCCCTCCCCTGTTCTCATTCTGGTGATGTTTAGTAATGGCAATTCTGCCATTCTTAATAGGTGTTGAAGCTCCAAAAATGGAGTTGGTGGTGTGGGATGAGCTCGAGATTGAGTGGGGATTCTTTTAGTATTTCCTATCTTTTTTTAATTTTCTCCCCTCCCCTGAATTTGCCCCTGTTTCAGTTCTCTGTTCTTCGACGGTAAAGGGGTGTTCGATTCGGCTCCTCCTTCGTTGAATATTCTGAGGTAATTGGTTCATTTGTTTTAGTCTGTTTGTGTTGATTTATAGTTTGATTGTGAATGGGTCGAGCAAGTTTTGTTGTTGCTCATATCAGCACTCTGCTTCTACTCTTTTGTTTCACTCTCTTGTGCAATCTGGGACATTGAATCCACTCTTTCCCAGCCTTGTTCTTTTATTCTGTTTCGATTCTGTTTCCCTCTCACCTGCTGAGTGAGTTTTGTGCGCCATTAATGGATAGTGTTTGATTGAATTTATTTGGATTCATGGTGGCTTGTTCATGGCTAAATTCGTACTCAATCTTTTCCCTTATGCCCTGTTTTTAACCCCTCTGTGTTGGCTTTAAGCTGCTATGCTCTTATTAGTTCATATTGGATTACTGGGCTTGAGATTACTTGTTGATTGATATCGAAATTGAGAATGCGAATAGCTTTGGCCTTTCATAGATTTTATTAGGTTATATTTGCTTTGGTTGCTAGTTATTTGATATTGATAAATTTTCTTTCTTTTGTTAACAGCATTAAGAATGTTTATTCGCTTTAAGATAATTGGTGATTAGACAAGCTCTTTTCCGTAACCTTAATCTCAACCTCGTCCCTGTGGACACGACCCTCAAGTGCTATGACGATAGTCGTATACTTGCGGCACTTTATTTTACACTCAAAATTATCTAACAAGTTTTTGGCGCCGTTGCTGAGGATGACGACATAAGATTAGGTCGGATTTTCTTTTTCTTAGCTACTTTATTATTAGGTTGCATAGATCTTGCTTTATTTTGTTATTAAGTTGTGACTTCATTTAGTGCATTTCTTGAAATATTCAAAAATCCAAAAAAAATTAGAAAAGCTTAAAATGGAACAAAATTAGAAAAACTTGGAAACCCTTAAAAATTGAAAAACTCTAAAAATGAATGACTTTAGTTCGAGTTGTTTTCCTTTCATAGTGTGATTTATAGTTTTAGTTGCACCGTTGCTTTGTAGTGTTAGTTTATTTCAATTTTGGAATTGAGTTAGTAATTTGAATTTAGTTTTTGTTGGGATTTGTTTTATCTTAATTTTAAAGGTTGGGTAACATTTTGATTTGGTTTTATGCTTAAGAAAAGAAAAAATGTTAGAAAATTCAAAAAAAATTTAAAAAAATTAGAAAGAGAAAAGTCCAAAAACATGACCTTTTGTGAGGGTGTGGGATTTATATGACTAGTTGGATTAGAGATCCTGAAAATCAGAGACTCGTTAGGAATGAGCCCAACCCTGACTTAGAACCCAAACCTGAACCTAAGCTTGAGTTAGAAAATATGGCACGGAAAAGGACTTTGAGTGATATTTTCTATCCTCCTAGGACTGGTTTGCCATCATACTTCGTTATGCCTAACCTTGCACCAAATGTGACCTTCAAATTAAAACCCCACTATACTCAGATGCTCTCTAAATTTACAGGTTTAAAGGATGCCTATTTATTTTTGAGGGAATTTGAAGAAGTTTGCTCTAGGATCGATGTATTTCCCTAATATCCCCATTGATGTTGTGCGAATAGAATTGATTCCTTTTGCTTTAAAAGATTCTGCTAAATGTAGGATGTATGGCTTGATTGCTAATTCTATTACTTCTTATAATGAATTTGTACTATTGTTCTTAAAAAAATATTTTTCGAAAGCCAAGACTTTTAAGCTGAGGAATGAAATCAATCAGTTTGTGCAACAAGATAGGGAATCATTTTGGAAATATATTGATAGGTTCAAAAATTTGTTGGCTTAATGTCCCCATCATGGTTTAGACCAAATACGCTTGTGCCAGATTGTATATTAAGGACTTGACCAATAAACTATAACCATGGTAGAGTCCATGTGTCAAGGTGGCTTTCTTTCTAAGAGCTCCACAGCTGCTTGGGAGTTTTTAAAGGACTTGGCTGAGAAAACTGTGTAGTCGAAAATCGCTCGTGATAACAGCCTGAGTTCTAAGATTGCAAGGGGTGGGTTGCATTCTGTCTCTGATGTAAGTCACTTAGAGTCTAAGATCGCTGTTTTAGAAAACATGTTGAAAGGATTATCTCCCCAGATGTCCCAGTTCTATCAGACTTCTACAGTGTCTTGTTCTTATTGCCAGGCCCTAGATCATTATTTGAGTGCTTATCCTTACTTTGCTCATCAGTTAGCAACTGAACAAGAGTATGCAAGTGTGGCTTTCCAGAGACATAAGAATGACCCCTTCTCCCCTTATTACAACCCAGGGTGGAGAAATCACCCTAACTTTTCTTGGAACAATGAACCAAATGCTACGGTTCCTAACTCTCAACCTACAGTGTTTCCTGGAAATAACTCCCAACCCATCTCTCAACCCTCAAATTCCTTTCAGAAACCGGCTTTTTCAGGCATACCTAATGCACCTAGACCTCTACCTCCCCAAGCTTAAGTTCAACCTCCCCCTGGTTATATTGATATTGATAAATTGGAGAAGAGAATTAATAACAATGTGGAGGGAATGATTAATACTAACATGGAAAGAATGATGAGAATGATGACTGAACAGTTTTTCTAGTTAGCATCATCTTCTGGGAAACCAAGTGTTTTCCCGTGTCAACCTAAGGAGAACCCTAAGGGTCATGTCTCCTCTTCTTCCGGTGACCCTAGTGAGCCAGTGTGGAAAGTGAATGCGGTTATGTCTCTCCGTTCCGGTCGAGATATTGATAACAAAGAGGGACATCCTAATGAACCTTGCAGGTATCCTCATCAATTTTTCCAAAATTCTTCTTCCTCCTCTCCTCCAAAGACTGGTTCATCCAGTCAGTCAAGGGATGTTACCGACGATGTCCCCAATGATTAAGATAGTTCTTCCCCTCCTGAGTCTCCTTCTAAGAAAGAGGAGCTTAAAGAGAAAGACTCCTCTGACTCAGTAAATTTTTCACCTTCTAAGGATTCTTCCTCACCTTCTTCTTTTGAGAAAATCCATGTGCCTGTACCTCCTTTTCCTAATAGGCTAAAAAAGAAAGATCAAGACCATATTGAGAAGATGAGAGAGACTTTTTCTCAAGTCAAGATCAACATTCCTTTGCTCAATGCTATTCAGTAGATACCTCCATATGCTAGATTCTTAAAGGATCTATGTACGACCAAGAGAGCAACTGGTGTCCCTAAGAAGGCTTTCTTGGCCTCTGGTGCTAATTCTATCTTTTCCCATCAAACTCCAGTGAAGTATAAAGACCCCTGATTGCCCTACTGTTTTTATAGTCATAGGGGACCAACTTGTTCATAGAGCATTGCCTGATTTAGGGGCAAGTGTTAACTTGATACCCTTCACTGAGTATGAGAGACTAGAGTTAGGTGAGCTGAAACCTACCAAGATGGTCATTCAACTAGTTGATAAATGGACTAGGGTGCCCACGGTGATAGTTAAGGATGTACTGATTAGAGTGGGTGAATTCATTTACCCAGTTGACTTTATTGTGATTGAAACTAAAAAGGTGTCCAACTTAGCTGGTCAACTCGCGGTGATTCCAAGGCATCCTTTCTTGGCCAATGCCAATGCCCTCATTAATTGCAGAAATGGTGTGATGAGACTTTCTTTTGGCAACGTGACTTTAGAATTGAACATCTTTAACATTCAAGGATAGCCTTTTGGATTTGATGATATGGAATTTTCTACTATTAATTGGGTAGGGGATTCTATATTCGATGATGCCTTTGATGATGTATTTTCTACTGAGTTTGAGTCATTTGTTGTAGATGATGAGCCTGAATATGGTGTGTTTGAATTTGATGACTTGTGCTCTACTGTTGATTGTTAGCTCATTGTCGTTTATGAATCTGCTACTGAATCTGTTTCTCCTATTGTTCTTGAATTGAAACCTCTTCCTAACTCTCTTAAGTTTGCATTCGTAGGACTCGATGAATCCTTACCTATGATAATTGCTTCAGATCTAGACCGGGACCAAGAGAATGAACTGATTACTTTACTTAGGGAGAACAAGGAAGCTTTAGGTTGGACTTTAGGGGATATCAAGGCTATTAGTCCTTCTATTGTGCAACGTAAAATTCATTTAAAGGACAATGCTAAGCCTTATCTTAACTGCCAAAGGCATTGGAACCCTACCTTGTAGGAAGTAGTTAAAAAGGAAGTGCTGAAATAGTTAGACCATAGGATTATCTATCTCATTTCTGATGGTGAGTGGGTTAGCCCTTTTCAAGTTATTGCCAAGAAGACTGGTATTAATGTAATTAGGAATTATAAGAATGAGTTAGTCCCTACTCGAGTTCAATCTGGGTGGCTTGCGTGTATAGACTATAGAAAATTGAATGCTGCCTCTAGGAAAGACCATTTTCCCCTCCCCTTTTTTGATCAAATGCTAGAGAGGTAGGCCGGACATCCCTTTTATTGCTTTTTAGATGGATATTCTAGTTATACCCAAATCTCTATTGCTCCTGAGATTCAGTAGAAGACTACTTTCATTTGTCCATTTGGGACATATACCTTTAGATGAATGCTGTTTGAATTGCGCAATGCCCCTGCTACTTTTCAAAGGTGCATGATTTCTTTTTTTTTTCAGATCTAGTTGAGCAATGTATGAAAATTTTAATGGATGACTTTTCTATATTCGAATCTTCTTTTTGATGATTGCTTATCTAATCTGAGAAAAGTGTTGGAAAGGTATAGGGAGAAAAACTTGACTTTGAACTAGGAGAAATGTCACCTCATGGTTAAAAAGGGTATAGTCTTAGGACACATTATTTCTCGAGATGGAATTGAGGTAGACAAAGCTAAGACTGACCTGATTGTAAATCTTCCCCCTCCCACTTGTGTGAAAGAGGTGCGGTCTTCCCTTGGACATGCTGGCTTTTATCGTCGTTTCATTAAGGACTTTAGAAAGATTGCAAAGCCTTTGTCCAATTTGGTAGCTAAGGATGTGCCGTTTCACTCCTCTGAGGTGTGTCTTGAGGCATTTTCTAAGCTTAAGGAAGCCTTAACCTCTACTCCTGTTCTTCATCATCCCATCTGGGGAGAACCATTTGAGTTAATATGTGACCTATCTGATTATGCAGTTGGGGTTGTTCTAGGACAGCATATTGATAAGAAACCCTATGTTATTTACTATGCTAGTCACACGCTGAATGATGCCTAGCTGAATTACACCATTATTGAAAAAGAATTCTTGGCTGTGATATTTGGTTTTGAAAATTTTATGCCCCATCTGATCGGGTCTCATGTGATTGTTTATACTGACCACTTAGCTCTTAAGCACCTTGTTTCTAAAAAGGATGCTAAGTCTATACTTATGTTGATCGGATTTTGAGGGGTGGTGAGTGAAAATTAAAAAAAACAAAATTAAAGTGAGTGAATAAAAGGGGAAAAGGATACTTCAAGCACCTACGGTTGTCAGTCGTAGTACTTAAGGGTCGGTCCACAGAGAAGACGTGAAATTATGGTCATTTAAAACTAAACGATAAAATTCACTTATCTAAACTAAGTGAAATTATTTAAATCAATTTAACAACCTAATTCAACAAAACTCATCTAATCCCAATTCAAGAAAGAATTAAAACAACCTAATTAACTAAATAAACTAAAC
>JACYFF010019584.1:73719529-73760224 GCA_017589665.1 Selenicereus undatus | reverse complement strand
CGGTTCGGTTCACTGGACCGATCTGGTTTTTTTCCCTTTCTTCTCTTTCTTTGGCCTATTTTTCATTGATTTTTGGTCCGGTTCTTCAATCTCTTACATTTCTTCTATTTTTCTCACTTTTTCCGCCATTTAAGCCCTTTTTTTGCATTTATTCAAAATATGCAAAATAAAATAAAATCAATTAAAAACCTTAAAAATATTATTAAAACGAGCCTAAAATCGGTGTAAAAGTACCTTAAAAATAGATCATTTTTAGCTGAAACAACTTATGAGATAGATTTTACTTTTACAAGAATTTAACTGTGAAATTAAGGATAAGAAAGGTTTTGAGAACCTTGTAGCTGACCATCTGTCTAGGATTCCCTATGATGGAGAGAGTGAGCCCAATGTATCTATATGCTTCCCCGATGAACAATTATATGTTGATCACCCTGATCCTTGGTATGCTGACATTGAGAACTACTTAGTTACTGGTAGGATCCCTGAGGGTTGGACTAAGAATGACAGCGATAGATTCTTCCACCTTGTGAAATTCTTTGTTTGGGATGACCCTTATTTATTTAAGTACTGCTCTGACCAAGTCTTTAGGAGGTGTATTCCCAACCACGAGATGAGAAGTGTCCTTTCTTTTTGTCATGGCTAGGCATGTGGGGGGCCTTTTAGTGGTAGGAAGACTGCGGCCAAGGTTCTTCAATGTGGTTTTCACTTGCCTACTCTGTTTAAGGATGCATTTGAATACTTCAAGAGTTGCCCTAGGTTCCAGCTGTTGGGTAGAATAAGCAGAAGAGATATGATGCACTAAACCCCATCATTGTGGTGGAGATTTTTGATGTGTGGGGTATTGATTTTATGGGGCCATTTCCATCTTTGCTTACGAATGAGTACATTTTGTTAGCCGTGGACTACATTTCTATATGGCTTGAGGCCATCCCTTCTTGGTCTAATAAAGCCACGATCGTCATGAAATTCCTTAGGGAGAACATTTTTGTTGGATTTGGCATGCCTCGTACTATCATTAGTGATCAGGGCACCCATTGTAACAACATATCTTTTGATTCCTTACTAAAGAGGCACTCCATAGTCCGTAGGCTTGCCACTTCCTATCATCCCCAAACTAGTGGCTAGGTTGAAGTGTCTAATCAGTATATCTACAGAAGACAGTGAGTAGGAATAGGAAAGATTCGGCTAACAAACTAATAGATGCTCTTTGGGCGTATAAAAGGGATTTCAAAACTCCCTTAGGTATGTCACCTTATAATGTAGTGTATGGTAAGCCTTGTCATTTACCTGTTGAGATAGAGCATAAAGCTTGGTGGGCAATTAAGAAGCTAAACTATGACTTGACTGCTGCTGGCAAGGAGAGACGACTGCAACTGAGTGAGCTTGATGAGATTAGAGCTGAGGCATATAAGAGTGCTCAGTCCTACAAAGAGAGGGCGAAGTTGCCTTACAATCAACATATTTTTAGAAAAGAGTTTGCCCCAGGAATGAAAGTACTCTTATATGACTCTAAGCTCCATCTATTTCCAGGGAAATTGATGTCCCAATGGACAGGTCCCTATATTATCTCACAAGTTTTTCCCTATGGTGCAGTTAAGGTTCAGGACCCTGAGAGTGGTGCCACCTTTGAAGTGAATGGCCAGCGTTTGAAACAATTTCTGAAGTTGTTGAGCCAAGAAGATGTGGAGTGTCTGATGCTCCACGAGCTGAGTCCTGATCGGTGATTGTGATGTGAGATAGCTTGGGTGTACTTAGCATCCGACCAGCTTTGCTAGAAATTTCTTCTCTTCTTTTCTCTCTTTTCTTCTCCCTTTATTTTATTTGTCTTATTCCAGCTTCTTTCTATGTAGTTGATTGCTTGTCTTTTTATGTGTTGGTTGCTTTGTTTGAAGTCATGTCCTTTTGTTTTTGAGTCTTGTTTTTATTTTTGAACTTGTGTTTTCTTTTTAGATTTTTTCTTTTCGGTCTTCATGTTTCTTTCACACTCCCAATGAGGACATTGTGAGCTTTTGGTGTAGGGGTGGGGAAAAGTTCGCATGATTTTTGAAAAAAAAAATATCCAAAAAGATTTTTTTGTTTTTGGGGACATTTTTACTCTTTCTGATTAGCTTAAATCTCCTGTGCTTTTATTATTAGCTTGTATATAAGAAGGATGTGCACAATAGGTCTCCAGCCTCAATGTGTTATTCTAAGCCTTAATTCTAACCGCAATTGTTCATTATAGATGTGCAATCCAATCCTTGTTTAACCCTTCATCATTATCTTCAGGTCTCAGGCTTCCATGAATGATTCTCCCATTTGCTTGTGACACGATTACTCTGAAAAACATAATGAACAAAAATAATGAATAAAAAAGAAAAAAAGAGATGAAATAAAATTTGGAATGCAAAGTATCCCTTTGAGACATATGCTACTGACGTTACCCTTTGAGGCAATACTGCTACTGAGTATGATTTTGTCAATAATGTATGATTTTGGTAAATCTAAGCCTTGAGATGATGATACACTTGCACACGAGCACTGGGATGGATTCAGAATCTTTATGTATAGTGGGGTGAAAAATTAGTGCTTTGATGTCATTTATGGGGTAGAGAGTTTTGTGTACATTCTGTTTATATGCAGGTCGATATCTTGGCTACATGGATGATTTAGTTTATTAGAACATATATATATCTTTCCCTAATTTTGTACATATTTGATTTGATAAAAAAAAAACCAAAAAGATTAACGATTTTCTATTTTTATTTTCTGTTTTGAGTTTGTGGTTATTTCACTTGAAAACTCTCACGAGACCTCACTCGTCCACTTGGGAGACCAAGGGGTTTAAATGGCTTATTGTATACGCTAAATATAACTGTGATTCCTACAACAATGAGTTACGATTTTTTTTTCTTATTTTCTATTTCTTTTTAGGTAGTTTAATTATTATACTCGAGGACGAGCAAAATCTTGGTGTGAGAGTATTTGTTCATGCTAAAAGTACGATATTTTTACAATATCTTTATACCTAATTTATGCTCAAAATAATTGTCATATTTAGATTTTTATTTGATTTAATTTCGTTTTGTAGGTATTTAATAATTTGGAAAAAATGCGGGTAATGATTAAAAACATGCCGAAAATGAAGCATTGGGCTAGACTAACTCAAATCCGACCAAAAATTCTTAGCTAGTTTTCTTTTATAACCCAAAAAAAAAGCAAAACAACTAAATCTACCCAACCCATCATGTGTTGTGCGTGTGACTCACCCCCTCCCCTTAATACCCTTATTTTTCTCTCATCTCTCGGTTCCAGAAACCCGAAATCCCACCCTCCCCATTTTTGTTCTTCAACTCCGCCTTCTCCAATGAATCTATGGTACATACCCATGTACCTTGTTAATATACACACCTATATAAAGAGGTCTTTCACTACCTTACTCAACAAACTTGAAATTTTTTAGCCCAACAAAGCCAATTCGAATTTGACCAGACTGAAGGTTAACTTAATCGGGCCCAACCAACCTAATTCCACTACCCTTACCCATGTTGTAATTGGACCTTCTCTCTTTGAATTTGGGTGACCCACCATATAAACGTTCACCATGATTCAGCAATACAAAGCAACAGATACATGATTCATCATCAAATAAACAATTATAGCTGAGACAGAAAACTCTCTTTGAAAATTAGCAAGAATACACACTTAAATCAATGGATTTTGAGGAACAAATTACAGCTGAGGCAGAAAATTTGCTTATTGAAGAGTTATAGCCATTAGGAGTTCATGCTGGAGGTATGTTTGATAAAATTCCTCAAACAAACAATTATATATCAATCTTTAATGCAAAGTATGTCTACCTAGTGCAACTTTTAAAGTCAACATTCTTTGCACATAAGGTGTTTGACAAAATTTCCCAAAGGCATGATTGTAATAGTAAAAATCATTACACATAAGCTGACAAAAAAAGGTACACTGATTTAGTCAAAAGGTTCACAGCAGTGTACAAATGTTTCACTGCATTTTTGGAAAGATGCACCAAAAAATAAGAACGGTTAACAGTCTCAAATTCTGTTATTCATAGAATAACTATAAGTAAATGAACATAATAATTACTGAGGTATCACTATACTCAAATTCTCAAAACTTAATTAAAGAAATAATGAAAAAGTTTCATTTTCACTTCATAATTAAAGGAGTAACTGATGTGGTTTTTGAAGGCAACAAGTGGTCTACGCCCTCCGGAGGATCCCAGCATGTCTAACACTAATGTTGGAGCTGCAACTGCTGTGGTAATAAATTACAAGATCACTCTATATTTTAACAAATATAGTTAGAAAAATTTTATAATTAAAGGACAAAATATTTACTGATGCAGGTGGCATCTACCACGGCATCTGTAGGAGATGGTGCACTTAGAATATTTGGTGACACTATGAATGTCAAAATTGATAGCACGAGGACACCATAATTTCTTTTTACATAATTTAATATTTTGTGGATATTAGAGCTGATTGAATTTATCGATGTTAGAGCTGTTTTGATGGTTGTAGATGTGCATGCTACTATTGATTCCTATTTAGTGACAGGGTATTGTTTGTAACTGTACATCTTAATTTTGGTCGAATGAATCTTTTATGCAATGTCGTGAATCTTTTCCCAACTGCATGGAACCTTTCCTTAATTGCAGTGAACCTTTTGTACCAAGAAGCAAAATCGAGATGTTTTATGCAATTCAATGAATCTTTTCCGAACTGCAGGGAACCTTTCCCCAATTGCAGTGAACCTTTTGGGCCAAGAAGCAAGTTTAAGTCCTTTTTTAAGACAGATTGTCTGTTAATCTCCTCTCTTTTGAGGCTTTGTTTGAGAATGTTGCGATTGTTATGATAGGGAAAGCTCTGAGAATTGCTAGAAGATAAGGCATTGCAGAGCTATACGGAGTTCTCCAAGGACGACCCCTAAGGATTTCAAGCCTCAACTCATATTTCTTTTTGTTCGATACATAGCAGATCTATGTAACTAGTCATATGGACCTTTACTATATGTAATTATATTCTCAAACCATCTAGACGTGACCCTTGGTAAGTAGACAGGATGGATGGGCTTCTTCAACAAAAGTGCCTGTTGAGAGCAAAAAACTTATCAAAATTTTTGATGATATAATTCACTTAATTATAACAAGAGAAAAAAAAAAAGGGAACTGACATTGAACTTCTTAAACTCGATATTCCATTTCTCAACATTTCCAATGTACATTTCCAAGTGTTGCATTGCATACACCCCTGAGTTAGGATAAGCTTTTCTTGAAACTTCCATCCAAGGTAGTTTCAGTTGCTCCAATTGCAAGCTCTCCATAGAAATAGTTTTACCCCTGGTTGATTTGGAGATTTTATCAGGAAAATACTTTGAGAAGCACCGAACCTAGGGAAAAAAAGTAATATACATTTATAATAGGTAACTTTAAATATTAGAAGATTAGAATATCAAAAGGACGAAAAGGTAATATAAAAAATTACGAAGAGGCTGACATAAACAAGAATAGCACGATTGTCCACATTGTTATGACTAATAGAATGGATAATCTCCACCTTCTTTGCCAAGAAATTGAATCACACAACAAAGTAATATCCATTTTGAAACACTGGGAAGAATATCTGCATATCAACACAACTATATAAGCATATGTACACCATTAAGCTATATACGCATATATAAGCCACATTGCGATTGTCGTGCGATAATGGCAACAGTGAAATATGGACAATGTAACACCAACATTTACTCCACAGTTTTACATCTTAATTTGATCCAATGAATTTTTTTATGTAATGCAGTGAATCTTTTTCAAACTGTAGGGAACCTTTCCCCAATTGCAGTGAATCTCTTGTGCCAACAAGTAAAATTAAATTATTTTTAATTACAATAAGTGTGAGGTTGTGCACTGTACGCACAACATATGTACCTAACAAGGTACATACATTTGTAAGGTAATATTTTCCCGCCTTCTCATCTCTGTCTCTGTCTCTCTCTCTCTCTCCCCCTACATCCAGCACCATCAACCGTGCATCCACCATCTCCATCTTCATCGACCACCTTCACTCGTGTGCCTGCCAGCACCAAATCACCACCTGCGACCCACGTATCATACGAATTTGCATCATCTTCATCGTCCACACGTTTCCAGATCGACGATTGAGATTGAAGGCCCAGAGTATAACTAGAGGTTGCGGCACCTGAGGTAGATTTTTTTTAGCTAGGTTTTAATTTTAAGCTTTTAGGTTACATTTATGGGTTTTTGTTTTTCGAAATTTTAGTAATCTAGGGTTACATTGGAAGGATTGTTTTTGTAATTGAGGGTTTGATTCTCGTTTTCTTCTATCTTGAACTCGATTTTAGATTTGATTTTTTTGGGCTTTAATTTCATGTAATCGAACTTTAATTCGATGATTTGGAGTAGACATTCCAGATTTTAGCTTGCAAACGTAGTGTTTTAGGCTCATCTTTGATTAATTTCAGTTTTGCCCCCTCCCATATTCTCATTCTAGTGACGTTTGGCAATGGCGATTCCCCCATTCTTAATGGGTGTTGAAGCTCCAAAAATGGAGCTGGTGGTGCGGGATGAGCTCAAGATTGACCGGAGATTCCTTTAGTATTTCCCCTCTTTTTTTAATTTTATCCCATCGCCTGAATTTGCCCCTGTTTCGATTCTCTATTCTTCGCGGGTAAAAGGGTTCGATTCTGCACCTTTTTCGTTGATTATTTTAAGGTAATTGGTTCATTTGCTTTGGTCTGTTTGTGTTGATTTTTATATTTTGATTGTGAATCGGTTGAGCTAGTTTTGCTGTTGGTCATATCAGTACTCTGCTTCTACTCTTTTGTTTCACTCTCTTGTGCAATCTAGGATATTGAATCCACTTTTTCCCAGCCTTGTTCGATTATTCTGTTTCGGTTCTGCTCCGCTTTCACTTGCTGAGTCAATTTTGTGCGCCATTGATGGATAGTGTTTGATTGAATTTATTTGGATTGATGATGGCTTGTTCATGGCTGAATTCGTACTCAGTCTTTTCCCTTATGCCCTGTTTTTCACCCCCTTTGTGTTGGCTTTATGTTGCTATGATCTTATTAGTTCATGTTGGATTACTGGGCTTAGGGTTGTTTGTTGATTCATATCAAAATTGAGAATGTGAATAACTTTAGCCTTTCACAGATTTTATTAGTTTAGATTTGCTTTGGTTGCTGGTTGTTTGATATTGATTAATTTTATGTCTTTTGTTAATAGTGTTAAGAATGTTTTATGCGCTTTAAGGTAATTGATGATTAGATAAGCTCTTTCCCATGACCTTAATCTCAATCTTCTCTCTGAGGACACGACCCTTAAGTACTACGACGATAGTCGTACACTTGCGGCACTTTATTCTTCACTCAAAATTATCAAACAATAACTGCTGTCATTGCTTCACTAAGGGGGCAGAGAGAGAGAGAGAGAGAGAGAGAGAGAGAGAGAGAGAGGAGCAGAAACTGAAATAAATTGAAATAAACTAAAAAACATAATGTATTTGAGCGATTTATATGCCACAGTTCAAATTAAGCAGCATCTCTATAACCTCTGCTCTAATTTGCCATTCTCTCTCTATTGCTTGCTTCTTATGTTTGCGCTCTCTCTCTATCAATTCCTACATGAGTTTATTATCTCTATCTATTGCTTCATATTTCATTCGCTCAATTTTATCTTTGAGCTCTAAGTTGGTTTATTGGAGCTCCCCGACTTGACCTTGTAGAGCAGCCTCTTTTTGCTGCAATTGTTGGATTTCAGCAGAGCGACTTCGACCCTTATCACCTTAGTGCTCTACCTTCTCTAGGCAGTTGTGGACCAGGCCTAAGCCCTCTATGGTAACTTACTTTTCTTTCATAACCAGGATATAAGCCACTTTGAGAGACAAGTTGCCAGCACCTTCCTTTTTGATTTGGCTCATATGGAGTTCCTTAAATTTTTCATACTTTGCCACTGCTTCAGGATCCCAGAAACCATCTTTATGCCTGTTTACAACATATATATGGCAAATAGTATAAAATAAGATTTGTTAGTTCGTATATTAAAAGAGACTAAGTAAACCAAGGAGGAACACGAATACACCTTTTCGTCCTCTCCTATAATTGAACATATACAGGAACCTCATCAATTTGTTGGGTAGGATCTTGTGCACCACCATGGTGGGGATCTTGAGTAGAGTCTTGGGGGTGCATTAGTGATGGAATTATCTGTAAAATAAATAACATAGTTAAAGCAAATAGTTAAATACTAATATATGACTATGGTAAGCTACTTTTGCTAACTCACCTCATCATGATAAATTCTGGCAGTTGACTTCGCGCCTTTCACTGGTTATATCTTTTGCCTCAAAGTATTTGCCTGATTTTGTTCACTTATATGCTACAAGTTGATAATCAGGCAAATATGAATGCAACAAACCATAATCAAACAACCAACCTAATGTGAGCCTTTAGATGAAGAGTGATAATAAAATACATGCTGCTTCGGATATGCCCAACAGTTAACTAGCCAATCCCATTTGTCTTTGTGCACTTCTGGAGGCCTATTGCTAATAGCCTAAGTAATATTCTTTTCAGCAAAATGTTCTTCCTTTAGCTTGTACCGCTAACCTCTAAACAATAGCATACATTGTAGTTCCAGTGCACGGGTGACATTAATTCCATCGGCTTCTGTAGGCAAATTAAACGTTGCCTAGATTGAGGCAAATAAAAACACAAACAAACAATTAAAACTAAACCTTATGACTTAATTGTATTCTATTTACCCTTCTTGTCAGATAAAGTTTATAGTGCAATAAAAACGAATCACATATAAAACTGGCACAAGCAGAATAGAAATTAGAACCAAATTGGTGCAGTCTTTGGCCCGTATGTATGCTATAAGCATTGAGCTAAAGGGATGGACATCTATCTTTCAGCAAAAAAACAGCTCACCCCAAAAGCAGATGTAAGTTGAGGCGAAGCATGTGATAAATCAAATGAAATCGCATCAAGCTAAACTGCAATTGCAGCACCTCAGCATTCTCTATGCAGTAATGCATATCAGACGCTCATTCCTTGTTATTAAGTATATAGCACAAAAACAACAAAGAAATGTCCTGATAACCCAAGTACTTTCAGTAAGGCAATTCTTAGACGGTAAGTGTCATGTTAAATTCAATAATATAAAATAAGAAGCCAAAGCATTGCATGGGTCGACTTAGGTATAAAGGACTAATATCAAATTCTAAATTATGAACCCAAGAGAAGAAAAAGTCATAAATCAGTACCATATCTGGAATGTTATTAGTGTAAGAAATACGAATCACATATAAGAGTGACATTATTGTTGGATTTCCTACATTCAACATGATAAGCTATATAATTGTAACTTTACCTTGATTTTGTTGAATAATCTTGTATTAGCATCTTTATCCATCCTAATCTAGCTTCTGCAAGGGAAGGATTATGTTAAATAACTTGCAAGAAACATAATTATGATTACTTGACCGAGTAGTGCAAGAGTTTAAGTGAAATAAAGGAAATAATGGTGGGAGCTTATATCCAGAAAAAGTTGGACAAGAATTAGCTTGAATCTAGTAGGAAAAATTCCTTCACCCACTTGCTACACTCACCAATAAAGCGGTTAGGATTTTTACCGATGACACTTTCCATGTCTGGTGTTACCTTCACAAAAGCCTTAACATTAGGGTTTTGCTCCCTCTCATGTAGTGACTTCAAGCCTTTAGTGTGCCCACGCTTGTGAGCTTTGAATTTCCATATAAATAAGTAATCATCAAGATCATTGAAAAATTTAACTTATTACATACATATTCAACCCCAAAGTGGGAAAAAAAAATGAAATACCATTCTGAAGTGCTTGTTGGGCTCTCCTTTTCTGCCTATAACCCAAAGGAGGTTGCGCATCATTTTGAGTAATGTCACTTTCTGTTAGGGGCTGGTTCTGTGACACTACAACCTAGGAAGATGCGTTTGCTGCCATATTCCTACATATAAGGGTGACAATATCAGCAACCAAAATATGATAAATGTAAAACAATTAGAAAATATTAACAAATGCACAACTATATTCCTTACCACTATTCACTACCACTATCATCATCTAATTCATCCTCTTCAAGGTCCCTATCAAATGAATCTATATCTAATTCCCTACCTGAGAAATCATCCTCATCATCCTCGCTCACCACATCCTCATCATTTTCATCATTATCGTCTTGTATGAAATTAGCATCCACCAGGTTCGCATCAACTATGTCCGCATCTACCATGTCAGGCTCCACATCGTCCCTAACTATAGGAATTTCTTCATCATCCCCCTCTTGAATCTCTATAAGATTAACTATCTCAACCTCCATATTCTCCCATAATGACTCACTCCAGCCATCAACATCCTCAACATTAGGGAAATCAAAATAGTAATACGGTTTCATATTTCTAACCCACTTCCATTGCGAATCATTGTGAGCTGCGATGTTAAAAACTTGACGGATTTGATATGCTAAAGCGAAGGGTTCATTTGTCTGTAAGTTACGAGTCACATTAATAAGAGTTCCCCCAAGCTTACCCCTTTTAATCCCTCTCTATTCATTATATACATCAAACCATCTATACTTGAACAATACAACTTTGGGACTTGGTCGATTTTTAAGGGCATCATATTTTAACACAATGACCTCCTTTTATACACCATAAAAATCTTTCTTTCCATTTTTTGTTCCCCCTTCAACTACCATACCACTGTTTTATGTTTTTTGATTTTTTTTATGCCTTCTTGTGTGAAACCTAAATCCATAAATTACATATCCTTCATAACTAGTAACACCTTTCATTGGACCCCGGGCCAGACACAATAACTCTTCTATCACTCTTTGATCCCTTCATGTCAAAGTTGTATAACCTAAGTATAAATACAATCAACCACGACAAAGACAAAAAGAAAAATTCATAGTGAAAGTATTTGGTAATATAAAGATCATCTTACTCTACTCTCAAACCAATTGGAGAAGCCAGACTTTTGTACATTAGTGGTGCTGTCATATTCACTGATGACATGAAAAATCACACAATTAATAACTTATCCATTAACTTGTAACTATACATAACTCACTATATAAGGACAATTACCCATGGAAAGGTTTTGCCTCTTTGTAATTTTTAAGACATAAGGTCGAGCCAATTTCAAATCTTTATAGCTTAGTTGCTTAAAATTGACCTTCCCTATTGGCTTTCCTGCATTGGCAAATATGGACAACTAGTGGGGTTGGTCTACTTCCACAGTATCATTACGTTCTATAGAGTTGAATTTTGTCTCCGTCATAGACAAACATCTAGAATAGAAGGTTAGGCATTCATTTTGAATGTAACCCTCTGCAAAACATCTTTCAAGACAATTTCTATTGAGCACATATGTTTTATATCTGCACATTCCCCTAACAAAAAATAGGGAGCTTTAGTTATACATGCTTTCAAAATATTAACATATTACACTTTAGAAATTTGAGAATTTTACTACCATTCAACATGATATATCCACCGAAAACGAACAAGGCCACCCAACTTAGCTTCGGTTGCCAAATGTATAGCAAGATGCACCATTACATCAAGGAATGCTTGAATAAATATACACTATAACTTGCAAAGAGTAATTACAATATCTTTCTTCATTTGCTCTAGAATGTCGATATCTAAGGTTCTAGAACACAACTTCTTGAAATAATTGCTAAATTCCACTAGACGCTCAAGAACCTTTTCATCTAGCACACCTCGAAATACAGGCAAAAGCAAGTCTTGCATGAAAACGTGACAGTCATGACTTTTTGTTCCCGAACGCCTTCCATCATTTAATGTCACACATCATGAAATGTTAGAAGAATATCCATTTGGGTCATGTAAACTCAACAATAAAGCAACCACTTGTTTTCACTTAACGTCAAGTTAAATGGTTCTTTTGGAACTTGATAGTTGTCTCCAATCAACTTAGGTCGCAATGTATCATGCATATTCATTTTTTTAAGATTCAGTCTAGCATTCAATGAATCCTTATTCTTACCAGCTATGTCAAGAAATGTCCCAAGAATATTATCACAGATGTTCTTCTCTATATGCATTACATCCAGGTTATGTCGAATTAATAGATGCCTCCAATACGGAAGTTCAAAAAAGATGCTTCTCTTCTTCCATTGGTGCACCAAATATCTATCACCTCTCTTTCGCTTACCCTTTGCGTATTTCCCAAAATCATTTTCATAATTGCTAAGTTATTCACAAACATCATGCCCACTTAGGGAAATAGGGGAGGCCTTCTTTTAGGTCTCTTGTTAAAAGATGTACTGTTGGTCCTCCATTTATGATCCTGTTCTAAGAACCTACGATGTCCCACATAACACCACTTCTTTCCATGACGTAGCCTTTTAAAACATGTGCTTTGATGACAATTAGGACAAGTGAAGAATCCTTTCATACTCCAACCTAACACATTGGCGTAGCTTCGAAAGTCATGCACTGTCCACATCAACATAGCGAAAATATCAAAAAAAATCTTTGCTGTGAGCATCATATGTTCTTACCCCAACCCCCACAGCACTTTAAGCTCATCTATAAGTGGATATAAAAACACAACAATATCATTACTAGGGGCTTTAGGGTCGGGAATTATCAAAGAAAGCATACAATTGGTGCTACTCATGCACATTCAAGGAGGCAAATTGTAAGGCACTAAGATTACTGACCATATAATATATCGACTACTCATTTGTGCAGCTGGACTAAACCCATCACTAGTTAAGGCCAACCTTACATTTTGCGGGTCTGAAGAAAATCTTGGATATAATTCATTCACATGCTTCCATGCCTTGGAATCAGCTGGATGTCTCAATTTACCATCATCAGGGCGCCCCTCTTTATGCCATCTCATGTGTTCAGCTAGCTTTGAAGACATAAACATCCTTTGCAGCCTTGGTATTAATGGAAATGCCTAAGGAGTAGGCGTGGCACTCTTCCTGTCTTTGAAGCCCTTTCATCAGCCGTGTCGATGTCATTATCACCTTCCATATCAACTTTCTCTTTCCATCGAGCGGCAGAACATTTTGGACATTCATCTAGGTCTCTGTTCTCCTTCCAATATAGAAGGTAGTGGTTGATACATGCATCAATTTTCACATAAGCCAATCCCAAGGCTTTTGTGTACTTTTTTACCTCATAAGAATTTTCAAGAAAGTTCTTATCATTGTTAAATGCTCTTTGAAGTGACCTAAGCAACATACAAAATGATTTATCATTCCATTTGCAACTCACTTTAATATGAAGTAATATCATGATGAACTCTAACCTAGTAAATGTCTTACAACCAGGTTATAACTTTGCCTCAGCATCTTCGATAAGCTTGTGAAACTATTTCGGCACCTCATGTTGACCGCCCACATTCTCTGTATGGTCCTCATTAGACTCAAAATTACCAAAGTTCATAATACCCGTCGCTTCACGCACTAATGGCCTCATATCATCATAGACCAAAAAACTTCCAGCTCTATCTGCTGCTTCTCCTTCTATCCCATCATCACTACTATTGATATGATCTTCACATTCTCCATAATGTATCCATGGATTACAGTTCCACAATATACCCCGAACTATTAAGTGATTATGAATCGTGCTTCAATTATGAAACAAACACAAATTACAATTCACACATGAACACCTCACCTCTGTTCCATCTTCCTTGCCACCAAGGGCAAGCTCCAAAAATTCATCAACCCTTGCTATGTAATAAGGTTTTCTTCTATCACTAATTCCCCTATGATTCATCCAACTTCCATCCCCATCCATCCCTTAAAGAACTGTTACAACAAAAATAAATTAAAAAACACATAATGATATGATAGGATTGTATTAACATAAACACGGCCAAACATGAATCAATCAACTAAATAATACAAAGTTCCACGTTATGTACCTACTCTAAAACCAACAGAGCCTTTAGCTCCTCTTCCTCTAACCACCACTACATCTGAAAAGATTATCAAAATAGAAAAAAGTTATTAGCAAAACTAACATAAGATTGGATTTCTTGAAGATAAGAAATCAATAATTCCTTTAGAGAAACAAACCTAACAATAGGAACTTCGATACAGTACAATCCAAGTGAAAGCAACAACATATCACTCCCTTATGCTATTATGAAGTGCAAGTAACCACTTACCGATCAAATCCAAACCCACGAGACACACAACTTTACCAAATAACCTGGAAAAAGTAACAAAAACATAAACCATCTGTCTAATGTAAAAAAGGTATGAACACTATGAAAATAGTGAATAAGTTGTATTAGAAACGTTGAATCCAGAAACACGTAAATTAACATTAGTAAGTTATCTAAATTTTAACACTGCAAAACATAAATTACAAAGGATTCTTAGCAAGAAAACCTAGCATTTTAATAAGATCTTGTGTACGCCAATTTACCTATCAATCCAAGAACCATATGATTAACTTTAGTGGTATTAGAGGTTGTTCGTTTTCTGTTTCCACACACACAAACCCAAAAAAAAAAAAAACCAGCGAACAAAAGACTGGTATTTACTTATTTCTACGTGATATCTGCAACTTCAACGCCTCATCTGCAATAAATGCGATAGATTTGGTCTCATGGCCCAAGGAACATAATAGAATGACAAAATTAACTTCGACGTCCATATTCTACAAACTCACGGCCCAATATCAATTTTCTTGTGGTGAACAAAAGAACATACGAGGGAAGTCTCTCATGCATCAAGTCAAGATAAGCAATATCAGTAGATATTCCTGTGAAGGCCTTGGTTAGTTATAGAATAAATGTCAATCTTTGAATAATATTTAAGTTCAAAGGACAAAGCAAAACCCCTAGAGGAATAAGCACTTTGTAAGTTATGTAAATTTCAACAATGTTCAGTATAGATTAGAGAGGATCACATGAAAAGGAAACGTAGTAGTTAAATCAGACCTTTGCTACACCTTTGTATATCAATCTAAGAACCATAAGAATTTAGTAGTATTTGAGGTTGTTTGTCCTATGGAAAAAAAAATTTAACTACACGGATGAAATATTGGAAAGGAACATCTAGAAAAGTTTTTACGATGAAAGGCAGACAAGTGATATCATCATCTGTTAATCAACACACTTAACATACCCTAGTTTCATCATAGTGAGGTTTTATCTAATAGAGACTAATCAAATAATCAGTCACAAAATAGTTTTCAGGTGAGGCTCAACACTGCAAAAAAAAAAGAAGATATGGCTATTCAATGCCACCAGTCACTCAGGGCCTGGGGACCCACAATTTATTGGTCAACGCTACTAAAAGGAATTACTTGATTTGGTATTTTCATGGCATAAAGTGGGAAAAACATAAACTACAGCCTGATTTTAACAAGGGGAGGACATATTAATAAGTGCTCAGCTCTGAGATATTTCACTTGGATTTGAACTATCATTCTGCAATCAGGCTTGAAATTAAACAATTGTCCAATCCATTATTAGAGACTCTTGTAGCCACTTCTCAAAAGGAATAGTCATCATAAGGAGTGCGTGCATGACAAAATCAAACGTATGAGATAAGAGCAACAACAATAAATCTGCAAAACGGCAAAAAGATATAGATTCAGGTGAAAGGTAGCTTATGCTTGCTCATCTTTTCAAATTATGGGTGTATATGGGGACCATTTTCATCCATAATAATATCTGTGTAACAAAGTTGACATGATCTAATGTCAAAGTTGAAAGGTGCTCATCATTCTCACATCAGAGGGATAAGAAGGGCAATAGGCATCACTAATGTTTCAATGAAGAACAAAACTAGTGCTTTTAATAGATTGCCCAATTCATAAAGTGAAATTGCTGGAAACGTTACCATATGTTTGTCTAGAAACTACAATCACCCCACATAATTCTTAATTTCACCTATCAATCCAAATTGTTAATTGAGCATGCTTGGCAAACTGAACTTGAGACTTTTAGATTCAGCATGTAATATCTACTTTCTTAGTACAATTTGAAACTTCAAAACTTAGAAATAGAAAACAAGTGTATGTTGTACTTATGTTTTATCAAACTTGCAGAAGTATCAAATAGAAGAAACACTCATCAGTCATCAACATATCACACATTCAAAAATGCATGTGTAAGAAACATCCATCACTTATCATTATATCATACTTCAATGCGGGGCTAACTTTTAGCTAGTGGAATATATTGAGCATCTCATATCAAACATTTTAACACCAAATTACCATGACGTTAGCAACTGGACAAAAATTATATATCTAGCACAGAGATATACTATTACGCTTAATACATTTATGAGGTCACAATGAGCAAACTCTCCCCCTTGAATGCATCTCTGATTAGAATTTGCAAAAATAGCACTAATTGATAAGGTTATTGACACACTGGGATGACGGGAGAGAGAGAATACCCCAATCAAAAGAACAATCCCCACTAGTAGCAGCCATCTCGTTGGCTTGACACTTGATGCCTAATTAAACACAATCAAATATCAACCCAAAAGGTTATAAAATTTTTTAGTGTAAAGATTTGTCAAACATATACAGTTGTGAATTCACAAGGATCTGTCATACCGTTTCTAGTAATTGATTGCACAATTGTGAACTATGAGATCTACAAAATAAGAGTACAAGAAGGTGAAAATTAACTATAGCTTGTAAATAAGCAAAAATCCCCCCCCCCCAAAAAAAGGAGCAAAATCGAAAACTAGGGTTAAGGATTTCACCAGAATTAAACTATTGAACATCAAAACATCACTATAAAAAAAAGTGATCTGTAGCAACAGAGACTTCGCAACAAAAAAATAATTTTTTTGGTAAAGGTTGGTATTTGCAACAAACATAATTTTATGTTGGTATAGAGATTTTGGGTTCAGGCGCCAAAAAGGAGTCCCAATATTTACAACATAAGGTAGTTGTTCTGATGGTATTCTTTCTATAGTACCAACATTTTTTTCTAATGAAATTTTTTGTTGGTATTATTAGTTTAATACCAACAGTGTAATGTACACGTATGTTGGTACAGTTATCACAACAAAATTTGCATAAACATTACGTTTAGTAGACATAGGCTTGTGTCATTATGCGGGAAAAGTTAAATAAATATTTTTTCATGTGTACTTCTTTTTAGTATTTTGAATATGATCACCTGCACTATTAATTAGATAATTAATTTCTTATACAATAAAAAATCACTAAATACATATGGTAAGGAAAGGAAACAAGTATTGAAAAAAATCACTACATAACGTAGAGAATACCCACCCATCAAAGGCAAAGAAAGGAAAATAAAGATGTGGGGAAAGAAAATAATGAAGAAAAAGCATAAATTAAACAAGCCGCCAAGCACGAAATAATCACTTGTTATTTCTCAAACCCTTGCTTGAACCTTCAGCACTTCCCTCTCCAGTCTCCACCCTCAATCTGGTCTCGGCCAACTCATTGACTGCCCTTTTTCTCGTTTCTACTACCAGTCTACTGTTTGATCAAGAAAATCAATCAGAGTCGCCGCCCGTTGCTTAGAATCTCCGGTAACTTTTGTCTTTGTCTTCTTTCTTTTATGGGTTTTGATTGCTATTCAAAGCCCCTGTAATTGATTCCATCATGCCCTATGCTGTATGAAGCATTCCGAGTCTGAATGGAGAAGAACTTGTTTTGAAGCAGAGAGCTTTCGTTGCAATTCTTCTAATCGATATGAAAAATTCTATTTTGTTGTCTGTCAATGCCCAGAGTACAGAGCTCTGTGGTGGTTATTGGAATTTTGATGCTTAGTGTTGTTTCAAGTTGTTTTTTCAAGTTAACATTGCTGGCGGCCACCACCAATTTAACTGTCGTCTCAATTTTGAGTATTGCCTTCTTGGATGTGTTGGTGTTCATGAATATCGTAAGGAAAAGAAAATTAAAGGAAGCTCGAGGTTAAGGAGGACTGAAGTGATAGTTGTATTTTTGTCTTGCTAGTCTTCCGTGGCGCAACATACAGATAAAGACATTCTAATGTGAAGAATTAGGTGATTTATGTTTTGCACTTGCTTGTTTCTGTCCTGATTTGTTTGTGCTGTTTGTTGCTTTGCTAAATGATGAGGTCAAATTGACTATTATAACTAAGAAAAGAATGAATTGGATCACCAACAAAACCTGGGCATTTGATTGGCGCATCTATGGTGCTCTGTTTGTACTTTGTTGTTAGTTATTCTTTTCCCATCTATGATGCTCTGTTTAGGTTATCAGATTCTTCCCTCCCATCTTGCCATCTATGATGCTCTGTTTAGCTCATCAGAATTAACTCATTTGTTTATGGGTGTATTGCTTTTTTATTTTATATATCATTATTGTTCATGACCCTTCACTGTTAATTATCTTCTTTGATGTTTGAATGTGGAATTAAGTTTTGTGTTCCCCTAGGATTTGTTGTAGTCAATCACAAATCATTTAAACTAACCTCACCAATCATCCTAAATTCCTGTAGGAGTGAGTAATTTTTTTAGGGGGGGAGGGCTGGAGTGAGGGGGTGGGTTAAAATTTTTAACTTGTAATACGAGTGATCTCCCTGATAATGTCACAAAGAATGTTGTATACAGAGAAATCTTCAATGATGTACCTCATTGCGATTAATGTTGATGTACATTTTATGTTTATTGTTTCATTCAGTGCGTACATTATGAACACACAATTTTTTGAGGATTATGAAGTACATAAATTTTCCATTGTTCTGTGTTTTTTTCCCCTTAGCTCATTAGTGATGATGCCTTCTTATTGTCGTTTTGCTTTATGGTGGCATCCTTTTTTTTCTAAAAAAACGGTCTCACATTCCATATCTTTATAAGAAATAAACCTTTCATACACAGAATGATATTCAAATATTACCACTAAAAATTAACAATTTCTGTTTCCTCCTACTTCGAAGCTCATTTAGTCATCCATTTTTGTGAATAGTGCAGCTAATGTCGAAGGTGTCATTAATGTAGCCTAATTATTTGTTATATGTATACTATGGCATAACTCACTTAGGTTATGGTGCCAATTTGGTCAAGTAAATCTACATATTTTGTCAAACACTTTACGTATATTTTCCATTTGATTATGTACCTTTACAGGCATGAGGACATCTATCCCATTTGATTATGTACCTTTATAGGCATGACGACATTTATCTCATTTGATTATATACCAATCAGTAGCATCTCTTATTATAGTACATCTATCTGTACTTTTGTACGCTTGATGAGAATGTTGAGTGTTCGAGCATATAGCAAACGTAATGTTTGGAAGGTTATCTTCATGGACGCTGAGGTATTTCAATTTTGTCCACTATTTGGCTTTCACCGTTTCTCTCAATTTAATACTAACAAACTTTCTCATGCATTGACAGGGTAATGAGATTTTAGGCGTTATAATGGACAAAGACATCGATAGGTGGAAGTTTATTCTAAAAATGGGTCGATTAACATTGTCTCTCTGGCTTCTTAGTTAGTTATACCACACCTGAGGATAAAAAAATTGTGGACAATAACCTTAAGTTGTTTTTCACTAATAAGATTGAATTACTGGATTTGATTGATGAGTATGATACAACCCCATACCACCACCTCCCACCATTGGTTCCTTTTCTTGATGTCTATACGCATTTACAACCCAGAGCACAAGCAATAGGTAATTATAGTATACTACGATTTTCTGAATTATTCAACCCCTCCGTATATACCTCTTACTAATTACGTTCTGCAAACATCATTGGTTTAGTTGTTGCAGTTTCCGACCCTGGTAAAACACGTGCAGGAACCCTTAAACGAGATGTTCTCATTTGTGATATGCAGTATGTGATTCCAACTAATAACATATTGTCCACTTTGTTATGTTGTTCTTAATGTTTAAACTTTCTGTTGCGTAGTACATCCTATTAAAAGATTACTCTTTCTTTGTAGGTTGAATGCATTGAAACTCACCTTATGGGGAGATTTTGCTGAAATAGAAGGCAACCAGCTTTCCCGTAATTTATTATTTGAAAATATACTGCTTGCATGTAGGTTACTTGCAAGAAGGTACAAAGGTGTGTATATCATTTATCATTTCCAACCATTACATTTGATATTCTATTTTTGCTTCCATTTCCCAATACATTTCCGTCCCATATTAAAATGCCATAATATATTTCCTATGAATTACGCTATCTACAACACCTAGAAGCTGATTGTTGATTAATCCACCAATTAAACATACTTCAAAGTTTAAGGGATGGTACAGTGAATCCCACATTTTTGTTCACGCTATTATGATATATGATCACAAATTATTTACAAAATTTTATTCCAAATGTATATCTGTGTTCAATTCTATTTTATGCATGTGATAGGTGGGCTGATGATGGACATGCTCAACGATGCTTGCAATTTATACATCGGAGAAGATTGCAAATCCCTACTTTGTAAAAGTTATTTGTTGCTTGGTGAATCACGCTTACGGAATACTCTCCACTGCATAATGTATCACAATATTGTGTTAGATTTCTTGTGCTATTACACATATAAGCCATTTTGACAACTACTGACCCAACTTGTGTATTGTGTTATAATATATGTGCAATTACAGGTTTCATATTCTCGTATCTTTGCATACATGGGAAGTATCCTCCGAATTATCTATACATCTTGCCCTAATTGCCTTTTACGTTCCCATTATCATGTCTTCGACCTCAATATACTGTATTGTATATGTCCACATCCACGAGATGCAACTACTCAATCGTATATTTTTTTCTGCATTCCTTTAGTATCATTTAACCTGTAAATTGTTAGGATATGCTCAATTATATAATAGATATTTCCCTGTAACCTCTTCTTTCACCTTTTAGATTCATCTTCAAAGTTAATGTACGAGATAACTCGGCCACTCGAACTTTTACGTTCTTTAAGATGTTATAGCAATTCTTCTCCATACTAGCACCAACGTCTTAAGTGGCTATGCAACATTGCTGATCTTATTATTGTAGTATTTTGTCATTTGTGCTTCACACATATGGGTTTACTTTAATTAATAAATTTCATTTTCAATATATGCAGCTAGAAGCTAAGCTTACATTATATGCCATAGTGGACAATCACCTAGAACAGCCATGGGTGTTTGTCGTGGAGCCTCCTCGATTAGGTGAAATCGACCGCTCCATCGATGTCATTACATCAGTTGATTGGGAGAAAGAAGTTTCTTTCTTGAGGCATCGCAATGGTAGTTATTTCTCTAGGTAATAAATATATATGCATATATATTTCATTCTACCTTTGCTTTTATATGTTTTAGACCTAAGTATGTCTAATTTGTTTTTTTTTTTTGTGCTTAATACAGCCCGAAGAAGAATCGATGTAGTGTTGCCTTCGCTCCACTCCCATGCCATCTGCCGTAATTCACGCTTATTTTCATTTTAGTTTACACTTGAAAATATGTTTCATTCAACTCTACGTTATGCAGTCTTGGGTATTCATTACATATTATGTAATATGTAATTATTTTCTTCAACTCTTATACTTCCAGCATGTTTTCACTACTTACCCCATATTTTTTTGACTTCAATCTATTCACTATTCAATGATAATTTCAAAGTACCATGTAACTATTTAACAACTTAATCCCGGGGCAACGCACGGGTCCTAGCCAGTTGGTATTATTAAACATGATACTATTGGGCTTTACAGTGCATTGTTTATTTCTAGTAAATATCTGTGATCTAGTGCATGTTTTTATTGGATTATGGTGTTATAGTCACCCTAACAATTTTAAAATTTGTGATAATATGCAGAACGTTTACTATTTTGTAACCACCCTGATATTGATACTTTTGGAGGGCAAATGTGGCATAATTTTGAAGTTGAGGGAGGTTCTATAATAATTATTAGGTCTTATGTGTTATAAATATTATTTTCTTGATTTAGAAGCAGGAGTATGATAATTGCTTATTAGATTAATTTTGTTAGGTTTTTCTTGTAAATTAAAAAGGATAATGACACTCTCTCCAAAAAAAAAAAGAATGATGTCCCCAAATAAAAGGAGGAAGACTCAGACGCGGGTTTTTAGGTTATACCCCCGTAGACAACAAAAACTATCCCCACAGACATTCACTCATCTCACCGCTCACTCACCCACTCAACCGACTTTCCTTCATCCTCTGTAACTTCGATCTATCTCTCTCTCCTCTCACCGTTCACTCAACATCCCCACCGATTTTCTCTTTGCCCTGCAACTCACTCACTCTCTCTCTTCTCTCACCATTTATCCTCCCCACCGAGTTAATTAGTCTTGGATGGGCTGTGAACATGCAGATATGCATTAATCCCACGGTCTGTCTTATACTCGGTGCCCAAATGATGAAATCCGACTCGCACACCACCCTTGCGCCGCCACCTGAGCAATATAACACCACCAACATGTAGATCAGCGAAAGCCGAGTTTGGCGGTATCACCCATGCTGCCAACGCGCTTCTTAGGTGGTGGCGCGTGGATGTACATGCCGCCGTGTATGGGGTTGTGTTGGATTTTTCAGCGAGGCGCGCCCAGATCAGGGGTTTGGAAACTCAACAGAGGAAGAAGGGAGTGGAACCACACCTTAGTTGGAGGCGTGTGTATTACATGCGCCACCCCTCCTCGACGAATCTGATGGGTATGGTCTAGTTTTAACAGTTGTAGTACATGTTGTCACCCGCATAGCGATATTGGTATGAAATACCCTCTCCCTTTGTTTATTGATTTCGGTGATCTGGTTATTTTGGATGGGGTTCATCTTCTTCGGCTCAGTTTTGGAATTGTTTTTTTTGTCCTCGGTTTCCCCTATTTTGTGTTGCCCTTGTTTCGTGTAGTTGTTTTAAGAGTTTTTGCAGTTGGAAAAATATCTTCTTTTCTAATTTGGGTGGTAGGACTGGGGTTGAACTGGTTGACCTTTTGTTGAAAAAATTTTTAGCATCATTGTTTGGTTTACATATCTAAATCCTAGATTTATATGTATAAGAATTTTTCCAGACAATGCCATATCTTCATTGGCTAAACTTAATTTTGTATGGTTTTAATAAATCAGATCTAAATATTGAATAATTTCTTAGGAGTTGAAAGGCTATTGGAATGAAAACATAATATTAACCCTGTCATAATTAGCTCATTTAAAGGTAACAAACGCATCATACATGTGTGTGCATGCATATCTGTTTTATTAACCATATTTGGCAAGGAAGGGCATTTAGTGTTGGATGTTTGCCATTTTTGGTGGTGTGTCTGATGAGAGAAGGGGGTTAGCATGAAAGATGAGAGTGCTGCTTGGAATGGGTCATTGATTCTTACTTCTCTCCCACTAATTGTTATTGGGTATATGAATTGTCTGATTTCTTTTTGCCCATTTGCAGAAGTGTAAGTGGGTTTGCTATGCTATTTCGCAAACTGGGTATGTACTTTGTATTCTTTCACAGAACTTGCTTGCGCTATGAGGTTTGTACTCTTTCAAAAGTATCTAGAATTTCAATTGCATTAATGTTGAATTGTAGGTTGAATGACACATTCCATGCTTACGTTATGTGGCAAAGCTCACTTTCTGTTTGTGTTTGAGTTTGTAAATTGGCAACTTGTTATGTGCGATGCTGATGTGATATTTTCCATCATATTTCCTCAATCTTGTCACTTGGGTGAAAGAATGATTAATTGATGCCCTTTCCCTTTCCCTGGTTCGGTATATACTTTAGGAATGCATTAAGAGTTTCAAAGACTTGCATCTTTTATGTAGAGTAATACTGGTCATTCTGAGATGCGTTTGGTATTGAGTTAGATTTTTAGCTCTATTATTGTGTAATCATTTGGCCATGCTGAGATGTTGATGAAGCAACCTCTATTGTCTTAACAGTTTCTAAATGGTGATGTTGGTTGGGATCTTAAATTTGTGCCTAATCTTAGTTTGTTGATCTGCATTTGGTGTGTATATTTTGATGTCAATAACGGAAATGAATGAATACATATAAATCAATAAGGAAAAAGACACTTTGTTTTTTTGGATTTAAAATTCTTTATGAGGTGCTGGTTAGGGCTTCAGATGCTATTGGTATTGAATTACATACAAATATGTGCCTAACCTTATTTCGTTAGTTTTTATTTGGTTTTAATTTTGTTGGATTTAAAATTCTGTTGGTTGGGATCTTAAATATGTGCCTAATCTTATTTTGTTGGTTTTTATTTGGTTTGTGTATATTGATGTCAATAACTGAAATGATTGAATACATACAAATCAATAAGGAAAAAGGCACTTTGTTTTTTTGGATTTATAATTCTTTATAACGTGTCGGTTACGGTTTCAAATGCTATTGGTGTTGAATTACATACAAATATGTGCCTAATCTTCTTTTGTTGGTTTTTATATTGTTGGATTTAAAATTTTATTGGTTGGGATCTTAAATATGTGCCTAATCTTATTTTGTTGGTTTTGTATTTGGCTTCTCTGTTTGGATGTCAATAACTGAAATGAATTAATACATACAAATCAATAAGGAAAAAGGCATTCTATTTGTTTGGATTTAAAATTCTTTATTAGGTTGTGTTTACGCCGTCAGATGCTTTTCGTATTGAATTACATCCAAATCTATGCCTAATCTTATTTTGATGTTTTTTATTTTGTTCTTATGTTGCTGGATCTGAAATTTTGTTGGTTGGAATCTTAAATATGTGCCTAATCTACTGTTGTTGGTTTTCATTTAGTTCGTTTATTTGGTTGTCAATAACTGAAATGAATGAATACATACAAATCAATAAGGACAAAGGCATTCTGTTTTTTTGGCTTAAAATTCTTTATAAGGTGTTGATTAGGGCGTCAGATGCTTTTGGTATGGAATTACATTTTCATCTCTATTAATCTGTAGTCATTTGGCAATTATGAGATGCTGCTAAAGCAAACTCTAATGTCATACAAATCAATAAGGAAAAAGGCATTCCGTTTTTTTGGATTTATAACTCTTTATAAGGTGTTCATGCTGTCAGATGCTTTTCGTATTGAATTACATACAAATCTATGCCTAATCTTATTTTGATGGTTTTTATTTGGTTTTTATTTTGCTGGATCTGAAATTCTGTTGGTTGGGAACTTAAATACGTGCCCAATCTAATGTTGTTGGTTTTTATTTGGTTTGTTTATTTTGATGTCAATAACTAAAATGAATGAATACATACAAATCAATAAGGAAAAAGGCATTCTGTATTTTTGGATTAAAATATCTTTATAAGGTTTTGTTTAGGGCGTTAGATGCTTTTGGTATGAAATTACATTTTTAGCTCTATTATTCCATAGTCTTTCGGCAATTCTGAGATGCTGCTGAAGCAACCTCTAATGTCTTAATAGTTTCCGAAGAGTAACGTTGGTTGGGATCTTGAATATGTGCCTCATTTTGTTTTGTTGGTTTTTATTTTGTTTGGATAATTTGATGTCAATAACTGAAATGACTGTATGCTACGGTGGGCTTCGTGAAATTGGCAAATGAGAAGAAAAAAATCATTTCGGTTTTATTCGCCTAGATTGAGGAAGAATATGGGAAGCAAAGAGATTCAATCAAAGACAACTACAACTAACACTCACCAGAACTAAATTAGGTTGGGATGTTGATAAGAATCCTCATCTCCCTGTTTGGTAACTGAGAAGGAAAACATGATTTAGGTTATCTTCTGCCAGACTGAGGACGAATATGGGAAACAAAGAGATTCAATGAAAGATATATACAATTTGCACTCACCATATTCAAATTAGGTTACGATCTTGATAGGATTCCTTGTTTCCCCTTCTTTCTTGATTTCCTTGCTTCTTTCTTGATTTCTTTGCTGAGTGTATGCAAAATAGGGAATCACATAGAAGTAGTGACTCACATGATATGTGCAAAAACGTGATTTAGGAATTACAAAGATTTCTAACGTTTTCAATGCCAAATAGGATGTTTTTGCTGCTGCAAGTTGATGCGAAGAAGCGTGCAATGGGTATAGAGAGAGAGAGAAAGAGAGAGAGAAGGTGGAGAGAGATTCAAACTGTATTTCTGTGTGTGGGAAAGTGGAATGTAACGACTTAGCTGAGGTGGGAATTTTATTTTGTTTTCTAGCTTCAAATGGTTAGGGTGTAACAGTGAAAGTCTGTGTTTGGGGGTAGTGGGGTTGAGGCTAGTGCTGTTTGGTGGTCTTTTTTTTTGGTTAGTTATTGTATTTTATTTGTGGGACGTGTGCGTGATCTCTTAAGTAACCGAAAATCAAGGGGAAGTGAATGAAACAAATTAAAGCAAAGAAGTTACAGAGAAAACGTGAGTGATTTGGAGGAGAGAGAAACCGGCATGGACAGGGAGAACGTGAGTGATTTGGAGAGAGAAACCGACAGTGGGGTGGGTCACAAATGGAAAATGATGAGGTTTGACAAAAAAAAAAAAAACTAAAATGAGGATGACAATGGAGGGCTGAGATTTTCAACTAAATCAAATTAATGGTTGGAAATTAGTCAGAGTCCGCAAATCAAGGGGAGCAGAGTCATCCCAACAAATCTTTTATATTATATAATAGATAATAGATAAAAACTAAAAGATAAAAGTGCATTTTTGGGAACTAATTTGATTAAATTAAAATAATATATGTCATAGGGGGATGTTGTTGGTTTGTCTTTAGCGATTTGTCATTTTACTTTTGCTCATCTCCTGATAATCTGCTTTATTCCCTTAATCTCATCCGTAGCATCAGTCCACTAGCATTGCTCCCCTCATAAGTGAACTCATTAGTTGCTCTTCCTCTTGCTCAAATGCAAGTCACCATATGCAGACATTGTTGCTTCATTCTCGATCTCTAAGAATAGCTTCTAAAAATTTCAATAGATAATGAATGAATTTACACACAAATTTTCACATATTGATAGAATACATATCATTCCTAACATGTCTCCAAAGAAAGATATTACTAAAGAGGTATTTATTTTTTAATATAAGGATTTTTGATTTGATATGCTTATCGTTTTTAAAGTCCATTTAAAACACACAGTAGAGATAACATGACTTTTACTTATAACATTCATTAATTTACCTTATAGAGTATCCTTATTTCCACATTGTGTCTCAAATGCACTTATCCAAAGTACAGTAATTTCAAACAACTTCTTTATTTTTTTCTTTTAGATTGAACCTATTGATCCTATATACTAAGATGGCAATACACTACCTTCTTTCTTCTTTTTTTTGGCAACAAAAGAAGGTTTAAGTTCATTTGAAGATAAGCCATCCGACATCAACAATGCAATTTTGAATACAAGAAATACAATTCAAAAAATCAACTGAGAAACCCTCACTGCAAAGAATTTATCTTGAGCCAAACTAAACGCTCTACTTCTATCTCAAATTGTTCTTTTCTATTTATACAATTTAGGGAAGACATCCACAAATCCATCATACTTTTGAGGAAGAGATCCATAAATCCATCACACTTTTCTTTAGGCAACAAATCTACTGATCCAATATAGATTTTATGGAGGAGATCTTTCATTGACATGTGGGATTGCTCTTGAAATATAGGTAGCTGTTGTAGACACAGCTTGACAACATCTAAAGAGAATTCAACCCCAAGGTAATAAAGTAAAAAAAAGCTAGAACAACACAAATTCAAACTCCCTTATAATTCTAGACACAAAATAAATAGTAGGATCAACTTGATCTCACAATTTGGGGCAATTAGACAAAGAAAAATATAAGATTTGAAGTGATAATGTAAATCCCTTTATTTTGAAGAATGAAAACTTGTCGATCAAAATAAATCACACCTTCAAATCATAACACAGAAAAGTGAACCAATGACAACTCTCGTAAAGAGGCTGATTCCAAGATGTAGGCAACCTTACCTCCACCAACAATCCTGCCTGTAAAGAGGCTGATTCCAAGAGACCCACAAAAATCAGATTTTGTGATAACATTTTATAGAAGAAGGATTTTGTGAAACATTTTATGGATAAAAACTAAGGATAAGTTGCAAGGAATGAATTAAGAAATATAAAAAAATACAAAAAAATCAGGTGTCAGTAACTATGTAACCATGAGTGCAACAAGGTATAGGGAGATATTGTACCTTAACAAACAGAGGTAGGCAAACAATGTCACTTCCCATAGACATGAACTACCTGCATACAAACATAACATACGAAAAAAACCTACAACCAAACCCACTCTACTACAACCGAGTGACCAAGTAACATGAATAAAGAGAAAATAATGGAAAGATTGGGCCAAAATAACCGAAAAATGACCCTTTCCAACCTAAAAGATACTGGAAAACAAGAAGAATAGCCTCATACTCAGTACTTGTCTCACTATTGTATTAAGTTCCTCTAGATATGTTAGTAGAATTTTCATTTTTTACCGACAAACTGCATTTTAAACATACAAAATAAATGCAATGATTCCCCTATAATTAACTTTGTTTTTAATTAGCATACTTGATTATAGTGAAAACAATAGTGGTTGCCCAACTTGGTAAAAATGGCAGTGCCAAGGAGAAGAGCTAATATAGTGCGAGCTTTCGAATGAGCTAAATGCTTTGCCCAACGAGCATCATCATTCATCAAGTCAAAAAAAATATGCTATAAGGAAAGTTGCGTTCATGAGGTAAACTTTCCATAGTAGGATCAAAGAGTTGAGAAAGGCAATCACGCTATAGATAAAAGTGCGCTTGATAGACTAGTGAGTCTCCTTAAAATCCAAGACCTATTAGCATAGCAAATTCAAAAGGGTTGATGGCCATTTCCCCAAAAGGGAAATGAAGAGTGTTTTTTTGTATCCCAGAATCCTTCAACTATCGTACGAATAATGCAACAATTAGTCAAATACACTATTCCTTCTAAGGCCGAGTGGAAAGATCCAAAGCCAAGCATCTTCCAGCGCATATCAAATTTGCACTTCCCTACGTCTAAGATCTTTCACAATTTTTTTAGGGGCACCCACACCTCTATGAAGATCTTCATGAAGAAGGAAAGGAAGTGAACGTATTAGATTCGTACTTATAGAAAATACAAAAGAGGAAGATGAGTACTTTCTACTCTTCAAGCATCCTTACTAAAAGCACAACTGATGAACCTCCATTTAGTCCCATTTTTAGCCCCTATTTAACTCAGTTTCTCCCATGTTTTCACGTTCGATCGTGTTAAGGAAGAGTCAAATCGGCCTCCTTTAGCATACTTTTTACTCATATAACATCTTTCGATATTTTCAAGGACTTTATTGAAGGAACGGAAAGATGAACAACATTTAGCAGAAAGGAGTGCCAATGAGGCAAGTTAAACCGTGAAAAAGCGTTGCACGGAAGCCCCGACAAACCGAAATGACGATAACCAGCCGGGCCATGACAATCGACCAAGCATAGCAGCCAGCCAAGTGGCACGGCCTGGTCGGCCACACGGCATGGTCTGGCCGTGCCAAGTGGTGCGCCGTGCCACTTCTGCTGCTCTGGGCTGGTTTTGTCAGAATTTTGGCACGGTGTCCCCATGCCTCGAGGCACGACCGTGCCACCCCCGTTTCCGCGTCGCGACTTAAATTTCCTTCGGGCCTGTTTTGAGGGGGCATTCAGTTTTAGCTTTAGTTTTTCTCTTCCCAAATGTTTCTAGGTGATTTTTAGGTTTCATTAGAGAGTTTTATTTTGACTTTGGATTTTGCTATTGGAGTGAAGTTTATGCTGCTTTGAATTCATTCAATCAATTTTAGGTTCCTCATTCTCTCTCCTTTCTTGTTCTTAGTTGTTTTCACGTTTATCATGGTTGTTAAATTGATTATTGTGTTTGTTGTTGGAAACATGATTATAGGCTAAATCTCCCAACTTGGGCTGGGATTAATGCCGTCTATGTATTGTTGAATCATGGATTAGCCTTAGTCCTCACTTTCCCCTTGTTTGTTTGTGATTTTTACTATGCACGCCACATGCTTGATGAAAAGCCTGAAAGAGTTTTCATCCATTTTTACTAGAGTGTAGGGGAGCGTTGATAGACGAAACCTTTACTTAGTGCGGCTTAGTAGACAATTATCGTTTTAATATGAAAATAATTAAGATTCTAATTGGGATTTGAGATTGTAAATCTTGTAATCCTTAGACTTTTTAGTCCCATGAGAATAGGTGACTATAGTTGTAGGATTAGTCTTCGACCCTTGAGAGAGGGAGGAGATAGGCTTAATTGACAATCTATCCACTCGTAATGCATGCTTGGGTTTGTTTGGCGAGGTTAATAATTGATTCACTAGCATAGTCGTGCTATTAATTTCAACCTAAGTGTCTTCTATTCTGCTGTTTATTTTGCTAGTTAGTCGTTAGAATCACCCTTAGCTTAACTCTCGATCAACAACTGTGATCACCTAGATTGAGCAATCTAATTAGTTCTAGTAATTAGAACCAAGTTCCCTGTGGAATACAACCCGTACTTGCCGTGTGCTAGCTACAGCTACACCGTGCTCTTGCGTTATTTTTAACTCAACAACGACACCCTATTTTTGTTAAAAGGTTTGTACCATTCCTTCTCAATGAATAAGTCTTGATGAAGCTTCTCATGTCTAGTTCTATGGGGAGGATGAGCTCTTCTCACACACATGATTTTAGAATACAATGCCACACTTTTTCATTATGAAGATGGAGATAGAGAGCAAATGGGAGTACAAAGTGATAGCTAGGCTCGGCAAGGTGTGAGCAAACACTTGTTAATACATGAAAGGCAAGGAATGAGGCTAAAGGGACCTAGTCGGATTCCCTTCTCCATGCAACACATATATACACTCCAATTGCATAAAAATAAAAACAAAAAAGTAAGCAGGAAAAGCCAATAAAAAGGAGGGGTACCTGGACGAGTTACACCTCACATGCAGGCGCAATTTACATGCATTATCATGAACCAAACAACAATAATGAACAAAGCAATAAAAGCCATAAAAAAAGGAGGGGGACCCGGTCGAGTTCTACCTAACATGCGTTAGTAATAGACCTATCAATTTTTGACCCGACCCAAAAACCCAACCCGAACCTGCTCGAAAGTTTAGGGTTCTGAACACGATTTTTTGACCGGAAACTTGAAATTAACCGAACCCAAAAAAGCTGAAAAAATTTAGGTCCGAGCAGGTCGAGTCTAGGTTGACCCTTCGAGTCAACAGTGAAAATAAAAGTGGTATTGATTTTTATGATGGGCCTATGATTTTGGGCTTCGTTGGTGACTCCCTGACTGGGGAGAAATGAAAAACTAAGGGTAGCAAAATCTGAATCTCACGCACAGGCTCTCATGCAAGCAAAACCCTAAATTTGAATCAAGTGCCTCACCATCTCTTCTGCTGAAGCGCCCTAACCTCCCTTTCCATCTCTTCAGCTAAAATGCACCACCATTGTTACCGGTTAGTCACAGCCTCAGTCGTGAAGAAACACTCTCCTCAGCTCCATTTCAACTTTCCCTTTCTATTCATGGCACCACTATGGGTCTCGTGGTCGTGGAAGAAGAGCTTCTACGTCCGGTACTTCAGCTTTCCCATCTCCATCTCCTTTGGTTCGAAATAGCAAATGCCCGTGCTCCCACTCATCCATCAGGTATGTCAACTTGAGTGGTTCGAAAAGCTTCTGAAATCTAAACTATTCGCAATAGCCTTTCTTCATACTTTGATTTCAATCTGAACTGTTCGAATAGTTCAAAATAGCAATGCTCTGTGCCACTGTGCCTCTGTTTGTCTTCAATCTTCATACTTTGATTTCATAACCTTTCTTTTTGTTTTTTTTTTAGTAAACTAACAGAAGATTTCAGGCTCCCATCTATACTTTCTAAAAACGTCTGCACACATAGGCATTTCCAATTTTGTTAGAGAATATGCTAAATAAGAAGGTTCACATAACTCAGTACTGAGAGTTAGAAATTCAAAATAGGCTACGTTAGCTTTTGAAGTTGCAAAATCATTTTGAAGATGTCCCACTCTGACCAGTATATTAGGTAGTTCTTGGCACACATACTAAAGAAATACCAATAGGTAAGTGCAAAACCTTCATGATTCTAGAGCCCTTTAGGCTAGAGATCAACCTTGTCAATGTCATCATTCAGTTTGTGTTATCATTAATGAACACATATAAGAAAAATTTTGTAGCACATTTAAGAACATAAATAGCCACCATCTATATTTTTGTAATGCTTTATGTTCATAATGCTTTTTGTGTAATCATTCAGTTTATCTTCATAGATTAAAGGGCAGAAGGACCAATATCGTTTAACAAATACAAGGACTTCTTGTGTAGTTGTATTTGATTGTGTAAATTGTAAATCTCAAAGGAACATGAACGGAACTTTGGTGGTAATTGTAAATTGATTATCCAATATAATTAATGTTTATGTAAGTAAAGAGTAGCAAATAGCCAAGTTCAGAGATGTAGAAACAATTAGTATATATGATAATGTATGTAGATAACGAGATACGAATTTCAAGCTTTGGTGTTGATCCCAAATATTATTAGTTAACTCAATTCCCACCTAACTATATTTCTATTCTAACTTGTAACAATTTGTTTTCATTTTAGTAACTTATATCTTTCTTTTCATTTTAATAACTTATATCTTTCTTTAATTTTTGTAGGGAGCTCTACCCCTTGTACGCCACTTACAATTGAGTTAGATGATGATTCTCCTTCAACAAAGAAAAGGCAGTGGACCTCTAGTGTGTGGAAGCATTACAACATCAAAGAAGGCAAGCACTTTCCTGATGGCAAAGATCGCGCTTATTGTAAGTATTGTGATGGGGACCTATTGATGCAGATTCCAGCAATGGTACATCTAACTTTAGGCGTCATACTGAAAGTTGTGGTGCACATGTAAGTGGTGATGTGGGTCAAATGATGATGGCTAAAGATGGAAAATTGTCTAGAAAGTTTAGTCGATATGAGTATAAGGAATTGGTTGCACAAGCCATAATTAAGCGTTTGTACACCTTTACATTTGCCGAGCATGAGGAAAATCGAACAATGCATATTTATTTGAATGAGGATTGTGTTCCAATATTTAGAAATACAGCCAAAAGTCATTGCATGAAGATTCACAAACGTGAAAAGCAAAGGCTTAAGGAATCATTGGGTCTACTTACAAGTAGAATTTGTGTCACTTTTGACTTGTGGACTTCATGTGTGCGCCATGATTTGCTCTCATTGACAACTCATTACATTGATGATAATTGGAAGTTTCATTCTAAGATTCTAAACTTTGTGCATTTTCCCTCTCCTCATAATGCAAATGCTTTGCATGACAAAATCCATGATCTTTTAAAGGAGTGGAAAATTCATAGGAAAGTGTTCACCATCACATTGGATAATGCTAGAGCAAATGATAATATGTAAGACTTGTTGCATGATACTTTGAATCTGCATGCTCGATTGCCTCGTGGTGGTGAATGTTTTCATGCTCGATGTGGTGCATGTGTATTGAATTTGATTGTTAAAGAGGGATTGAAATTGATTGATGTTGGGATAATTAAGGTGAAAGACTTAGTGAAATATGTGGCTGGTTCTGAAGGTAGGAAATTGAAATTTGAGGAAATTGCTTTAGGTCTTGGCATTGATTGTGCGAAAGGTTTATGGTTGGATTGTCCAACTAGGTAGAACTCCACCTATAAGATGTTAGACAGAGCATTGCCTTATTGAGCTACTTTTGCAAGTATGAGGTGGATGGAGATGCCTACTTCTACTTTTCTTGATCTTCCCACATATGAAGAGTGTTCAAGGATTGAGAAGATTTGTGATCTTCTTCAGCCATGTGATGAGATAACTACTACTGTATCTGGTACAAAGTACCCTATGATAAACTTCTATGTAAAAAATGTGTGGAAAATTGAAAATCCCTTATCTTCATAGAGTTCTTCTGAGATGTTGTTCTTAGGAGTATGGTAACAAAAACGAGGAGAAAATTTAAGGATTATTGGGACAATTATAGCATGATTCTCTCCTTTGCTGCTATTTTGGATCCTCGATGTAAGTTTTAGCTTATCATGTATTGTTTTCAAACACTTGACCCTGAAACTTCCGAGTTAAAGTCCAAAATTGTGAAAGATCAATTGTACAAGCTCTTTGGTGAGTATGTGAATGATAAACCTGAAGCAAATGTGAGTGGTGTAAGGAAAGGAAAGAATGACTTAGTGGTATGCTCTCTTAATTTGATTTATATTGTCTATGTGTTCTTGATAAACAAAAGTTATCTTATTTATTTGTACATACTAATATGTATTTTTAACTTGTGTAGGGATTTGTAAATTTTGATAATGTTGTGGTATCTGGTAGCAGAATTTCAGAATTGGATACGTATTTAGATGAGTATAGATTGGATCACACTATCGACTTAGACATTTTAAGTTGGTGGAAGGTGAACCAAAATCGATTTCCTTCCTTAAGTAACATGGCTAGAGACATTTTGAGCATTCCTATTACTGTTGTGGCTTCTGAATCATGCTTTAGTATGGGAGGTAGAATCCTAACTAAATGAAAAGCTTATCTTAAACCCGAAAATGCAGATGCATTGGGTGCTGCTCGTAGTTGGGTATTTGGATTTAAGATGGATGGTGGTAAGTTTTATCAATTTTTGTAGTCTAAAATTTTATATGCATGTTTTATCTTATAATAATTAATAAGTACATTAATTTTTCTTGCACCTATTTGTCGATGTAGATGAGGATGATCAAGAACTCAATGGTGTTTGTGCTCAATTTCTAAAGTCACACTGAATGTTGATGAAGAAGAAGTAGAATAAGATGAAGATGAAGAAGAGGTAGAGTTGGAATCGCGAGATCAAATGGAATTTGGCGATTAAAACATTAATTAGTTTATTAATGCTAGGAGTTTGATATAGAAGCATGCTTTGAGTGTATGTTTGAAGTTTGAACTATGGTTTAATAGTTTAAGACTCTAGACTTTGTACTCTATATCATGTTGTAAGATGATTTGAGTCGCTTGACTATGATGTTGCATGTTGCCATGTTGGTAAGACAATTTAATGTATGGTTGTTGGTTGATGATGTACTTACTTCTTCATGACCTTGCTCATGTTCTAAGGGTGGATTGGTAAGTAACTTTTGTACTTTGTTTAAAGTTTACAATAGGTATTTTCTATTAGTGTATTACTATATTGAGGACACATGCATTTACACAATATAGTAGTCACTATCTTGTGGACTTATGAACTTATAAGTACCTATTTTTTGTTTATATTTTAAATTTTTGAATTAATTTAAGTCTACAAAACATACAATAGGTTATCCTCATTGGAAAAAGGAAAATTTAATATGCATTAGGATAATTTGAGCATCTAAAGTCAATTTTATTTACTAGAGACAATAGTAGGGAATATGGCATTCTCTACCCGTTTGGCTGATCTGAAACCCGCAAAACCGAAATACACCCATCCCGTATTCAACCCAAACCCGAAATACACCCGACCCATATTCTACCCGAACCCGAAATACACCCGACCCGTATTTGCTACGCACTCGAATTGACAGGTCTAGTTAGTAATATGCATGCATTATCAATGGGATAACACGACAATAAGAAGCAAAAGAAAAAAGGCCAAAAAAGTAGGGACCTAGTTGGGTTCTCCAAGGGATGCAACACACTAAGCAAAGTCCAAGCTTTTCCGTCTAGATGCATGTAGACAAAAGAAAAAAGAGAGAAATGGCAAGAGGGATCCAGCCAGGTTATAGGGAAATCAATGCACATGCACCAACATCATCATCATCATCATCATGATGTTTACCAAATGAAAAGGAAGAAAGCAATAAGTAAAAATTGGTAGAACACTAGCTAATAAACAAAACGAAAAGGAATTCACTTGCGAAAGTGGCGAAAATTGTTATCAGTTCAAGGATTGAAAGTCGATTGAATTCAGAATTTGGTAGACTATTGAAAGGTGAACTAGAACGATGAAGGGTTTAAATCCAGAATCCGCTAGACAAGAGAAAGGTTCACTAAACCGATGAAAGGTTCAACTTTAAAATCCACTAGACCGGCGAAATGTCCACTAAATTGATGAAAGTTTCTAATTCTAAATCCCCTAGATTGGCCAAAGGTCCACTAAACCAACAAAAGGTTCAATTCAAAGTCTGCTAGATCGGCGAATGGTTCACTGAATTAACGAAAGGTTCAAATTTAAGATCCACTAGACTGGCGAAAGGTCTGCTAAATGGATGAAACGTTCAAGTTCCAGACCCGTTAGACTGGTAAAAGAACCACTAAACCAGCGAATGGTTGACACCAAGATATATTACACCAGCATAAGGTCCGCTAAACTAGTTTCGCTGACCCAACGAAAGGTTCAAATTCATGATCTGCTAGACTAGCGAAAGATCTGCTAAACTAACGAAAGGTTCATATTCCATATCCATTAGACTGGCGAAAGGCCCACTAAGACAGCGAATGGTTAACATCAAGAACTGTTAGATCAGTGAAAAATCTGCTGAACTAGTGAAATGTTAACATCAAGGTCTGCTAGATAGCGAAGGGTTCGCTAGGCCGATGAAAGGTCGAGCTGTAAATAGGCAAAGCTTATGAAAGCTAGCTACTTTGATCATCACCTTACAAAGGCTCGATCAAAATGGGTGCTAACTGTAGACGCCTAAAAACGACATATCCAATTTTATAAAAATGTTCGATGATGAAATTTATGCCCTAACCTATGTGATTGGGGGCCCAGTAGAATGTTTCTTGATTTGAGTACAAAAAGAAAGATATAAAATTGATAAAACAAATAGTGTGCCCTGACCCAACCAGCCGGGAACTTGGTCGGGTTCTCTCTTCCCTTTTTTGTACCTAATTCCTGTTCCACTAGACAGAGTTTCATCAAAATATGTGTTTAAATTAAGCCTACTAGAAATTGAATTCAGTGTCCTTTTCTTATTCTGCTCGGATTACCACCATTAAACATGATAAAAAGGCGCTCCCACTAAGGTAAATGATCTGAAGAAATTTCTACGAGAAAAATACCAAGAAACAGAGAGGAAGAGAAAACCTAAGAAAAACGCTTTCCATATTTTGATTATTGAGAGATAGCAAATAACTAGTCATTAAGGAGTCACTCTACTAGATTCTCAGGAACATCAGGTGGGTCATTCTGATGGCATAACCTAAATCATCCCTCCTCTCTACATTCTTTCTCTTTCTTTTATTTAATTTTGGGTTCAACAAAGATGAAGTCATTAATTAGTGTAGCCCCCGCCCGCTGTAACTATTTGTATTATGTTTTTAAATTTTTCTAGATTGGCATTGTACCTTTTTATTTCTGTTATTTTGTTGACCCTGACATGTTGCATGATTCTTTGCTCTAAGTGTAATTACTTTTGGCTCCCCATATTTAATTAATAGAGGTCGTCTGTGCTGATGGGCGGTGTAATGATCCATTCCACCACGACATCGTACTTTCGCCTTGAAATCTAGATCCCCAGTTCAAGTTTATGAAGTCAGATATTCCCCACACTAGGGATTATTCTGGAGTCATTTGAAAACCTATTTGAAGCAAGCTTATTATCCCTTTTGGTGTCCCTTCGGTTATTCCACATTTTAGAAAGTGGATTTGGTTTGTAAGTTTTCCTAAAACATCCTCGTGACTTTGTTAACTAAAGTTTCTCGCCTTTCCTACTTCTCATCAATTCCCTTTTACTTTAACATTCTAGATTGGGCAACTTAATTTGAGACCCCAACAGTAACACCATCTGGAAAAAAATTTGCGTTTAGTTCTGGCCCAAGAACTCAGCGCTTGATCAGGCGGGTTGCTGAGATTCTTCGGCCAGGCAGGCATTACTGCCAGGATCCAACTAGGAGGACTAGACTGGCATTGGCCAGCAAGGTCCGTAGATCAGGGCTGAGCACCATTTCTCTGGGCTAAATCTGCAGTCTTGCTGCAACCCGACCTGTTTCACAATATATACATATATACCTTTATATATATATATATATACATACATACTGTTAAGCCAAAAATCATGCATTGTTTTATTAAATAATCCGATTGCATTATATATATTATTTCGTCTAATTTGCTCTATTTTATATATTTTTTCAGGATTAGCATTAATTAAATAAAGAAAAGAAGAAAGGACGTCGAAATTCGGATTTTACACGCTTGGCTATAAAGACAGCCCAAAAATAATAATTATAGAGAATATTATTTCCATAATTATTTAATTGGGCTAGGGTTTCAAGAGTTGGTGAAAAACTACAAGTCTTGAGGAAGAAGAAGTCTAAGGAAGAAAGGAAGAAGGAAACCCTAAATCACTAACCCTAGCCTCACCATCATCATTATATATTCATCGTAACCCTCACCATAAACGGATCCATGCATCATCTCACGGCATATCACGCCTTCCCCTTTCATCTCATGCTTCATCACCTCATCCCCCTTCATCACGCCTCACCTTCCTCCATCCCACCTCTTCAACCTCATCATATATTATCATCCTAATCCCCTCACCATATAATAATCAAAAAGTCCACGGCATACTACAACCCACGACTAGCCTCTTCTCGCTCATCATCTCATCACCATCTATCCTCCCCTATCACCAAGCCACATCACACATCCTCACCTCCATACACCCTCATCATCAATCTCCTCCTCTTCATCATACCCCCCACGTACCATCATCATCTTCAACCCAAAACTCCACAGGAACTTCATACCATAGTCACGGCTGCCATCTTCCCTCTCCATCACCTCCCATCTCACGCTTGCCCTCTTTCATCATTCATCATTCATCATCTTCATCACCCATAGCCAACTCTTCATCGTTCATCATCATTGCCAGAATCGTAAACACCCCCCCTTTGGTCAATACCGTAAGCCCTCTTCACCTTCATCACCAAAATACCAAGTCTTTTTCCTTCTTTGTTAGTACTTTATTTTAATTTATTTTATTTTAGCTTAGTTTATTATTAAACATGAAGTATTTGGTTAATTTGTGTAGTTTAACTTTTAGTATGAGTGAGTAATTTTTTTATGTTTAGTATAATCTTCTTGAAGCTATCCTAAATTAATTATTTTGAAACAAGTCTGATGCTTTATTGTCTATTTGATTTATATTCATGATTATTTAGCGATTAGCGTTTATCGTTTATGAAATTTGTGTTAAATCGATTAGAATGCATGCTAGTTGATTAAATACAGTTTCAATAGCTTAGAAGACTATAATATGTAAAAGTTATAGTCTTTTAGGCTTGGGTATCACCCTAACTAATCATGGATGGCTCAAACCCATCTTTTTTTAATTAGGTAATCGCTTTAGCTCTTTGTTAAATCGATTTGCTGGTAAATTAGTTACAAAGTGTTAAATGATGTTTTTCTAATTCTTAATGCTCTAGTTTGGTTAAGTTTTTGCGTTGGTGTAAAGATTATCAAATTAGTAGGGTTTACATTAGGGCTTGACCTAATTAAACTAGAATCTAAGGAAAAACGGGGAAGAACCGCTGGTGGATGTCTTCTACAGTTTAACTCATGAATGAAATTAACTTGTGTTTTAATGATAAATATTAATTTGCATAGTGGATTGAGATTATACTAAGTATTTTTCATAAATTTGACAACTTTTGATCATTATTTGTTGCTTAGAGTTAATTTGATTAGTTTGTTAGTTTTTGTTTTATTTTTATTAGCTTCAATATAATTTCAATCGACCCCCCCCCCCCGAAAGTGTAGTCTTTCAGGAGTGTCTAGGTAATTTTAGATAGTTTAGATTTTGATTTTTAGAGTGGTTATAATTTTAGGTTGATTTATATTCAATTTTAGTATTTAATTACCGGTTTGTTAGAAATTAGACTAAAAATATCTATTTTTGTTCTTTTTCGATTTTTATCAGTTCCTAAAGTTTATAAAGTGTCCTAGTATTCCCATATTTAATTTCGTAATTTTGGGAATTTATTTGATAATGTTTCAGAATTATTTTGTGAAATTAATATGTGCAGGTTTTTAGGTCATCAATTCTGAAAATTTCTGTTTTAATTATTAATTCACGATTATTATGTCTTGTTAAGTCCATAAAATTGTGTCCTAGAACTAGGGTCATTTTCATAATTATTTTCGTATTTATATTTATGCAGATTATTTTATTTCAAATTTCAGATCTCATATTCTGCATTGATATTCTGTGCTAATTTTCTGATCTGATTTTTACGAAGTAAATTAGATACAATTTAGAATTTATAAGCTTATAGACCTGAACTATAATATTTTAGGTTACTTTTTGACATTTTTAATATTTATTTTCTGACTATTATTTGCTGTTATTGATTTCTAACTAGAATTTCAGTTACTATTCTGTTTTTATATTTCTAAATTATTTAGCGGATGTTTTTACTGTTTTATTTCATGAATATGATCTAGAATACTTAGGAGCATCATTGGGCATTTTTCAAGATTTTTATTCACCATATTTTAATTATTTAGCATTATTAAGATTAGACTTAATAAATTAGATTAGTAAAATCATTTAGGATTAAGCTAGCTTTTTAAAACAATCTTTCCTCATGGATCGAACCCTACTTCCTATCCTATAAAAAAGTATTTAATAACCCAGTCGTGGTTAAATCTGTAGCACTCCACAAGCTTTACACGTACATATATATATATATATATATATATAT
>JACYFF010019584.1:73683938-73709529 GCA_017589665.1 Selenicereus undatus | reverse complement strand
TGTGTGTGTGTGTGTAAGATTTAAATCGAAAACTTAACAAGCAGGTCCAACCACTTGAGTAATTTCGTGTTTTGGGTGGTGGTTCCTTCATTGTCATGATTGAAACATGTGAAATTTCGTTATTGTGTAATTCCCTAATTTAAAAATAAAATTCTACGAAGAATTTGATGTGGTGAAGCATCATTCAAAATTTTAAATGGGGTAGTTAATGTCTTTTTAGCAAAAGCAGGGATGTACAACCTCATCCACACTGAAAATTTCAAATCAAGTAATGGGCAATGTCAATTACCGTTGTGTTCTGGTGTTGAAGGTTCAACGTCAGTTGGTCACAATCGTTGTTCTTATGCCTTTTGTATTTTTTTGTACCACTTCATTGACTATGGTCACAAGACATGCTACATATATAACGATTGAATAAAGATCAATTTATAAAATTATGTGAACAATAATTTGACTCTATGTTAAAAACTCTAAAATAATACCATTCTCCAACATAAAAGCAAAAAACAAAAACACTTTAATAAATTTATTCCAGTCAAAATAATAAAGTTCCTCAAAGCGTGGTTAATTCAAAAACATAGTAAGTCAAGAAATATGTGACTCTGGAGTTACTTGCCCAAAGGCAAAATAGTCAACTAGCAAACTTTGCTAGTCTTCCTGGCCATGACAAATTTCTTCCAAACATCGGTAATTTCCCTTTGTCTCTCGAGAGCACTCTTTTTGACAGCCCCATTCTTACCCTTAGCATCGTTATTGGTCTTGGAGGGGAGGTGGTCAAGCTCATTGAGCACCTTAGTGACATCCAACACAAGGTGCTCCCCTAGGGTACGCGAGAAATCTTCTCGGACCACCACGCGAAGCACCGTCACATGTTGGGCATCTGCAGGCATGGTGTAGGCTGGGACAATCCACCCAAACCTCCGAAGCATCTCTGAAACCTCGAACTCATTGTGTTTTGATCGGTCCTTGAGAGAGAAAGCAACTAATGGAACGCCGTTATCCTTGGACACAATAGTGAACCGACCTGTTTTCTCTAAACCCTCTTTCAAAACCATTGCATTTTTCTGGCAATTCTCCATCACATTACGGTAGCCCTCAAATCCGAGCCGAATTAGCTGGTAATACTGAGCAATAACTTGACTAGACCCTGGATCATAAGTTTTGATATTATAATTTTATCTCGTGTTTTAGATTCTCACATTAAATATGCTGTCTGAGAAATCCACTAAAAAGTTCATATCCTTTTATCAAATCTAGTTACGTGAGGAAAAATGAAAATCAAAATGAACCACAAAATTTTATGGTGGCGAACTAGTAGATTTAGAACGTTTTTCTTAGAGTAAAGGATAAATTCATTGATTGACTTCTAGTTAATCTAGATTAGAAAAAAAGAAGATATATGGTTAATATACCAAAAGGATCATCACCTTTGGAGAAGTTAAGAGTGAAGGTCGGCTGATCAGCTCCAAGGTAGTTGATGTGAAAGATGAGTTCTTCAGGCAAGTCTTCTTTGGTCCTCCAAATCACCCACCCAATGCCAGCATACACAAGTCCGTACTTATGTCCACTTACGTTAATGCTTTTCACCAAAGGTAGACTGAAATCCCACTCTAGCTCAGTGTATAGGAATGGCGCTATAAATCCTCCGCTTGCTGCATCCACATGAATTGGAGTCTCCCATCTACAAATAAACAAGAACATTAATTGAAATGTCATTTTCCAGACAAGGTTGAGGTGAATCAAATTATATTGATCTCAAATAATCTGAGTTAGAAACATACCCGGCTTGCTTGTTCTTTTCCAGCAATAGACCATTCAATAGCTTGACGTCTTCAAACTCCCCATTGAGGGTGGAGCCAAGAATGGCAGCAACACAAATGGTGTTTTCATCCACCATTTCTACAGCCTTGGTAGGGTCCATCACATAGTATCCTTCCCTTAGCTTGACTTCCTTTAGTTCCACTTCAAAGTACCTTGCAAACTTTTCCCAACACACCTACACAAGGACACATCAAATGGAAAAATCATGTAGGGTTAGAACTGATAAAATGATATAAATATTGCTTGGAGATTAAAAGAAAAAAGAAAAAAACTATATATTTAACAAGATACCGAGTATGCAAAGAGGGGTACAAATCATTCCATAAAGAGCGAGCACGCAGAGCCCTTGCCTCCAAAATAATATCCCATTAATCCATTATCACCTCTCCCCGCTCCCGGGCCTGTAAACCGGGCATATAATTCAGCTACTGACGTGAGGTGTGCTAGTGATGACCAAAGAGCAGAGCATATTAGACTTGGGAAAATTCAACCACCGGTGGACCAGACTAACTGTACCCTAGTTACCAAACCCCCCAATCCACCAATTATACCCATGGGTTTAAAGTATGTTAGTCGGTAATACAGCGTGATTTAGCCCAATTGACACACGAATCCGTACATCTGTACCCAAGGCCTATTCCAAGGACTCTTTTGGCAATTTTCTGAATAAAAACCTAGAACCTGTAGCCGTAAAGAGTCGTCTTATTTCAATCCTATAGACCAATTCAAGCTACTTTCAGATTTTAGTCAAGCTAATCTGTTGGCCTTCATCCCCCCCCCCCCCCCTCTTTTTTTGGGGGGCAAATAAATATGAGAGACTTATCATGAATGTGTGGATCTTACATAGAGGATAATGTGAGTTTGATAAGACTCAAATTGACCACATTGAGTCTCAACACAGGTTGAATTTTGCCGTAGTTTTGATCATATTTAGTAGGTAAGTTTATTGAGTTGATTACCAATAAATCTAAATTTCTCCATGACAAAAAAAATTCGGGATTAATCTTCTCCTAATAAAATCTTATCCATTAAAAAAATATTGGATCTAAAACTAACATGATTTAAACGATCTAAATGTAAATCAAAATTTTCATTTTGTTTGGTTTACTTTTATTGATAAAAGTACCTGTACATTAGCACCAGTGACAATATTGGGCTTGTCATAAGGCAGACCTTGAGCCTTGCGCTTGTTTTGCCATCTCCTCTTGAAGGCAAGACCAGCTAGCATTATGGCTTCAGATGAACCCACGGTTCCAACTCCATTCGCCGGCTCTGACTTCTCTAATGGAGCATTGAATAACCGTGCTATCATATTCACGCATCGATTCTATACACATCATTAAGGCTCTGTTTGGTCCTTAGAAAATTTGGTGGAAAGAAAAGTTGAAGGAAAAAAAATGTGAAGGAAAAAAAGTTGGGAGAAATGAGTTTTTTTCTCTTGTTTGGATTGAGGAAAAAAATACAAAAATTTGAGTGAGAAATTTGAATGTTGATGAACTACTTGAATCATGTTGATATTATCTAAGTAATGTGAAGTTGGAGAAGGTTGAGAATTTTCCTCAAACTTTCCTCACAATTTTATGAGGAAAATTTTATCACTTGTTTCTAACAATTTTTCCACCTAACTTTCCTCCATATTTTTTTTCTTTGTGATTTTCTCTAAACCAAACACAAGAAAAAAAGTAACTTTCCCAAAAAAATTTCTTTCCACCAAATTTTCCAAGGTCCAAACGGATCCTAAAGATCTTGTCAAATTTTCAATAGCATGTTGCCCGTAAGTAATGTCAAATATGCCGAACTCTACCACAAATTTTCGACTTTTTCACTAGTCCTAAGCAGGGTTTTTGGTTTCGTCAAAAAACCAAAAGAAAAAATTCTTGAATTTTCATCTTTAAAACAATGAAAAACAAGTCAACTAATCAATATAAAAAAGAAATGTAAAGAGAAATTGTTAATCTTATGTATTTTTATTTTTTTTTGTAGAATAATTCAGAGTATATTGCCCCCCCTTGGCCCCCCCGCGGCAGAGTAGTGACGATATGTTCTGTACAGATCGAAATAAAGGAGATGTTAAGTTTATCGTCCTCCATGTCCCTCTAAACTGTTAGTCTAGGACATATCCACTCACTGCCTTAGCCATAATCCCACTTTCTTCAAGGAAAAGTCCTTAATTTTTCATTGCAAACATGGGTTTTTTCCCCCAAATATATTCACCATTTTGCTTACAAATTTATCTTTCTTCCTTGCCCATCGCCATTCCTTGCCTCTTTATCATGGACTTCTCAATTATTTATTATTTACAAAAAGAAAAAATGGAAATCCTGTCTACCTTCTCATATATGTATATCCTACCTAATCATTGAGTGCTATGCTATTTCTTCTTTGAATTCCCCTGTTCGCACTATGTCGAATATGGGGCCTACAAGATGCTGTTTTAATGTTTTTTTAAAAAAAAAAGGAATTTCTAACTTGACGTGATCATATCAAACGGTTTACGCATCAGAAAAAGTATTACTTGTCAATACTAATTAAGAGCTAGCTGATAAATAAACTCGTCAAAACAAAGTATTGATGAAACCAAAATTGATCTTCAAGAGCGAGAGAGATGGGGCCCGGGGGGAGGGCGGGGTAGTATGATGAATTAGACCTGAAGTTCAGTAGTGACAGGGTATTCATCCATGTCAACATAATTCTTGTTGATGGCAGCCATGATCAACTTGTCACACTCGGGCTCCATCCATGTCGTCACAAATGATGCCAAATTCAGCCTTGGATTCCCGTCTAGCATCAGCTCGTCGTTTATTATTTGGTAAGCTGCCTCCTTTGGTATTGAACTCTCCGGCATCTTAAATCTGTGTTAGTTTGAACCATCGCGTCAAAATCAAGATTCATGTGCATATTATTACCGCCTCTGTATATTTCTCCAACTAAATATAATTGACATGTTAAAAGTTCTCTAATAAGAAATGACACAAATATCACCTTGAGTGACATACTTTAAGGTAGGATCTTGGTGGATTTATCTAAAAGTATGCAGTTCTACTTCTATGGATAGAAAGATTGTGTTTAAGAATCTCATTTGGATCGATATCACATTACAATTTTATAAAATTTAATAAAATATGATAGTTGGTTTTCGTATGAAGATTCTTCCTACAAAAGCAAAGAGTTTGAGTCCTAGTGGTCATCTTAGAGTTTTTGATCGCTCCTAATCCTCCTTCCCTCATGCTCCAGGATTGGATGCTCTTTTCTAGGGCATCCAATTTGAGGCAAACCACATTTTTTGTACATGGCCCATAATAAGAACTCATACATCCAAAAAATATATTTATATCTCGCAAAATTTCTCTTAAATTTCAAAGCTGAATACCCATAATGATCCCATGGCACTAAAAATATTTAAAGAACCTTGAAAATGGACACTTTCACCAACAACTTCTAATTGCACAAGTGCCTCTTACGATGATTAATGTTCTTGGGTACCCTAAAACCTGTTTAGGACCGTTAAAATGGTTCCGGCTGCTAAAAAATAGAAACTGGTGTAATCAGCTTTGATTTTGGTTCTCAAATAAATATTCCGAACTGGAACCTATAACCTATCCAGAGAGAAGAAAATGAATACTTCTTTTGATTTTATACTACATTTTCTTTTGCTTCTCTATTCTTTTTCTATTTGAATTTCTTTTAACAAAAATTGACTCTTTAAACAGAAAATTTACTATAATATTAGTTGATTTTCTATTACTAATTGAAGGATGAACCATCATATTTTTCAAGTAAGTACGATAAAAAAAAATACAAACTTAATAAATTAACCTTTTTTTGGGTAAAGATTGAAAATGAAGGTAGGAAAAGATTAAACATCTCTTCTCCACTCCAAATAAATAAGACAATTTAATTTATTAGGTCCAGAAATTTCAATCGTATGAGTGGCAGCGATCCTTAAATTGGAACGGGAACCTGAGGTTCCGATTCCCAAAAGTTAGGAATCTATTTGACTTATTCCTGCTCCAGTTCTCAATTTTTTGGATGAGTATCCGGAACCACTCACCGCCTCCAACGTATGCGCCCCCTATGGTGGCTTTTAATGGCTATCCTATTGTCAGTAAACATTCCACAAAATAAAAAGCCAAGCACTTCACAAATGTTGCATGTAATTTCATATATTTTTGCACCAAAAAAAGATATACTTCACTACTAGATTCCTAGTTTAGTTAATGACCATCTAAATGAAAACATACCTGGGCAGTGCACACTGAGCATAACGAGAGGCAAAAGTAGAATGGACTGAGGCATCAGTGTGCAAGGCTGCCTCCGAAAGAACCATGGCCTTGATTAGACAAAAGAAAAGTTGATATGGAGAGAATTTAGGATGTGGCTAGTTGTATGAACGTGAAGCGAGGTTTTAGTTGGGGAAGGACATGTAGGCCTTTGGGTATTTATAGTCAAGACCCAAGAATTTGGATGGACAATTTTTAGTTTCCGCGTCTGGAGATTGAGGAATAATATTCCTGTTGCTTATATGGTGAGCACACAATATGATATTGATATATGATGTAAAGTTCAAAAAAGAAGAATCTATTATGCTTTTCTTCTTGCCCGAGACCCATATAAAACAACTAACCAAGAAACCAACCATATAAAACAACAAACCAAAAAGGGGTGCCAAATTACCAATAGCTACTTTGGAAACAAGGATACATGACACTACGATATAGACCATAGGAAAATGGAAAACCACGGCGTTGACCCTAATGGCTTGTTTGGTTATATGTAATCGAAGTGGTAATGCAATTAAAATGGTAATAGTGATTCCATTACCATGTTTGGTTACCATTAAGGAATGTAATCAAGATTGCATTGTAATCACATTTACCTCAATCAATGCAATTTCAATTACTTGACTTTTCCTAAACAATTGTGATTGCATCCCTTTGAATCAAAGTCTATCCAACTATAAACTATTATATTTGAAAACTTTCTCTCTCTTCTCCCCATTGTCTCTCCTCTACTTCCCCTCTCTTATTACTTTGACACCATTTTTTTAAAATTTTAATGCCCCACTCACCCCTCTCTTTCCTCTCCATATTAGATAAAGTTTAACCTAGACTATGTTCCTATTATTATAACTACATTTTTATACGTTCTAGACATCATGTCTCTCTCTCACGTCGTCATCATCATCATCATCATCTTATCTCTACTTGATAAACTTAAACAATATTACATTATTGTAATCTAGAAGAAATCGAGTGAAGTAAGTCTCATGTGAAACATCGTAATCATGATGATAAGATATTAGATGATAGTTATCAACAAAGCTACAAATAATTAAAATAGGCAAAATCAAAATGCGAATTGAATTGCAAGTACTTTACGTCACGTGTAAAATTAATTACTGTTTGTAGATGAATTCATTTCATTACACTTGTAAAAACTTTGTAACCAAACATTGTAATGCAATTATTATCCCATTCCATTACACTAACAATTGCATTACATTATTGATTCCATTGCATAGTGATTGCATTACTTTCAACCAAACGCTACATAATAGCATTGTTAATTGCTTCTCCGAGGAAAAGTGCAATACTTTTCATACCAAGACAGAAGCGGGAAAGACACGATATTACTTAATTAATTAAGTAGGCCTTGCATAATGCAGTACGCTGCCGTTGTTTTTTTTTAAAAAAAAAATTATTTTTAACTTGGGTGATGCATTATGTTCCGTTAGAACTGTTACTTATAATCTAATATACAGTTAGGGGTGAAATTTTATCCGTTGCAATTATTTAAGTTTATCCGATCTGAAAAAATGGAATATGATAATAAATTTTTCATCCAAATTTGAAATGAGAACATAATAATTTTCGTATTTTCATTGTCCAAATTAGATTTTGACATAATATAAGCTTGTTTGATTCGTCTCACCTAGTACCATCGAATACAATCAAGAACTTCTCAACCAAATTTTAAACATTATCCAATTAGTTAGAAATTCACCAAACCCGAATTTTTACCTCCACCATACATGACAAACATTAGTGGATTCAAAACATTTGTCTAATTGTAGTATTCTTGATCTCTTTTAGATTTCATTGCATTAGGAAAATATAGCCCCATCATGGCCACATCGATAGAGGGCCCGCTTTTCTCTTGGGCCATAAAGTAAGAGGCCCAAGAACCACTATAGAGAGATATAATGGCCTACCTGGGCCACGATGGATCAAGCCCAAACATGTTTGAGCTTTACTACTTTACCCTCAAAAGTCTCCTATAAGCAGCCACCTTCCCCTATCAAAAATGGGAGATTTTGGATGACTTCACACATTCCAATATTCTGATGGAAACTGACTATCAAAGCATCATTTCCAAGGATTCAATCTTTATCTCTTCTTTTCTAGCTTTCTCTTTCCTTTTGGAAAATCTAACTTGAGCATCAGAGGGGCATTCCTCATGCACAAACGCTAAGAACGACTGTTTTAAAAGGAAGAAGACCAGAAGAGATCCGACCCAAGAGCCTTACCAGCATGTAAGCCTACTTCCTTGCCAATCATCAGCGTGAAAGTTATGTGAGGAAACATATTGGCGCCGTTTGTGAGGAGAGTAGTGGTGAACAATGATAGTTAATGAGTCACTCGGGCTAAAACCGGGCGAGATAAAAACCCAATGATGAATCTAGCCAAGGTTTGGAAAGGTGCTCCTAGAGGGGACTTGGAGATCTAGGATGTTTGTCAGGGCTCTCAAGCAACATTGCGCTCATTCAGACAAGGGTGCCCAAGCGAAACATGTATTTGACCATCAACGCCCTCAAGAATTTCACGTTATCCATGATTGATGCACTCCTACAGCAGGTCACCGAGAAAGCAAAAAAAAATCTATGGAAGGACAAGCTCAGCATGTCTTTTTCCAACGTTCCAGTACGACCTAACCCGAAGGCATAAGCCCTCGAGGGGACAAGACTGTTTTGAGCAAAATGTTGGAGGCACTTCACCTTGAAGCAATGCTCGACCTTAGGTTAGTGAACAACCTGTCGTGGCAGACTGGGAGCAAGCAAGAGGAGTGGATGCTAGGCATATCATACAAAGAAGACGAGCCTTACATAGGGTCAACGAGAGCATAACAATCTCCTGACCGACATCGATTTCCTATGCAACTCATTCAAGGCGCTTAACCTGGTTTGAGGAGCAGGAAGGCACGTCCCATTCCCAAGGGGAGCACTGTAAGGGGGACACATACTCACTCGACTGGAGAATGGGCCATATACTAGAGCACTCAATAATAAATGAGTGAACTTGAAGCCGCGTGTCACGCAACCGATATGACAGGGGCTGGGAGTAGGTACGATGTTGTTAAACAAATCACGACGGATCCCTCCTAAGGGAGAAAGGTAGATAGAGTATCGCCTCTCGTCAGAATTCTGAGCTTGACTACTCACGTGAGTGCCATCTTTTGCAACCCTTTTGCTGTGAGATTATGTACAATCCACAACCTCAAAAGGTCAAGGTCTCAAGTTCAGAGTTGTATGATGGAACTACAGATCTAGAGGAGCAATTCCCCGCCACATTAAAAGACGTTGCTCAAAAGTAGTTCAGTGGACTTGCACCGGATAACATCACTTGCTTCCAAGAACTATGTGACCACTTTATAAGGTAATTCATTGCAGACCATTAGGAAAGTAGTACAAGCATACACCAGTACTCAAAATTAAGGGAAGAATGGGCCCTTGGCTAAGTTCTTGATGATATTTCATTGGGAGGTCAACCCTATCCCAAACATTCAGCATGGCGGCGCCGCATACACTTCCTTCCTGAACGGTCTATAGAACAAGCAGTTTAAATTTCCATTGGTTGAGCAAAAAGAAACCACCCTTGTAGAAGCCCTTAAAAATGCCGCAGACTTAATTAGGGCCACCGAAATTTGTACGAAGACTAGTGATGGCCAGGGGAGGGGAAGGTTGAACAAAGAAATCAACCATGGTCAGAGAGAAGGTGGAAGAATGAAGTTCAGGATCAAGCTTTACTACAGATTGCCTAAGTGTTCTTATGGACATCAAGGGGCATCCCACACTGAAAAGACCACAATCGATGGCAATCCTATAGAAGCTGCGTAGCACTACTAAATACTGCTAGTTCCAGGAGTAGAATAACCACATCACCTCAGAGTACGGGGAGGTAAAAAAGACCCTCTATGAGCTTGCAAAAAATTGCCAAATAGATTGCTTGTTGACGCGCGGTCCACGGAGCCTTCAAAGAGGGAACGCCTAAGCTTAGGAAACGCCAGAGGATGAGGAATGATCCTTGGAAGTAGTGGTCACCATCGCATAGGGTACACTGAAGGCATCTCCAAAGCAACATGGAGGGCCTAGATGCACACCACGTAGTAAGTGGTGACTGAGATCTGGGGACAACCCCAAAGCCTCCATCATTGACATTTACTGAGGCAGAATATCACGGCCTCATCACCCCTCATAATGATCCCCTTGTCGTGGAACTAAAGATAGCAAGTGCCCTTGTTCTAAGGGTTTTGATTGACATTGAAAGCTTGTCCGATATTATAACGTAGGAATGCCTCAAGCAACTTAAATTCCTGTTAGACATTTGGTTCAGGACCTGCTGCAATGTGCTGATATTTTTTCAGATTTTTTTCTGAGTTGTGCTCCTAGTTTCTAGGATTAGTTGTGCTTCTTTTTTTCTTTTGTTTTTCTGTTGTTATTTTGTCGAGATCATGCTTTAGTAGTGGTTGGATTTTAGCCCATGATCTTAGGTTACAAGTTGTTTTTGCTATTTAAGTTGCTGTAATTTGATGATAAATATGTTTCTATTTTTCAATGCAATCAGCCATAGCCTGCAACTCATTCTCTGTTGTCAGTCCTTTCCCTTTTTTTTAAAAAACAAAACCCAACAAAGTTGTATCGGAGCTCTCTTCTTAAGGGGCTTGTGAAAGAAACAAAACACTAAGGGAAAATGAATTTACAAACCAGCCTATCATCAATAGCTCCACCTATTTTTGATGAAGAAAACTACCAACTTTGGGCAGTGAGAATGGAGGCTTACTTGGAGGCTTTGGATCTTTGGGAAGCTGTGGAAGAGGATTATGAAATACCTCTGCTGCTAGACAATCCCACCATGGCTCATATCAAAAGCAACAAAGAGAAAAGAACCAAGTAGTCAAAGGCAAAAGCATGTCTATTCGCTGCTGTTTCAACAACCATTTTCACAAGAATCATGTCCCTTAAAACAGCAAAAGTTGTTTGGGATTATCTCAAAGATGAATATACTGGAAATGAAAGAATCAAAGGCATGCAAGTGCTCAATTTGATAAGGGAATTTGAGTTGCAGGAGATGAATGAATCTGGGACAATCAAAGAATACTCAGATAAGTTGTTGAGCATTGCCAACAGGGTGAGGCTACTAGGTACTACGTTTGCAGATTCTCGAATTATAGAGAAGATGCTCGTGACTGTGCCTGAGCGCCATGAAGCTCCAACAAGTGCCTTGGAAAACACAAAGGATTTATCCAAGATCACTTCGGTAGAGTTGGTACATGCCCTGACAGCTTAAGACCAACGAAGGCTTATGAGACAAAATGGTGTTGTAGAAGGAGCGCAGGAAAGGGCAAGAAAAGCTTCAAAAAGAATCAGGCAACCCAGTGAAATATATTCAAACAACCAGGCCCAAAGCAAGGGAAACGACACGAAGAAGAACTATCCACCATGTCGACTGTGGCAAAAAAGGACATCCACCATTTAAGTATTGGAAGCAATCAGATGCAAAGTGTAGCAAGTGCAATCAGCTCATACATGAAGCTGCCATTTGTAGCAGAAAACTCCAAAAGCATGAACCAGATTCTTCAGTTCATGCTCAAGTTGCTCATGAAGATGATAAAGATTACATCTGTGTGGTAAAGTGTTTTTCAAGCAATATTTGCACCTCTGAGCGTTAGCTTGTTGACAACGGCTGCACAAATCACATGACCTATGATAAGACTCTTTTTAAGGAGTTAAAATCTCCTGTCACTACAAAGATCAGAATTGGAGATGGGAGATACATCCTCGCTAAAGGAAAAGGGACGGTGGCAATTACAACAAGTTCAGGTACAAAAACAATTTCGGATGTTCTTTATGTACCTGAGATAGATTAGAATTTACATAGTGTAGGCCAATTACTTGAAAAAGCATTCAAGTTGTTCTTTGAAAACCCATATTGCCACATTTCTGATGTCCCTGGGAATGAGATTTTGCGGGTAAAAATGAAAAGCAGAAGTTTTTCATTTGATCTAACGGAGGGTGAACATGTAGCATACGTTGCAAAACCTGATGTTACTGAAATTTGGCACAAGAGGTTGGGTCATTGTCATATTCAAAGAATGTTAAAATTGACAGAGAAGGATATTATGAAGGGGCTACCGAGTTTTGCTAATTATTTACCGAATTGCAGTGCTTGTCAATTTGGTAAACAATGTAGGTGGTCGTTTCATAGGTCAACATGGAGAGCTTCACAAAAGCTACAGCTAATACACACTGATGTTGCAGGACCTCAAAGAACTCCATCCCTGGAAGGTAGCCTTTACTATATTATTTTCATTGATGATCTTACGCGAATGTGCTGGAATTTCTTCTTGAAGTTCAAATCAAAAGTTGCTAGTGTATTCTGGAAATTCAAGAATATGGTGGAAAATCAGAGTGGACGCAAAATCCACTTTTTAAGATCTGACAATACAAAGGAGTACACATCAACAGAATTCAATATGTTTTGTGACGAAGAAGGCATTGAGCACCAACTTACAGCTCCTTACACTCCACAACAAAATGGAGTAAGTGAGAGGAGAAACAGATCGGTCAATAAAATGGCTAGGTGCATGCTACATGAGAAGGAGTTGCCTAAGAGTTTCTAGGCAGAAGCAGCAAATACTGTTGTCTTTCTCCAAAATCGACTTCCAACAAAGGCTTTGGAAGAATAAACTCCATTTGAGGCTTGGTATGGTTATAAACCCTCATTAAGCTTTTTGAAAGTATTCGTTTGCTTGTGCTTTGTCCATGTTCCGAAGGTCAAGTGTGACAAACTTGACAAAAAGGCCATTCTGGGAATCTTTGTGGGCTATAGCACGGTGTCTAAAGCCTATAGAGTGTATCATCATCAAACTGGGAAGATGATAATCACTCGAGATGTCCACTTCTGTGAGAATGAGCAGTGGGATTGGAGCAATTCTTCCAATTCACAAAAAACCAGTGGATTCTTACAGGAAGTAAACAATGTCCCTGAAGAGGAAGAACAAGAGCAGGAAAAGCATCAACCCGAACAGTGGCTTGATGCAGTGGAAGATGATCCACTAGTTAGAGGAAGAAGGCTACTTTCAAAAATCTATGAAAGGTGCAACGTGGCAATATATGAACCTACTAGACCTGAAGAAGCTCTTCAAGACTCAAAGTGGGGGAGGAGATGTCAATTATCAACAAAAACAAAACTTGGATACTCGTTGATAAACCACAAGACAGAAAAGTGATTGGACTAAAATGGGTGTTTAGAACGAAACTAAATGCAGATGGCTCCATCAAGAAATACAAGGTCAGACTTGTTGTGAAGGGGTATGCTCAGATTTTTGGTGTTGATTATTCTGACACTTTTGCTCCTGTTGCAAGGCTAGAAACAATCAGATTATTGCTTGCTATAGCAGCACAAAAGGGTTGGAAAATTTTCCAGTTAGATGTAAAGTCCGCATTCTTGAATGGTGTCTTGGAGGAGAAAATATATGTAGAGCAACCTAATGGTTTTGTAGTGCAAGGAGAAGAGAACAAGGTCTACAAGCTAAAGAAGGCTCTTTACGGCCTTAAACAGGCACCTAGAGCCTGGTATAGCAGAATTAATTATTATTTGTCGAAGTTGGGTTTTGAAAGAAGCTTGTCTGAGACCACTCTTTATGTGAAACATAAGGGAAATGATATTCTCATAGTTTCTCTTTATGTTGACGAGTTGTTGGTGACAGGAAACAACACTCATTTGGTTGAGAAGTTCAAAAAGGAAATGATGCAGGAGTTCGAGATGACTGATCTTGGACTGATGACATACTTTCTTGGCATGGAGGTACAACAAAACTAGCATGGAATATTTATTTGCCAAAAGAAGTATGCAAGGGAAATTCTTAAGAAGTTTCAGATGGATGAGTGCAAGGCGATGAGCACGCCAATGAATCCAAAAGAAAGGTTATGTAAGCAAGATGGTACAAGTTAGGTCGATGAAGGATACTTCAGAAGCTTAATTGGTTACTTGATGTACCTTAGTGCCACAACTAGGCCTGATATTCAATTTGCAGTAAGTCGTCTATCTCATTTTATGCATTGTGCCACTGAGATGCATTTACAGGCAGCAAAAAGAGTACTCAGGTACGTCAAAGGTGCTACTGATTATGGAGTCAAGTTTAAGAACTGTCAAAGCTTCAGGTTTTATGGTTTTTTGGACAGTGATTATGGTGGAAATGTGGATGACATGAGGAGTACTTTAGGGTGCTGTTTCAGCTTTGGTTTAGGGATATTCTCATGGTGCTCAAAGAAGCAATATTTTGTGACGCAATCTACTGCAGAAGCAGAGTTTGTGGCTGTAACATCGACTGTAAATCAAGCATTATGGTTGAGGAAAATATTGGTTGATCTCCATATAAAACAAGTTGAACCTACTGATGTTTTTGTGGATAATCAAGCTGCAATTTTCGTTTCAAAAAATCCAGTGTTTCATGGAAAAGCTAAGCATTTTGACATCAAGTTGTTCTTTGTGAGAGAGGTGCAAAAAAAGGGAAATGTAAGTCTCGTCTACTACAAGTGTGAAGATCAATTGGCTGATTTGTTCACAAAACCACTCCCAACCACCAGGTTCGAGCATCTAAGACAGAAAATTGGAATTTGTAGTTCCTAAAGCAAGGAGGTGTGTTAGACATTTACTTCAGGACTTGCTGTAATGTGCTGATATTTTTTCAGATTCTTTTCTGAGCTGTGCTCCTAGTTTCTAGGATTAGTTGTGCTTCTATTTTTAGGCATTTGTTTTTCTGTTGTTATTTTGTTAAGATCATGCTTTAGTAGTGGCTGAATTTTAGCCCATGATCTTAGGTTACAATTTGTTTTTGCTATTTAAGTTGCTGTAATCTGATGATAAATATGTATTTATTTTTCAATGCAATTAGCCATAGCCTGCAACTCATTCTCTATTGTCAGTCCTTTCTCTTTTTTTTTTTAAAAAAAAACCCAACAATTCCTAAGGCTTGGATATCAGACCCCTTATAAACCCGATCTTAGGATTCAGGGAGAAACCAGCCTAATTAGGATAATCTGGCTAGCCATTCAATTTGGGGACAAAGTCAAGCGAAGAGCCTGAAGGTGGACTTGTTGGTGGTCGACGTGCTTATGAACTATAATGTCATCATTGGGAGGCTGACCCTACATGAAATAAAGGCGGTACTAGCCCTTTACCCTCTGAACCACCGTCGAAACTGTTACCATATATACCATGACAACAGAAGAAGAGGGACAACTGCACCCAGAAGTTGTACATGACGTGGGGGCGGTTCCTTTTGAGTATGCATGACTGGCCAAATGGTGAAGGTCGGTCGGGCGGGACATGCCAACATAGGATAGAGAACTCCTCATAGCCTTCCTAAGGGAATACAAGGGTGTTTTTTCTTGTAGACTAACTGAAATGCCCAGCCTTAATCCCATAGTCATTGAGCACCCGTTGAACGTAGACCCTACTTATTAGGGCTGGCAAAAATTTGTCCGACCCGATTACCCGAATTTGTCCGACCCGGAAAAAACCGGGTACGGTCACCAAATTTATGTCCGAATTTAAAATTCGGACAATCGGTCATGTCCGAATTTAAACCGGGTCGGGTTCGGGTTTGGAAATCCGGGTTCGGGTTGTCCGGATTTTTGAACCATTTCGGGTTCGGACAAATTCGGACAATCGGACAACCGGGTTCGGACATCGGACAACTATGTTTATATGTAATTTTAGTCCAAATTCTTTAGAAAATTTTATAAAAATAAATTCGGACAACCGGGTTCGGACATTGAAAAACCGGGTTCGGGTTCGGTCACACAAAATTTCGGTCAGAATCTCCTAAAATCATATTACAAATTCGGACATCCGGACAACCGGGTCCGGACATTCGGACAACCGGGTCCGGGTCCGGGTCTGGTCAGAGTGTTCGATTTGTAATCCGAACAGGGTCCGGGTATGAAGTTTTTGTCCGAATGTCCGATTTGTCCGGACCCGAATTGACCCGGACCCGAATTTTTGCCAGCCCTACTACTTATAAACCAGTGATGTGCAGTTGCGTAATAAGAAGTGTATAGACTATTGGATTTCGGGTTCATTTGAGAATGCCAACACCCTAAATGGATATCAAAGGTTGTGCTAGTAAAGAAGCCTAACGGGACATGATGAATGTGCGTAGGCTTCACGGACCACAATAAGATGTGCCTTATGGATAATTAATCCATCCTAAAATATCAAAAAATTGGTAGACGCCGGGGTAGGTCCTGCGATGTTGAGCTTTATGGATGCCTTATTTGGCTATCATTAAATCGCCATTCATACAAACGATCAGGAGAAAACCGCCTTTATTACAGACAAGTGACCATACTATTATGAGGTCATGCCATTTAGACTAAAGAATGCCAGATACACGTACGAACGATTGATGAATAAGATGTTTGTACACCTTATTGGGAAGAATATGGAAGTTTTGGTGTGGATGGTATGATCGTAAAAGTAAAGAAGAAGCTGAGCACATAACTAATCAATGAGAGACATTCGCTATCCTCCTAGGCTATGAGATGAGGTTGAATGTAAAGGAGTGCATCTTTGGGTTTATGATCTGATAATTTTCTAAGGTTCATGATCTACATCTAAGGGATTGAGGCAAACTCTGACAAAGGCCATGTTGTCCACAACATGAAACCCCCTCACAATTTCAAGGTCCGACGACTAAGGGATATGCGGCTGTGGTACCGCTTTGCGTCCAAGTACACAAGTGTCAGTCTTTCTTCTAAGTTCTTAAGATGCACATCCATTTTGAATAAAATGAGGAGGCTGACACTGTACTCCAATCCTCAAAGGAATACCTGTCTCGCCAGTAAAGAATAGCTAGCCTGGCCTAAAGCAAGCCCTTCCTCTTATGCTTGGCAGTGTCAGAATAGGCAATGAGTGCCTTCCTTTTAGTAAAGAGAGAAAGGGTGCAGATCCCAGTATACTATGCAAGTCATGCCTTGGCACGGGTAGAAGTCAAGTACCCCCTCATCGAGAAATCTGTCGTATTGGTACTGGTAACTATGAAACTACACTCGTACTTTGAAGCCTAGAGTTGGCGGTTTTGACAAACCAACCTTTGGAGAATATCCTAAAAAACCTTGATGCATCTAGAAGGCTATTAAAGTGGACAATCGAATTCTCCCCCTACGAGATGGAAATCAAGGCCTAAGTCTTAGCTGATTTCAAAGCCAAGAGCTACTGCATAGGTGAATATCTCTCATTAGACGAGGATGTATAGAGGCTTTTTGTAGACGACTCCTCGACAATGACTGTAGTCGGGCAGGGCTGATCATAAAAAGCACCAAAGGGGTGAAAAAGGAGCATTCCCGTCAAATTCATGCTCAAGGCATCCAACAATAAGGCCAAAAATATAATGCCTTGATAGTAGGCATCGAATTATAGACTCCTAAGTGGGAAGGGCCATACGTCGTTCGGCAGCAAGTTCCTTCCAAGAAATATAGACTCCCAACACTTCAAGGAAAGGAAATCCCCCAGACTTCGCATAGTGATAATCTAAAGAATTATTTCATTTAAGGAAGAACAGAACGTGTTTTCTTTGCCCTTTGACCCTTTTAACTTCAAGAGCAATTGTAAAAATGAACCCTAGATGGATTTTGTCATAACGAATGAATGACAGTGTTGGTGTTAAACTTTTTCTTGTTGTTAAGCTTGGGGGCCTAGGGCATGGCTACCATGTTACTCGCCAATAAAACCAATGAACTGTGAAATAGAAACTCAACAACAGACATAAAATCAAAGAAAGCAACAATATAGGCATCTAGAAGGAGTAGGGACTTAGTTAAATAGCAAAAAGTTTTACAAATTGTTCGCAACCTCAAAGTGGCCAGCAAAGCAAACTTGAGAAAAGGATAACAAATTAAATGAAAGAGAGACCCGTCTTAGTCAACAAACTCATCGCCTTCATCATCAAGGTCGTCATCGACGTTGTCTTTCCCTTGTAGTAGCACTATGTTGTCAGCGTCAGCCTAATCCTCATCCTCAGGCTCCTTGTATTGGAATAGAACCTCCTTAGGGTTCTAGCCGGCTTATTAGGCTTGGCGATGATTGTTGACATACTTGACCCACAGCCTCGAAGTACACCTGCTTCTTCTTAAAGTAGAGTAGAGCAGCTAAACAAATTCGCGAAAGAAGCTGGTCCCCTCGTCTGCACCTTAGGGCACATCTGGGCCGCCTCCTTCGTAGATGACTTGTCGGTCTCTGCTTGCTTCTCCAAATTATTGAGGCACTAACGTAGTTCTTCCCTCTGTTTCTCCAATTCCTTCTTTTCTTTCTTCAACTCCTCCCATCACTTCTTGTACTTGGAAGAGGAATGTTTCACCTTGTTATTTTCCTCTTTGAGGGTGTTGACCTTCTTCTCTAAGTGAGCAACGATGAGGGTTGTCCTCATAGCGTCAAAATGCGAGCGAAGGCCTGACCAGACGATGCAAGGAAAAATTCAAACGCTAAGCTGAAGAAAGGAAGAAAAAGCATGCAGGAGCGTCACAGTTACCTTAGCAATAACTACTTGATCCTTGGTGACCAGGGAAGCGTCAAGGGCAACTGGTGGAGCAATGTCACAAGATCATGTAAGCCTCTTTACCAGCTTGGAATTAATGTGAGCATCCACTTAGAGAAAGTTGACGACCTCAATGAACCTCAGGGGAGACTCTCCCATAACCTGTTGGTTGATCAACTGGCTGGCCCCTGGGTGTTGCTGTGAGGGGATAGTCTCTAGACCCCCTCCAAGATTGCCTACTGTGCACCTGGTGAAGGCACAACTTTCTCATGTGACCCCTCTCTTCGTGTGGCCTTATCAATTGGCCCCTGATTTGGGGCATGCTCCTTAGGACATTGATGCTTCCTTAACCACGCTAGGCGGCATGGTGATGGTAGAAATGGGAGGTCAGTTTGTCTCTAGTATGAACTTAGCCTGCAGCCCAGAAGCGAGATGTGTTAGCTGTAAAAGGGAGAAAGAAAGAAAGTCGTACAAGAAAGCTATGTAACGTACCATGGGAGGTGGGGCCTCGGCGCGGCAACATCGCTCCTCTACAACCTCCCGATCTCTATGCTCCTGGGTCTCTTCTCAGATAGCATCCCCCAACTCTAGCCTTGTAAGCTCAGTCATTACCTCCTCTACAAAGGGGAAAAAAAAAAGGAAGTCAGCGCAACAATGAAGTGGAAATCAAGGGGAAAATACAGTACTTCTGGAAACGTTTCTTAATTTTTAATAGCCTTGCAGCTGGCAAAAACTAATCATTTTTAAAGTATTCCAACTTGGAAAGCTAGTTTAATAGCTCTTTCCTACTCGATTTAAAGAGCATTCCCAGTGGTGAGCTATGTTTTGGCTCATCAGTGGTGGCCTATCTCTGCCACATCAATTTGTGATCCACTTTTTTGGCTTACAATTTTTCCTTTTCCGAATAAAAGATTCACCAATTTGGTTCACCAAATAAAATAATACCTATGGATCCACTCTATAATACACAACTTTATTTTTAGAATTAAAAACAAAGAAAAACTAATAAAAAATATTAAAATAATAAAAAAGAAAGCCACAAAAGCCCCATGAGCCTACTTCCATTCACGAGCTTCCCCCCGAGACACACGCTACGAGGGAGTTGTTAGAGAACGTTTCCCTCCCTCGCCTCTTTCTTTCTCCTCTGAATTTCCTTACGAGCCGTCCACGGGACGTGCCCATCCTCTTCCACTGGGGCTCCTTTCTTTTATCATTCTCTAATGTCGCGGCCATAAATGAATGGAATAGGTAAGGTTGACGACTAGGCCGCACGACGTATTGAATGTCATTGGCAACCTTCTGCTCGGCCTCAATGGGGACCTTGAATTTTATCCTCTATGGCTTGACATTATTCCACTCGGGAATATCATCCCAGCCACGCTTCCGCAACACAATGAGGAAGTCATACTTCCAGTTCTCAACATAGATTTCTTTTTTATGGTCGACATGAAACGCTTCTTGTTGTTGAAAGAGTGTCATCCATTGTCTGCTACTTCACCCATAACTTTTTATTGACTGTGCTTGTAGGCGAAGTTGCAACCTACACACTTAAGGCCCCTCGGCTTGCAAGAAGCAATGAAGAAGCAGATACTATGCCAAGATGTCAGTACTATTCAGGCAATGGCTAGGTTATACTCCTTGCATATCTCATGAATCACCTGGTGTATGAGGAAGTTCAGGGCTGCCTGGTATACCGCAATGCAATTACGGGCAACCTTTTTTACAGTTTTGTCAACATTTGGAATAACGAAAGACTAGCGAGGGAGAAGGAAATACTTTATTGTGAGTGTGGTCGGATCAAGCTTGTCCACTAATCTCAGGTTGAAGAAGTACTAAGACAGCCCATATATCGGGTCAAACTAAACGAGAGCGTCCAGGAAGGATTTCCCAACCGCCACTCCCTCTTCCTCTTAGTCCTAGTGGAGCCCGCCTCAATGGAGTTCTTGCTTAAAGAGCCTGCCTCCTCCCTCTTTTCAAAAAAATGTAAAGAAGAAGGTGATTTGCCTTTCGAAAACCCTTTGGCCATGAGCTCTTCTATGGTGTTTGGGCGGGTGGTTTTCCTTATTCTAGCCACCCTTAAAATCATGCATACGATTGATGGCAACTGAAGTATCCCATGGATAAACAACCTATTCCTTAATACTTATGTGATGTTTGGTTGTATGTAATGTAATGCAATCAAGTTTGCAATGCAATTATGATTATTTAATTTGTGTTGATCATAATTACAACGTAGGTATGTTATTGTAATATACTTATACAACCAAACAAGGTAATGAAAACACAATTACAAATTTGTTTGCATTATAAGGTTGATTACATGTAACCAAACATTACATTAATATATTAGTGTAGTACAACGGCCATTGATAGACCACGAGTTCTTAGGCATCCCACCAACAATGGCCAAAAGATTGGCAAATATAGGGTCCTCAATAGGATCGAGTGACTTCCCTCAATGTTAGTGTCATCATTAAAGAGTGTCAAGATATCATTTTAATTGCTTTTTTGGCACCTCAATGTTAGTGTCATTTTTTACTTTCCAATTTTAAACCTCAAAAAAAAAGATATGCCAAACACTAAAATAGTGGAGGATAATTAAGTTGACAAATAGATGTTCGATTCAAGTTCAATCCCAAATGTTGTGCTTAGTTCAATTAGAATTTAGCTTAGATTTTTTCATATATATATAAATATATTAAAACAAAATGACCCCTCTTCGCCAATAGTCAGATGTCTTTCACATACTTTGTATATTACATTTTTGAACTCTCATTAATAGAAGAGCTTTTAGATATCACTTTGATTCCTTTTTTGGCATATCTCATATGATCTTTTATTTATTTACTTTTTACCTTTCTGATTTCGATCAAAACATATATAATGCTAAAATATTTTGAATTTCAATATTAACCAATATTTGACCCAACTAATAATACCAAAGTTATTAACAAATATTCAGATGATAAAAGATTCACGTTTCAAAAGCTACGTACAACTCGAATTCCAAATAGCATGACATTAATATATTAAATAATCGTATAGCCACCAATAAAAACTCAATTACAATGACACATACAAATTACAATATTATATTTATGGTTTATAATTTATCAAATTGTAACACCCCTATCCCCTATGGTTAGTGACGTTAATGTTTTCTTAAACCCTGAAGCAAAATGGACAGAATTTCGCTTAAAAACTGATCATTTTCTAGACTTAAAACCTTTCATTAGGTCCATGTAGTGATAAAACATACTTGATATATCCATAAGCTTGACGGTTATACACTGGAGACCACAACTCTACAGGGCACACACCCGAAGTGCACCAAATAATAAAGTTCAATAATAAAGAAGGAAATAAAAGATACAACTCAACGTATCACATATCCGAAGCACTATGGTTGACATAAAAAAAAATAGCTAACTTTAACTAAAACAAATGACCTATTATTCAGATGGATGGCCCACATGGCCAGTATGAGTGACTCCTATTCAATATGAAATACATGAAGCAAAGTACTTTATTTATATATATTTAGAAATCTAGGGATACATCATAGTAAATCATTAAGCTCTAAACCTACATATATATGTACACATGACCCTTTTTTCAAAGCAGGGGGAGACTCCAACTTGGCATACGTAAATCAATTTCTACCTGTCACATTGAAAATATGGGAAGAGGAGAAATAGAGAGTGGGATGAGCTACCACATGCTCAGTGAGTGAGTCTCAACCCCGTGAAAAACAAAACAATTTCACGTAAGACTTTTAGGTAGCAATCACGCACGATTTGATATTTAATATCACATAATAATCAGATAAGTTCTCCTGTATTCATTATTAGCTCAATAACCTTCTAGATTCAAAAGATACTTCTAATCTCCTTGTATTTCATGCACAAGAGTTCTTAATTGACCTAAAGTATGTCTCTTGCAGTTTAGTAGTGATGATCACTTGCTTAACATCACATAATAGGCATACTAGATTCAAAAGTAAACTAACTCATGCACAAATTTAGGTATGGAGAATAGTAGAGCACTTAATTCATACATAAACATCTATCATCAAGGAGTTCAATTAAAATCACTAAATGGAATTCTTTTTAATAAGAGATTGGAATTAACATACAGAGGTAAGGACACATTACTTAAACTGAAGCAGGCATTTATAAAACAATCTTTATTCACTAAAAAATCATTTGGAACTCAATAAAAGCTCTTTTCAGGAGTACATGCACTTTTCCAAATCTTTGCGCTAGTATAATCGTCAAACGAGGAGTTTTCGTCCCATAACAGGTACAAAATCATTTTGAGGGGCATCGAATTCTCATATTCGTGCTCATTAGGGGCGATCTACACTCGCCCTAGTGGAGATCTACACTCTCTCTTCCTACTATCCCCAGGGACTCTCATAATAAATAGATCATTACCCTCCTCAGGATCTTCTAGGATTCCTACTTCTGGGTCTACTCCATAGAAATGAGAGTTCCCGCATACTAGGCCCGCTTCCCAAACATTTGTCCAAATATTTAGCACCATTCTCCTAGCCCAAAACAATTCATATATATCTCAATTTAAACACATTTTGCCTCAAAATTCTCATTGCATCAGAACAATGGCATTTTCGTTCTCAAGAAGGCTAAAATGTTTGAATAAGATCATTTGACTTTTGAAAAGCACACAACCAATCATCTTGTCAAAACATGCTTCTAAACGACTTAATAACTAAATACGCATTCATTTTTCAAAGGAAATGTTATTAAAACTTGTCTTAAAAGCTTACAAGCCTACAACTTACTCATAATCAGTTTCGCTTAAAAGCATTCTTATCAAGCGAATGGTCTAACATTCATTACTAACCACACAACTCAGCATGCTTGCCATATCACAGTAGTCCACATACATACTTATTAACGCACGCCTTGAACCACAAAGCAAATATGTTCATTCGTAATTCGCGTTGTTTCCATCTCGATAGCCCATTTAAGTGACCACTGGATGTAATTGAGGAAGTCTTTTAAGCTCGAATTAACCAAAAAGAGTGAAATATTGTTTTAATCACATAGCAAATCAAGGGACCTTTAAGCTTAACAGTTGAAGAACTCAACCAATCAAATGTACAATGTGAAAACAGTTTGGTGTGTTTAAGATGAATCAAGCAAGGTTCAACCGAATAGAGTTCTTACTTCACAAATCTTTCAATAAGAGACCGTTAGTCATACATGCAACCTTCACTAATGAGGGTCGCGACAATTAAGTATGAAACTCAACCTATGACACTCACACAAGCAGCACATAATTCAACAAAAAGGGAGGTAAGGATGAATCGGGGTAACCACTGCCCTGATTCATAGAACCAATTCATCACTGAACCATTCTATGCTACCAAGCAGCTGCATCCATTTCAGTTGTACTCCCAAGCAGAATGTACGAACAAGCAGGCCAAGCAATTAGAAGGCATTGCCCTCATTATTGCAACCTGACAATACTAAGTCAATTGAATCATAACACGGGCACAAAAACAAAACTACTCCATAACTAAATTCAACGCTCAAAATCCGCAAGCTCCCTCGTCACAGCACTACCCACTACAATTCTCGAAATCATCTTAATTTCAACCCAAACAATTCACCTACTTCCCATGGATTCTCAATTCATCAAAATTCCATTCTAGCTACCAAATCAAATTCCACAATTAACTTCTAAATATTTTTTGCAAATTATTAATAGTTTAGGGAATCAAGAACCACCCACCTCGACTCCAGGCTAATGGACCTGAGTAATCGGTTTGGTTCAACATATTAGGGCCAAGTTCGTGCCGCTCCTTCCTTACCAATCACAACTATGCGTGCTTACATGTCGCTGTTGCAATTTCCCGCTTCTCGCACTCCCGACCTTCAAGCCTACCTGATCGTCGTTGGTGACAGTGGTGGTGGTGCCAGGGGTCACGATGGGTTAGGGCTTGACCCACACCTCGATTTCTCATGCTCTGTCTGAGCCCGCTTCCTCTCCCTCACACTTTGTCATTCTCTCTTTGCTTGCCGACGACGAACGGACCACCGCCACCTGACTGCCACGGTGTTCACTCCCGGTTCACCCTCACTTTATCTCTCTCTCTCTCCCTCATTGGGTTAGGTCACCGGGGAGCTGAGAAGGGGAAGCCCACTTGTTGCTTTTGCTCGTGAACGCAGGGGCTTTAGCCCCTTTCCTTTTCTTTTTATTTTTGTTGTTTAACACCAACTGAACTTAGGGCTTCCAGCCTACAAATGAGATGCATTTAGCCTAATACTTGGTCTAACTTTCGATGTAGTGTTATTTTACAACCGTAAATGCATCGTAAAATTGCAAGGCTAATAATAACAATAATTTCATTTTTAACAAAGTTACCCATTTAAACAAACACACAACATTAATCCAACTTTCTGCAGTAACAAAATTACGACCGATCAAATCATCCGACAAATTTGTTAGCTAGCACCGAAATAAAAATTAACGATTCTCAAACAAATAATAATGTATTTATCATAATGAACGACTATCAAAGTTCTGAGTTAAAGAGTAGAAAGATCACAATTTCAAAATAAACAGTTCAAGATACACAGATACGTACACAAACACCGAACCCACATACACAGAAACATGAGCACATATACACACACATGTGCCGACATATTTATATACACGTACACACACACACACGTACACGTACACACATACACACATATGTATGTATGTATACATATATATACATATACATACATATATATGTATATATATATAAACATATATATATATATATATAAATATATACATACTTATATATGTAAATATACATATATATATATATATATATATATATATATATATATATATACATACACATATATATATAAATATATACATATATATATACATATATCAACACACACACACATATATATATATATAT
>JACYFF010019584.1:73606056-73673938 GCA_017589665.1 Selenicereus undatus | reverse complement strand
TGCAGGGGCCGCACTTTCATTCTATTGCTGACCAATTGTTTCAGGTGCTAAGTTTACGATTCTGCGTTTGACTTATTTTTCAACAATTAATTTCACTAAAAAGAACGACTACATTGTGAATGTTACTATTGACGCTGTTTATTTATAACATTATTGAATCGATCCTAACCCAAGTTTTTAAAATTATTTTTCGTTTTATTTTGTCGATTTCGAAAGTTTAAGTAGGATGTCAGTTGTAGGGCGTTTTAACCGGAGCTTAGACCTAACGATAGCGAAATTGGGAACAGGATTTAATTAGTGTGGCTTTTGGAGCAAAAAAAAAGGTAAACGAATTAAGTAGAATGTGGGGGGGATTTTCGGGTACCAGAACCTGAACCTTGACCCCCTTCTCCACTCTCTCCTCTCCTTCTGCTCCTCCTCTCGCATGCTACTACCGATAGCCGTCTGGCTTCACCGCTGACCGCTACGCATCGCCGACGAGAGAGGGTGACCACTGGTCCCCTACCCACTCGTCACCGGCCACCGACCACCTCCAATCTTCCTTCCCCACTTTTCACGCCTGGAGTAACCTAAAGAACACACGTCATTCGCCCCGATTCCACCACCCGCGTGCCGGAATCTGGCGACCCACACCACCGTCGACCTCCTCTATAAATTTGGGGGTCGAATTTGACCCCAAATCAGCCACAAACGTCACCAAATTGAGAGCTAGGGTTTGGGTTTTGCAAGTACACAGCTGGGGTTTCGAGTTCAGTGTGTTGGGTTGCATTAGGGCGTGCGTTTGTTGTTAATTGAGTTAAATTTAAGCTAATTCAAGTAAGTGTTCTTCCCCTCCTAACCTATTATTACATTCGAAAATGTTTTAGCCTAAACGATGATGGATGTCGGCTTAGGTTTAGTTAATTTCATGGATTATGTGATGAGAAACTGTGCACGTTATGTTAGAAGGAGTACATGCCTGAAAATTAGTTCGAAGTGAAATATACATGTTTAGATTCGAATCGAGTATATTGAGTTAATACATGCTTGAAAATTTAGTTCGAAATGAGTTATGAATGTTGAGAATTGATTCGAATATGCTAAGTTAATACATGCCTGAAAATTTAGTTCGAAATGGATTATGCATGCTTAGAATCGATTCGAATATGTTTAAGTTAATACATGCCTGAAAATTTAGTTCGAAATAGATTATGCATGTTTAGAATCAATTCAAGTATATTTAGTTAATTCATGTTCGTTTAATAACTTCGAAGTAAACTACAAATGCCTAGAATCGATATATATGTACGCGTAGTCAATTCATGCTCGTTTAGTGGCTTCAAAATGAAATGAGAATGCTTAGAATCGATAGGATTCATGCTTGATTTGTTAAGTTGGTTCACTAAGTGTCATTTCAAATTAAGGTATTATAGTTATGTATGTGGATGTGGTTATATATATGTATATGTACGTTTGCGGTCGGCTTTCTTCGAAGGAGTGCATCGATAGTGGAGATGGAACGTCGCCTTGAGACCCCATCAATGTGTCTTGAATGGCCTCCCGGCCGAGGGCGGTCTCCTTCTCCATTCCTTTCAGCGTGGAGATTATTTACATACCTGTTACACTAAAGTTAGGATGCCCATCATGGACCTGTATGATGGGACCACGGTCCCGGAGGAGCACTTAGCAGTATATAAGGCTCAGATATACGTCCAGGATGGGGACGACGCCAGTATTGCCATTACTTACCAGCCACTCTGAAAGGAGTAGCACAATCTTGGTTCAATGGCTTGACGCTATGAAGTGTTTCCTACTTTCAGGATCTGGCCGATAGATTTGTTAGCTAATTCATTTTTAGCCGTAAGGAGAGGCAAACTAGCATCCATTAATCCCAAATCAAACAGGGACCGTAGGAGTCGCTGACAGAATTTTTCAAGTGCTTCCACGAGGAGGCAGCCTTGATCCCAGATTTAGAGGATGGGGTGGCGTACACCTCTTTCCTGAACCACCTAAAGAACGGATGATTCAAGTTCTCTCTAGCTCGAAAAAAAGAGACCACACTTGCTGAGGCGCTGAGGAAGGCCACCGACTTTATCCGTGCAATGAAAGTCTACGTAGAAAGCACAAATGCCTCCAAGAAAGCCAAGACCACAATTGAGAGGAATGCAGGACGAGGAGACAGGAGGCCGAGGCTCGAGGTCATAGACCCACGCTTCACCACGGACCCTCGAAGTATAATCACGGAGGTGAAGGAGCACCTAATGTTGAAGAGACCGCAACAAATGACAATGACACCGAAACCACACAATACGTGGAAGTATTGTGAGTTTTACGAGCAAAACGAGCATACCATCGCTCAATGTAAAGAGTTTAGGAAGGCCCTTCATGAGCTAGCCTACCAGGGACAGATTGCTCATTTCTTGAAGAGAGGACCGCGGTTCTATCGAAAGGAACGTGAGCCTGCATGATCAGAACCTCGAGAGGAGGAGTGCTCCACCGAGATAGTGGCCACCATTGCGTGCGGATATGTGGAGGGAATCAGTCGGTTTTCTTGGAAGGCTCAGCTCCGAGGAGCACAACAAGTTCTCACATCCGAATGGGAGAGCCGTGTTACCATCTCAACAATTATATTCGATGGACAAGAGGGTCTCTACTTTACCTCATCCCATAATGACCCATTGGTGGTTAAGATGAAAGTGATTACTGCCATTGTCCGACAAATCTTGATTGATGTCGGGAGCTCAGTGGACATCATCACATGTGATTGTCTGAAGAAGCTCAAAAACTGACCAACACTGCCGCAAGTGGACAGGTGTTCGTAGTATAGATAAAGATATCGTTCCTCAAGGATTAAAGTAATCTATCGAGCTTAGTCTTGTTAGAATATGCTAAGCAAAACTAAATTTCAAGTGGATTCGATTAACTATAGCAAATAAACTTGTTTAAATCAATAAGAAAAAAACGTCTAGAAATTTTCGTAGCTACGGAAGAGAATTAGATCAAAATGAATAAACATATGCTATTCTCTAGTTGGTTACTTTCGAGGAATTGTATTCTAGTCAAGAAGCTTGATCTATTCTTTCGAAATCAATCAAATTTGCCTAAACTAGGCAAACGTCATTGTTTCAAACTAATTGGACTTAATCCAAGTTTAATATATCCGATTGCTTACTAGCCCTCCTAACATATAAATCTCTCTTTGGAGATGAATTTATGCTATATCTATTCAAGCAGTCCAATAACCAAATGTAATCTTTTGAATGTTCACTCAAATGTTTCAAATGTGCAAGCAAATTTTGCCAAAGAATCAACTCATAAAATGAATAACACTTGATAGAACGAAATCAAACCAATCACGAAAATAAGCACAATTCTTTAAAAATCAAACCATGATCCGATAACAATTCCAAAAACGACTAAATCCCTATACTAAGGAAACTACTCAGACGTGATAAAGATAAACTAACCAAAAAAATCGGCGAAATCTTGAGCGGAAGGGACTCAACTGAGACGGCCTTCACCAAAGGCTTGGAATCGCCTAAGGATCAAAACTCTCACACTCAAAACTCATTCAAAACTAAACTAAGAACAAAATTTGAGAGAAAACTAATCTAAACTAAACTACTTGCTTGCTTGGCTTTGGAGTTGAAGTTGAGTTCTTCGGAATGCTACAGAACGTCCCTATTTATACAGAATTTTAGTTGATCTCAGCCACACAGCCGAGGGAAAACGAAGAGTCAACAGTTACGGGCGCACCACGGTCTGTGGGCTCCATCACTGGCTAACCATGGTCTGTGCTGGATCTGGAATTTTGCTCTTTCTTTGCTCTATGGTCATGGCATAATGTGGATGTTTGTGGGGGAGGCCAAAACACAACCTTTGAAGGGCAAATGCTAGTTAAAAATACTAGAAATCCTGCAAAACACATAAAATAACTACACCCAAGCATAAATCGAGAATAGGAGAGTAAATAACATCATTAAGCACAAAATTCTCCTAAAAACGTGGCAAAATAGCCCTAAAAAGGTGCACATATTATGCACTTATCAAACTCCCCCATGCTTAAACTGTTGCTTGTCCTCAAGCAATGCAAGGATTAAAGATATACACAACCTCCTGACGATAGACATAGATAACATTCAAATGGCAAGGATGATCCAAAGGTAGCCCAAAAAGATGCAAAAATATGATTAATAAACAGAATAGGGAATAAAATTTAAAAACATTTTAAAGACCATAATGCAAAACTTGAACCAATCGTCCTCCAAATTGTCAAATACAATTATTCTAACACATGAAATGAGTAAGACTAGCGAGGCCAACAGAACCTTACTATAGTTATGTGACACTTAGCATACTCATGTGTTTGACAATGTATATATGTGAAGGTTCTCTCAATTCTCATTCCTTTGACATAAATCTACCATAAGTTTGACAAAATTCTAAAATTCCCCACCACTAAAATGCAAATACATTAAACAATCAAGCGGACTTTCACAGGGATGTAACAAGGCTTAGGGTAAAGGTAAGAGGGGAGCAAATGTTTTTAGAAATGAGGAGCTAAAAGCCATAGACTAAGAGCTGAAACAATTTCGATGCATCATACTACATCCCCTCGAACCTTATCAACTCATTAACAAAATAAATCCCAAAATGAAAAGAGATAGAGTCAAAAATCACAAATATCTTACAGTCCCACTGAGGCCAATCATGTTCTTCAAAAATTTTCCCTCTTTCTTTTCTCTTTTGTTTTTTTTTTTCTTTTCAAAGAGGAATAGCTAAGGGAATTCCATAACGAACTTTAAAATCAAACTCTCATCTAAACTTTACTCAATAAAACAAAGGATTTATCAAATATTTGCATCCCTACACCAAACAACCAAAATTCACTAAAGAGAACAACAATCCACCTTGCTAACGCCCTATCAAACTTAATGCAAAAGAATATAATGCTCCTCTAACCTTGGCTTAAGGGTAAGACAAGTATTTGGCCATGGGCTAAAAGTAGGAGGTTTAGATCAAGAAAAACAGTTACAGGCTCAAAGGGGTTAACAGGGGATATACTACATAACAAGGGTCGCTATTTGGTTGTGGGTTTCAAATAAATCAAAGAAAGAAAAATGCCTCAATCATATTGCCTAAATGCATATACGAAATGTGATCTTGAATGAAAATCAAGGCAAGTTCTAGAGAAATAACGTTAAGGAAGTCTCACACATGAAAGAAAATATGAGACTAATAATGATAAACAATCTTTAAAGACTCAAAGTCTCACGGGACATCTACCACAGTCAAAACCATCTCACTAGTTAACACATGCTAGAATTTCATGTAAAGACTTATGGGGAAAATCAATTTGCATTCAACATATCGTCAAAACATGGAATTTAGTTCGAAATTCATTCGCAAACTTTTATGCACAATCTAGGCGAATCAAAGGATCAAACTAACCCAAAGAAAACGACCAAATCTGTAAAAATCATCATCAGATGATTTTTTTTTAATTTTTTTGTGGTTTTTTTATGCATGCATGCTTGTACAAACAATGCAAACTAAAATGCAAAATAAACTTACAGAAGAAAGAAACTAAAATGCAACCTAGAAGAAAACTAAATGCACTATTTAAAACATAACTAAAATGAACACTACAAAAACTACCACTAAAAATATATAGAAAACAAAAAAACAAACAAACACATCATAACAAAAAAGGGGAGGGGGAGTAGTAGAAATTAGAATCAGAGAGGAGGAAGAGGAGGATAGGGTGAGAAATCACCCGAGAACTTTGCTGCACTAGACCCTTTCTTATGTGGTTCAACCGGATCAGTTAGCGTATGAACATTGACGTTTTCAATTGGTTGTCCCACTAGATATGGCTTTAATCGCTATCCATTGACTATGAAAACTCCGGCAGACTCACTCCATATCTCCACTGCTCCACTAGGTTGAGCTTTGCTAATGGTGAATGGTCCTGACCATCGGTATTTCATTTTACAAAGAAACAATCTCAACCTTGGGTTGAACAGGAGGACCATATCACCTTTTTCAAAACGTTTCGTCTCAATGTGTTTTTCATGTCATTTCTTAGTTTGCTCTTTGTGAATACGTGGATTTTCATAAGCCTCCAACCTTAGTTCATCGAGCTCGTTTAGTTACAGGAATCTTTGTTCTTCCACTGCTTTGAGATCAAAATTGAGTGTCCTTATAGCCTAATAAACCTTATGTTCCAGTTCCACTGGCAAGTGACAAGGTTTTTCAAACATTAACCAGTATGGTGTGGTGCCTAGAGGAGTCTTATAAGCGGTTTGGTATGCCCACAAAGCATCATCAAGCTTAAAGGACCAATCTTTATAGGATTGATCCACCTTTTTTTCCAATATGCTTTTCAATTCTCTATTCGAGAGTTCCACCTGCCCACCTGTTTGGGGCTGATGAGGCGCATCGAGCTTATGAAATATCTTGTATTTTTTTAAGAGTTACTCAAGAGGCTTGTTGCAAAAATGTGTGCCGTTGTCACTTAGAAGAGCTCTTGGTGTGCCAAATCGTGTGAAAATATTTTTCTGCAGAAACTTAAGGACAACTTTGGAATGATTTGTTGAGGAGGCAATGGCTTCCACCCACTTAGAAACATAGTCAACTGCCACAAGGATGTAAAGGTTGTTATGGGAAGGAGGAAAAGGACCCATGAAGTCTATCCCCCATATATCAAATAACTCTACTTCCAGTGTGCCACTTTGAGGCATTTCATGTCTCTTGGAAATGTTCCCTGTCCACTGACATCAGTCACATGTCATAACAAATTTCCTTGTGTCCTTAAAGAGTGTGTGCCAATAAAAACCTGGTTGGAGTACTTTCGCAATGGTTTTATCTGGTCCAAAGTGACCACCACAGGTTGAAGCATGGCAGTGGTATAAGGCACTACAGACCTCGTCTTCAAACAAGCATCTTCTATAGATCCCATCTTCGCATAGCTTATAAAGGAAAGATTCTTCCCACAAATAGTATTTCACATCTATAAAGAACTTCTTTCTTTGTTGGTAGGATAATCCTAGAGGTAGCACGCTGCACACTTTGAAATTCACCATATTAGCATACCATGGAGCAGCTTGTTGGGATATAGCTAATAACTGCTCATCAGGAAAAGAATCATCAATGGGAAGTTCTTCACTAGGAGTGGGCTCTGGGCTTAAATGAGGTAGATGATCGACAACCACATTAGCCAATCCTGCCTTGTCTTTGATTTCTGAATCAAACTTTTGAAGGAGGAGGACCCATCGAATGGGTCGAGGTTTGGAATCAGATTTCTTCATTTAATGTCTTAAAGCAGCATGATCCATGAAAACGATGACCTTGGAATTCACCAAATTGGACTGAAAATTTTCCAAGGCAAAGACAACTGCCAAGAACTCCTTTTCGGTCGTGGCATAATTGACTTAAGCCTTGTCAAGAGTGTGGCTCGCATAGTATATGTCATATGGTCTATTATCCTTTATTTGACCTAAAATAGCTCCTACGGCAGAGTCACTTGCATTGCACATTATTTCGAAAGGCAGCTCCCAGTCTGGAGCATGTAGGAGTAGTGATTAATGCCTCTTTTAATCCATGAAAAGCACTCAAGCATTCTTCCTTAAGTTCAAATGGCACATTCTTGACAACCAATTGAGTGAGACGGTTTGCAATCTTTGAAAAATCTTGTATAAATTGTCAGTAAAAACAGACATATCCAAGAAAACTTCTCACACCTCCTACAAAAGTTGGTGGCAACAATTTCTCAATTACCTCCACCTTCGCTTGGTCAACTTCAACGCCTTTGTTAGAAACAATATGACCAAGGACAACTCCCTTTTGCACCATAAAATGACATTTATCCTAATTCAAGACCAAATTCACATCTTCACATCTTTGCAAAGCCTTTGATAAGTTATTCAAGAAATGGTCGTACGTTGTGCCATACACAAAAAAATAATCCATAAAGACTTCCATTATGTCCTCAATAAAATATAAAAAGATAGCCATCATGCAATGTTGAAATGTCGCAGGATTATTACAGAACCCAAATGGCATTTGTCCATAAGCATACGTGTCATATGGACATGTGTAGGTAGTCTTTTCTAGGTCATTTGGGTGAATAGGAATTTGAAAGAATCCCGAATATCCATCTAAGTAGCAAAAACATGAGTTCTTCGACAATCGTTCAAACATTTGGTCAATGAAGGGAAGGGAAAAATGGTCTTTACGGGTGGCTTTATTCAATTTTCGATAACTGATACACATAAGCAACCTAGTAGCACTCATAGTAGGGATTAGCTGATTATTCTTATTTTTGGCGATAGTCATCCCTCCTTCCTTAGGTACAACATGGACCGGGCTTACCCACGCACTATCTGAGATACGGTAGATAATGCCAGCTTTAAGCAACTTCAAAAATTCCTTTTTAACCACTTCTTGCATGGGTTTAATCTCCTTTTGCTTCAATTGACGGCCTATGATCATCCTCCATCAAGATTCGATGCATCCAGAGGGAAGGATGAATCCTTTTTAAGTCATTTAGGGTGTATCCTATGGCTTTACAATGCTTCCTAAGCACTCTAAGCAAGCAATCAACCTAGGCAACATTCAAATTTGCATTCACAATCACAAGATATGTTGATTTTGGTCCAAGGAATTCATACCTCAGTGATGAAGGGAGAGACTTTAACTCTACCTCGGGAGCTTTTGCCCAATTAGACGAGGGTTTACTTTCATCTTGCAATAATTCCACCTTAGTGGAGGAAAGTGGAATTGGTGGAGAGGCTTCTAAGAATTTAGCAAATTCGGCTACTTCGGGGTTTTCATCCTCAGTAGTGCTATTATTCAACAACAATTGCTCAAGTGGATCATTAATGGTAGATGTTGTTTCTCGTATTAAACTATCAACCACATCAACCTTATTACATTCATCAGAAATAGAAAGAAACTTAGCAACCTTTAGTAAATTAAACTCCACATGAACATGACCCACATCAAAAGTTAGGGTACCATTTTTCACATCGATGCGGCACCCTATAGTGGCCAAAAATGGCCTCCCGAGAATGATTGGGGTCTATGTATTCTCTTGCATTTTCGAAATCACAAAGTCTACTGGTACATGTAAATTCCCTACTTTTATTGGGGCATCTAGGGTATTTTATAGAACGGTCCGCTAATTGCAAGGAGATAGTAGTTGGTCTTAACTCTACTAATTCTAGTTTTTCAGACAGAGAAAGGAGCATCAAGCTTAAGCTTGACCCTAGATCACACAAAGCACTATTTATAGGTGGATCCCCTATAAGGTAGGGAATTGAATACTGCCGGGATCCTTTTACTTAGTTGGAAGCTTATTTTGAATTGTTGCACTGCACTCTTCAGTCAAAGCTACCATTTCATGTTCTTTTAGCTTTCTTTCGTTTGACAAAATTTCTTTCAGGAATTTAGCATATGAAGGCATTTGGGTTAAGGCTTCAGTAAACGGTATGTTCATATAGAGTTTCTTAAGGACATCTAAAAAATTTCCAAATTGCATATCAAGTTTTGCCTTAGCCATCCTTTGAGGAAATGGTCAAGGTGGTATGTAGGGCTTTGGAGAAATGGTCTTAGGGTCCTTAGGAACCTCGTCAGGCTTATGCATGATATCATTAATTATTTCCTTAGAAGGCAAAGATATTTCTTTCTCAACATTCTTGACATGCTTATTCTTATCTTATGAAGATTCATTGTGGGTAATTTCCTTAGGCCTCTCTAGTTCTTACCTCCTTGTAGAAGCATTGCACTGCACTGCTCAAGCTTAGGTTTGCCAGGTAGTCTATCTATTGCCGTAGATGAAAAAGCAGCTTTCTGGGCAATCTAGTCCTCTCACATCCTATTGTGAGTTGTATGCACATCAACCTTGGTGGCTAATTGTTTAATGTACTCATCTTGTTTTTGTTGTGCCACAAGCATGTTTTCCATCATTAATTCTAAATTTGACTTTTGGGGCATATGAGAAGGGAATGTGGGTCTCTGAAAACCAGGGGGTACTCTAGCATTCATAGGTGGCATATTTACAGGGTTTGGATTTGACCTATAAGAGAGATTTGGATGATTCTTCCAACCTGGATTATAGGTATTAGAGTAAGGGTCATTGGTCCTTCTTGGGCTGAAAGTTTCAATATAATTAACTTCATCGGGGCTATAGGAAAAGGGGCTCCTAACTAGATAGTGCAAAGATATATGCATCTCACAAGGGGAAGGGGCATTAGAGTTTACAGCATTAACATTTCGTTGGTCCAGTCTTTTAGTCATAGCATCTACTTTAGCAGAAAGTAAAGCAAAAGCATCAACTTTTAGCTTACCTGCAACATGCCTAGGTTGGGCTCTTTCAGGGGACCATTAAAAGTTATTAAGCGCCATCTCCTTAATAAGGTTATAGGCTTCATCCTCGGTCTTACTCATTAAAGTTCCTCCTACCGCCGCATCAGTAGTGGACCTCACAGCTTAGGTCTCACAGTTATAAAAAGGCATGGATAATCATCCAGCGCTGTAGACCATGATGGGGGCACAAACGTAGTAAATCCTTAAAATGTTCCCAGGCTTCATAGAACGTCTCATCCTCTTTTTGCAGAAAGATGGTGACTTGATTTCTTAGGCTTGTTGTCTTGCTTAGAGGGAAGAATTTGGCGAGGAAAGCACTTATCAACTCATCCCAAGTAGTTATACAACCAGACGGTAAAGAGTGCAACCAAGCCCTCGCTTTATCCCTCGATAAGAAAGAGAATAAGCGCAGGCAAATCGCATCACTGGAGACTCCGTTTAACTTTAGCGTATCGCAGACCTCTAAGAAAACCAAGAGGTGTAGATTCGGGTCTTCCAAAGGAGTTTTGACGAACTAAGATTGCTGCACCATGGAAATAAGTGCTGGCTTGAGCTCCAAGTTATTGACATCCACAGCAGGCCGAGCTATGCTTGAGGCAATCCCTTGGACTCCGGGAGCAACGAAATCACGAAGGGTCCTTATTTCTTCACCGGTCATGTTTGAATTCCTTCTTGCTTTGCGCCTTTGTTCTTCGATCCTTTGATTTTTCCACAAGCAAAAAGTCCTCTCTATCTCCGGATCGGGCTCGTAGAAAATCATACATCGCGTAAACTAGGAAAAATTCCTGTAAGCAGTTCCACCAATAGTACCAACGCAATTAAATAGGAAAAAGAAAACTAACAAGAAATCAAAACAAAGCAAACCAATAAAAATGCTTAGTCACGTTCTTAAGACAATAATTAAAAGTTAAGCAATTTAGTTCCCGGTAACGGCGTCAAAAACTTGATCAACACTGCTGCAAGCGCATGGGTGTTCGTAATATAGATAAAGATATCATTCCTCAGCGACTAAAGTAATCTATCGAGCCTAGTGTTGTCAGAATATGCTAAGCAAAACTCAATTTCAAATGGATTCGATTAACTACAGCAAATAAACTTGTTTAAATCAATAAGAGAAAAACGTCTTGGAATTTTTGCAGTTATAAAAGAGAATTGGACCAAATGAATAAACATGTGCTATTCTCTAATTGGTTACTTGCAAAGAATTGTACTCTTGTCAAGAAACTTGATCTATTCTTTCGAAATCAATCAAATTTGCCTAAACTAAGCAAACGTCGTTCTTTCAAACTAATTTGACTTAATCCAAGTTTAATATATTCTATTACTTACTAGCCCTCCTAACATATAAATCTTTCTTTTGAGATGAATTTATGCTATGTCTATTCAAGTAGTCCAACAACCAAACATTGTTTTTCGAATGTTCACTCGATTGTTTCAAATGTGCAAGCAAATTTTAGCCAAAAATCAACTCACAACATGAATAACACTTGATAGAACGAAATCAAACCAATCACGAAAATAAGGACAATTCTTTAAAAATCAAACCATGATCCAATAACAATTCCAAAAACTACTCAAACATGGTAAAAGATAAACTAACCAAAAAAATCGGCGAAATCTTGACTGGAAGGGACTCAACTGAGGTGACCTTCTCCAAGGGCTTGGAACCGCCTCATGATCAAAACTCTCACACTCAAAACTCACTTAAAACTAAACTAAGAACAAAATTTGAGAGCAAACTAATCTAAACCAAACTATTTGCTTCCTTTGCTTTGGAGTTGAAGTTGAGTTCTTTGTAATGCTGCAAACATCTATATTTATAAAGAATTTCAATTGATCTCAGCCACACAGGTAAGGGAAAACGAAGAGCCAATAGTTGTAGGCACACCACGATCCGTGGCTCCACCACGGGCTGACCGTGGTCTGTGTTGGATATGAAATTTAGCACTTTCTTTGCTCTATGATCGTGGCATAACATGGATGTCTGTGGGGAAGGCCACAACATATCCATTAGAGGGAAAATGCTGGGTAAAAAGTTTAGAAATTCTGCAAAACACATAAAACAATTACAGTCAAGCATAAATCGGGAATATGAGAGTAAATAACATCATTAGGCACAAAATCCTCCTAAAAACGAGCCAAAATAGCCCTAAAAAGGTGTACATATTAAGAACTTATCAAATACACAGGAAGAGAAGTCGCCCCTCTGGTACACCCCATTTTGGGCTTTAGGGGGCAAGAGGTGAACCCCGCAGGAATGATTTGCCTCCCACTGCGCTTTGGGGACAAGTTCAAGGCAAGAAACATAGAGGTGGATTTCGTGTTAGTCATCATCCCCATGACCGATAATGTCATTCTGGGGCGACCAACTTTGCACAAGGTGAATGCAGTCATTACCTCATACTTGCTTCAGCTTCAGTTCGAAGCTGATGATTGGAGTGTTGGTAAGTTACAAGGAGACCAACGGAATGCTCGAGGCTGCCCCACCGAAGCCCTAGTGATACACACGCTTGCTTCAGTCGAACCCAATCGACTACTCCCTGAGGCCGTCGACGGTGTAGAAGAAATCCCCCTGGACAAGGGACGTCCTGATCAGACAAGTCTATCGGGCTGAGAGATGGAGGCCACAACTAGACACTCCTTAGTTAACCTCTTATGGGAGTGTTGAGATGTCTTTGCCTTCGATCATGAGGAGATGCTTGGCATTGACCCCACTATAATGGAGCATTGACTGAATGTGGATTTGACTCCCAAACTGGTGATCCGGAGAAAGTGACACATACGTTTCGAGAGGTCGCGGTGGCTACCACTGAGGTGCAAAAGTTACTAGGGGCTTGCTTCATTAGGGAATGCCAATATCCTGAGTGGATTTCTAAAGTAGTCCTTGTGAAGAAGCCCAATGGGACCTGGAGGATGTGCATCGACTTTACAGATCTGAACAAGATATGTCCGAAAGACAGTTACCCATTACCGAAGATCGACAAGTTCTTCAGTAACTTGGTGTACGCAACTGCAGTGAGTTTTATGTACGTATTCTCGGGGTATCACCAGATTCCCTTATGCCTCGAGGATCAAGAAAAGAGCGCGTTTGTTAGCGACTGGGGTCTACATTGCTACAAAGTAATGCCCCTTGGGCTAAAAAATACAGGGGCCACCTACTAGCGCTTGCTAAACAAACTTTTCAAACCCCTCATCGGGTAGACCATGGAGGTGTATATAGACAATATGATAGGTAAGAGTATGCTTGATGCCGAGCACGATAAGGATTTGCAGAATACGTTCGAGGTCCTCCGGATGTTCGACATGAAGCTCAAGCCAAAGAAGTGCATCCTTGTCATCTGGCCAGGGAAGTTTCTCCACTTTATGATCAGCAGTCGCAGGATAGAGGCTGATCCGGACAAAATTCAAGCAGTGCTAGACATGATACCTCCATAGAACACCAAGGAAGACCAACGGCTGATTGGCTGTATTGCATCCTTGGGACGTTTCATGTCCAGATCCGCAAATAAATGTTATCCTTTCTCCCACATCCTTCAGAGGTGTGCCAATTTTGTTTGGGACAAAGAAGCTGTTGAGGCGTTCCAGGCACTTAAGGCATACCTGGCTCATTTATTGAAAATAGCTAGCCATTTCCTTGCAAGACACTCCTACTTTACCTGGCCGTATTAGAATAGGTCGTGAGCGCGGTCCTAGTAGTAGAGAGAGCCAACGAACAGATCCCAGTTTACTACGTAAGCCATGCCTTAGTTGGGGCTGAGCCACACTATCCCCTAATCGAGAAGTTTGCTTATGTGCTGGTGATGGCTACTCGGAAGCTGCGACCTTACTTCGAGGCACATAAGGTGACTGTTCTCACCGACAAGCTTCTAAAAAATGTTTTGCAAAGGCTAGACGCCTCCGGAAGGCTCTTGAAAGGGGCAATGGAGTTATCTCAATGTGATTCGTCTTCGAGGCGCAAAGAGTAATTAGTGGCCCAAGCCTTAGCGGGTTTCTTAGCTAAAAGCGCCAATGGCCCTCATAATACGGCCTCGCCTCACCCCTCATGGAATATTTACATGGACGGCTCATCCACTAAGGATGGTAGTTGCGCTGGCCTTATCATCGAAAGCCTCTAGGGAGAGCCGCCAGAGCACGTACTGAAGTTCATGTTTACGCATCTAACAATGAAGTTGAGTATAAGGGTCTGATGGCAGGCGTGGAATTGTGTCACACCGTAGGGGCGGACTCGATTCGAGTATTCTCAGATTCTCAACTCGTGCTTAGCCAGCTCAATGGCGAATATAAGGTGAAAGATGGCACTATGGAGGTCTATGCATGGCGGGTGTGCGAAGCTACATGGCTATTGAAGTATTTCTCGATAACGCACATACTGCGGTCGGAGAATTGATAAGCCGACATGCTATCAAGGCTGGCTAGTTCTTCTGATGACGGGAAACCGAAACGAATCTAGTGGGAAACTTTGACGGAGTCGAACATCAATCCTGAAGAAATACTTTGGCTGGATAGAAGTTCCACTAGGATGGATCCCATTCGCACGTACTTGGTAGACAACACACTACCCCTGGACTCCAAAGAGGCCGACCGCGTAAAAAAGCGAGCAAATTTTCAAATTGTATGACGGGATCTTGTACAAGCGGTATTATGCCTGACCGCTTTTACACTGCATGACCTCGGAGATGGGGAAGAAGATACTTGAAGAGTTGTATGATGGAGTATGCAGTTCTTACATTGGTAGGGGCGCCATAGTAGTTACCGCAATACAGACTGGCTACTACTAGCCTTCCCTACGTGAAGATGCTATGAACTTGGTTTGGACCTGTGATAAATACCAGAAGTTTGCCACCATCCAACGATGGCCCACCACACCCCTGACACCGATCATTAGTCCCTTACTGTTTGCCATTGGGGGCGTAGACATACTGCGACCTTTCCCTAATGCCACGGGCCAACGCAAATACCTCATTGCCACGCAGACTACTTCGTAAAGTGGGTAGAGGTCAAGGTTGTCCCCTCCATTACCGTCGCAGAGGTCCGAAAGTTTGTCTGGAAAAATATCATCATCCACTTTAGCGTTCCTCGAGCAATGATCTTCAACAATGGGCGGCAGTTCCACACAACAAAGGACGCCGGTTACCTTAACATCTTGGGTGTCAAGCTCGGTTCATCGCAGTGGCCCATCCTCAAACAAATGGCTAGGCTAAAGACACAAAATAAGGTCATCCTGCACAGCTTGCAAAAGAAGCTTGATGAAGCTAATGGGAAATGGGCCGAGGAGCTACATGGCATCCTGTGGTCAATCCATACGATCGAAAATACGGCCACACCCATTGTCTTACCACATTCCAAGAAGAACTTAATAACGTAGCCCTTCGAGAGGCTCTTGTTCTCCTACTCTCTATTCGAGGTGATACCCTCCTCAAAGAGACACTCTACAAACTCCGAGTCCCATGGCTCCATGATTACACAGTCAAGCTCCATCCAATCAAGATTGGAGATTTCGCCCTTCGTCGAACAGAAGTTGTGTCATGTGTAGGAGAACGCGATACGGTCATGACAAATTGGGAAGGCCCGTACAAAGTAACAGAGCAAGTACAGATGAGCACATATCGTCTGGAGATCCCCAAGGGCACCTGCATCCCTAGAACCTAACATAGCAGTAATCTGCCGAAGTATTATTAATAGCAATGTTTTTCTACTTCAAGCTTGATGTAATGTACTGATGTATTTTTCCCAATACATACATTGGCCGTAAAGGCACTTATTGGCCCAACCAGCTCATCTCCACCTTTAGCCCCCAAAAGGAGGTAAGGGTCCTACAACATGTAGCCCCGAAAAAGGGCTAAGGGTCCTACAGCACGGCTAAGGGGTCGGTCACTACACCTTTAGCCCCCAAAAGGGCTAGGCTCCTATAGCATGGCCTAGGGGATGGTCACTACACCCTTAGCCCCCCCAAAAAAGGCTAAGGGTCCTACAACATGGCTAAGCGGCCGGTCAGTACACCTTTAGGCCCCAAAAAGGCATAAGGGTCCTACAACATGGCCTAGGGGACGATCGTTGCACCCTTAGCCACCGAAAGGGGCTAAGGCTCCTATTGCATGCCGTGAGGAAAATCCAATTCTTATCAGTTGTTGTTTCCCTTGGGGGTCAGAGGCTAATAGACCACCAAACAATTGTAAAATAGATATGAAGGTAAGTGTACAAACAGAGACAAGTGAAACAATAAGTTAAGAAGTAAGCGCCAAAAGATTTCATTAGATATGCGCGACGGGCATAAACACCATTGTAGGATCAGCAAGTCGAAAACGAAAAACAGAAACAAGCAAAGACCCTTGTATATCAGATGTCAAGGTCCTCATCATTACTCTCCTCACACGCCACAACCTCATCACCTTCGCTATCAGGAGTCGCATCCTCACCGTCAAGGGCCGTGGTCTCCTCATCGCTTAGGCCGTCTTCATCGGGCACGAGCGATATGAAATCCTCCAGTTCAGAGTTTCGACCCTTGGCTTGATCTTGGTGGAGGTCCTCAATGTACATAACGTACGCCTTGAAGTAGCCTTCCTGTCAGAAATTGTCAGGGGCCAAGGCCATCAAGAATTCCCACAAGAATTCTGTGCGGTCCTTATGCCCGCACCAGTGACCCTGCTGCTCGGCCTTGGCTGCCTTCTTATTTCCCGTAGTGGACTCGACCTCTATCCTGACAAAGGCCTCTTTCAGCTAATGCCACAACTCGGTCTTATCGACCTCCCAGGTCTCATTTTCCCTTTTGAGCTTTTCCTAGCAGTCCTTGTACTTGGCCGCCGACTCCTTCGACTTGTGGCGCTCCATCTGGAAGTCGCCAATCTACCCCTGCAGAAGGGCATTGGATCTTTGGAGGTCACAAATTTTCTTCTGCAAGGGCGGGACAGACGGTGTCGACCTCACGGCCTTCAACGCCGGACAAAGGTCTGGCAAATGACATGACATGATTAGCCAAGGAGAGGAGAGAACGACAAAAAAGAAGGGAATAGAGAGCGACGTGATCTCACCTCAGCAATGGCCACTTGCTCCTCGGTGACCTTGGTTGGCTCTACGTAATCGGAAGGGGTCAAGTCCCATGACTTTTGCTAGGCACCCCACCAGGGTTGCGTTAGCTAGAGGATCAGCCCCTAAGAAGTCAACGGCCTGAACTGTTATATTCAGGGAGGCTTCCCCTACTCGATGCTGGGCGGCCCGCTGGCTCTTACAAGAGCCACCTTAAGAGGGAGATGGTATTGCTTCTTTAGAAACCGCCCACTCTTCATGCGCCCTTCACAAGGACGGTGTCGAGGTCCTTAAGCCGTTAGTAGGGGGATGGGTCGGCCTTCATAGGGGTAGGGATCCAAGTCGTGGCCACTTCTTACCCCTCCTCTGAGCGTGGGCGCTTATGACTGTCCACGCGAGGAAGGCTTAGTGATGCCAGCGGAGGTCTACGGCCATGAATTGTAATCCTTGGCGCCTAACAAACATGTCAAGTCAATACTCACACTTATGGAAACTGAAGAAAAAAAGGGATGAGTGATAGAAAGACTTATTACGACAAACCTTCCTAGCCTAAGCCTTGACATACCGACGTCGTTCCTCCTCACAGCGTCCCTCGTTCTCGACCACTATCTCGTCTCCAGTGGCCTGCCTGCTATCGAAGGGCGAGAGCATCTCCCGAGTTTGTTCTGCACAAGATAAAAGGAAATCATGTCAGAACTAGGGGAAGAATAGCACAAAGAGAAGACATGAAATACCCTTAGAGTAATTCTGTAGTATAAGGAGGTCGGCCGCTGCAAGGAAGAGGTCGTTCTCAAAATATGACAATTTAGGAAGCTGGTTCAGGGGCTCCCTATCACTGGATCTAACCCGCCGGTGCTCGAGTTCATTTCTTATATCTACTATCCAGGACATGAAAGATGGAAGTGGCCTCGGGCGGTCATCTTCTCGCACATAGTACTAAAAATAACGTGCGGTCTTTGCTTCCTCCATAGTCGACTCCCCAAAAGGGTTACAGACTGGCTTTCCATCGTTCTAATTAGGCAGGTCCCCCCAACCCGTGGCGTGAAGAACAAAGAGGAAGTCATACTTCCAGTTTTTCAGCTTGGACTTCTTTTCGATGGTCGTCATGATGCCCTTCCTACTGTCAAAGCTATACCACCCCGTATCCCCGGTTTCTCTCGGAGCCTTCTGAATGGTATGGACCAAACTGAAAGTTGGGCCTATATAAGAAATCCTACGCAACTCCCACGTCATAATGAAGGAGCAAATGTTGTGCCAGGGCGTAGGCACCACTTGCGCGGATGCTAGCTCGTACTTATTCAAAATCTCTACTTTGACCGGGTGGGGTGGAAACCTTAGGCTGTAAGAAAAATCCACTCGATAGATCGCTATACATCCAAGGGGCGGCTTATTTGTAGTGGCAACGCGATCAAGGATGATGAACTTGTACATGACGGGAAGAAGATATTTGTCCTCTAACGCTGGTTGCTTAAGGTTGTGCATGACCTTGGGGTTAGGGAAATAGGTGCTCGACCCATCCTGAAGGCCCGAGCACGTAGGAGCCCCTGGGAAATCTGTTCATTGGGCCACAATCTCTGGGATTGGCTCTTTCTAAGCGCGATCTCTCTTAATGGTGAAGACTGACGAGCGGGAACCAGATGAGCGGCCCTCGCTTCTTCTCGTGGAAGAGCTAGTGCTACACACCTCAATATTCAGTCTACGGGAGTCCGACGCAGAGGAAGAGTTACCTTCTAAGTACCCTTTGGCCATGAGCTCCTGAGGATTCTTTAAACGAGCGACTGTTTTTGTCCTTGCCAGCATGCGTTCCTGGACATCAGTCATATGAGAAATAGCAATGTCAATTTCCCCAGGGTAAACGAACTCCTCAACTAGACCATGAAAGAGCACTGGGCTTATATATAGGCACGACGTAGGGAATTTTCTTAGGTTCCCTAAATTGGTTCTTTAGGGGAACGCACGCAACCACCCGGCCATCAGTTAAGGCCGGGAGGTTTGGAAACGGCGGGTGACCACTCCGCATCTGGGGATCAGTCGGCCTCTTCTGGTCGGTTCAACTCGATGAGCATGAAGATGACATGATACAATCAACTAATATAATACAACTACAACCTCCAAAGGGGTTCCAAGGGCGTGTAGCTGCGATAACTAAAGAGAAGAAAAATGGAGGTTGAAGATGCACAAAGATGCACACAACCCCTTTGAAGATATGAAGGAAGAGTTTGAAGGTGCTGCTGGGAGGTTGAAGGCGGATGGAGAGGAGGGCAAAATCTCTCTCTCTAGAAAACTTATTTCTCTCTCTAAGCAAGTTTGAGTTTGTGATCGAATGAACTCTCCCAAATAATCCAACTCTGTTTATATTAAGAGTGGGAAGGCGAAAGGACAATATGCACCCTAGGCATTGATAGGGCCAGAACGCCATTCAGTCCATGACATGTGACCAAAACACTCATGATCTCCCAGTACACCCTTAGCCCCCAAGGGGATAAGGGCCCTACAGCGCGGCATTGGAGCCATTCGCAGCATCCTTGGTCCCCAAGGGGCTAAGGGTCCTACAGCGTGGCCTAGGGTCCATTTTCTACATCTTTGGCCCCAAAAAGGGCTAAGGGTCCTCAAGCACAGCCTAGGGGTTGGTTGCTACACGTTCGGCCACAAGGGGCTGATGATCCTGTAGCACGATCTAGGGACCAGTCGTTATACCTTTAGCCCCCGAAGGGCTAAGGATCCCATAGTACGACCTAGGGACCGTTCGCTAGACCCTTGGCCCCCAAGAGGCTAAGAGTCTTACAACACAGCCTAGGGGTCGTTCGATGTACTTTTATCCCCCAAGGGGCTAAGGATCCTATAGCATGGCCTAGGGGCCCCCGTTCGCTACACCTTTAGCTCCAAGGGGCCAAAGGCCCTTAAACACGGTCTAGGGGCTGGTCCCTACGCCTTTAGCCCTTAAAGGGCCAAGTTTGCTCGATTTTAGCTCCTCAAGGACCTAAGGAATCTAAGATACAGCCTAAGGGCCCCGCGTTATAACCATAGCAAGGAGGGAAAGTGCCAAGGATCTAACGACAGGACCGCGGCTTGGCGCTATGCCCTTGACCCTCAAGAAGCTAAGGGTCCACAACTGGACCTCTCAGCTGATCGTGAAAGCAAATGGCATGGGAGTCAGTTGTTCCTAGCTCAACCCTATACTAGAAAGAATGTGAAAACATTGAAGGAGAAACCAAGTCCTTGCAACTCTTCATTGCCATTACAGGTAATTACAAGACAACCTCACAGAAGGAAAGAACGAAACAAAGAAGCGAGCTACAATAAAGCCTAAGACTACTCGTTATCACTAGAATAAGGTGGGGCATTATTTGACCCCGTGCTTTCCTCTTGAACACCCGCATGCTCAGGCCTCACTCCTGGGTTGGCCGGTCTAGGGCGTTGAGCGTACAAGAGGTCGTGTCGATTAAGCTGTAGCCAAGCTTCAAAAATAAACTGCCATAGGCACACAAGGGCTTCAAGTCCTCCACTAGGGCCTTGCACAATATGCTTAGTTCCAAAGCCTCATTGACCACCATAGCATAGAAGACGGCTTGGACCATTTCCGGAATGCGGAAGTCACGTGGGGCCTCCTCTGCATCAGAAAGGACGAAGTCCGGACATAGATCGTGGCAATTCTCCGGAAGTGGCTAAGAAGGGGGCGCGGCCCTCCTTAGGTGCCAATTGAAAGTTTCCCTGACATGGTCGGCCATCTCCTCAGTACTAAGAAAGTAAGGGTACACCATAATGAGAAATCTCTTGTAAGAAAGAAACTGGCACACAGAGGATGGAACACAACTCCTAACGCCATTTGATACACCACAAGTGGAGGATTCCCATACCACAATCCAACCTCAGGGATCGGGTCCCGTTGGAAAACCCACCGGTATGAAAGCCAATGCCTAGGTGTCGCCCCTGGATAGGGCACTCTGACAGCGGCCCGCTTCCCGATGTTTGCAGATAGTTGCTTGCGCACGCATTTACTCCACATTCAGCCTGACTACCCGTCCGACACAACGCGCAGGCAGAATGTGAGTGTTCAAATAATCAAAAAAGAATGAGTTCTCGTGTGGGGCCCACATGTGTGACTATGGGCCAAGCCAAGCTGGGTGCACCCGGTCTTTGCAAGGTCCTTATGTCCCCATTTAGTAGCCCAATGAAGCCAATAGTCCAGTGGCACATTATGGAAGCATCCAATGCAAGATTACTATTGTGCTGCTTTGCTACAGGGGCAATAAATACCCCCTACCTACCTCGGAAAGAGGGGATCGCTTTTCTAGTACATTCTGTCATTCATCATAAATTCTATCCTTTATGTTGTCGTTTACTGGGATCCCTACTGACTTGATCGTCGGAGAGGCATTCCGCCGGGGTGCCCTTTTTGCAGGCTCGACATTCGAGGAGAAGGCCATCAGGCGCTCCATATATGCCATCATGTAAGCCCTCTATCGTTCCCCATCGTCATCAGCAAAAGACAAGAAAGTCCTAAAACATAGAGTAAGCAATCTATATATTAGATCACTATCCAATTGAATAAGAGACCTATCATGTGGAGGTCAAGGTCTCATATAATCAATCATCTAGCTAGGTTGCATAAATTTTTCAAAAGTTGAATTTCTAAAGTAAGAAAATTACATGTTCATAATCCGAGCTTATACGCTATTGGACAAAAATAGATCAACTGTTTTTCTTGGACTGAAAAGTAGAATTTTACAGGGTAATTTTTTTTTGATAAACCATCACTGAGTTTTGAGAAGTTAGATTCACTAGAAAATTTATGTGGAGGATGGTTGCAAACCCCTGAACAGTGTTGGGCTAATTAACTTGTTCATATGAATTTTTTGAAAAAAATAAGTAAACATCTTTTTAACACATTATAGAAATGTATATAACTTGATTATGTGAATTTCAAGGGGATGTTTAATTCAGTTGTCGAAATCTCAAGCAATTGATTCCTGTTTTAGTTTAAATAATCACAACCATGGTCCCAATTAACTTCTTAAAGGGTCAGCTCCTCAAAAATCGTGAGTGGATTGCCCCCCCAAAAAAATAAAAAATTAAAGCTGAAGTTGTTCATGTCTAATAAAAAAGATTGGTTTATTTTTTTCGATAGTCCCAAAGTTTGAATTATTTACATCTAATTTTTTGATATATGCATTGGATAACATTTGTAGAATCCCATTATGTGGACTAGTTAGGAGGTTAGTGTCAATCTAGTAATTTGCACTAGCTAACCTCTACATGCACATGGTAACACTACATTTTAAAAACAAGAGATTTGCATCCTCTATCTCCACCTAAAAAAGTGGACAGTGTGAGTCAGCATTCATACCCCTATGAGACAAGGTACCACTTGTGGGGGGAGGCTGATGACATGATTCCCATAGAAACAATTTTATCTTTAGCACACATGTAATGGGTAACACTGCATTTTAAAAACATGGGATTTGCATCTTCAATCTCCACCTGACAAAGAGGACAAAGTGGGTCGATATTCATACCCCTATGAGACAAGTTACCCCTTGTGAGGAGAGACTCATGAAATAATTGCCATAGAAACAGTTTTATCTTCAGCATAATGTCAAGACTCCAAAACCATTTATACTCTTAGAGGGGGATTTGTCATATCCAATCTGTCAGCTGCCTAAATTAGCATTCTTTGTGGAGAATTCTCCATTTCATGATAAGCCCCAACACATAGAGTTAGGGTAAGGTTAAAGGGTATTAGTGGTACCTAAAATCGTTTGCATATGGGTCATGTCTACCAGTAAGTTAAGTCTGGTAGTGTCCTATTCCCTATCTCTTGTGATGAAATGCAACAATGTAAGAGACGCGTCAAGGAGAGGATTTTCCAAGATACCAAGAAAATTTGCTAGTCTATAATTCACACACCAATTTTCAAGTCAGGAATTAATATTCTTGCCATTCTCAACTTTCCATCTAGTTTCTTTTCTAAATTGATGGTGATTTTTGAGGATACATTTCCACGCCTAATAATCCGCTTTTCTTGGTTTTGCTGAGAAAAAGGTATCATCCTTTGGATATTGTGCATGCATTTGCTCTAATTCGAAATCTTTGAATATAGAATAATTTTCAGGTTAGCTTATTGAGAAACGCAGTATTAGTTGCAGTCATTTTTCTTAAACCAAATTCCCCTGCATTTTTAGGGTTACAAATCTTATTCCGAGCCACCATAGGTATACCTTTGTTATCATTGAATTTTTTCCCCAAAAATCTCTACTTATCTAGTCAATCTGATGAGATGTTTCCTTAGACAATGGAAAACATTGCATTGTGCGCAAGCATGGATTCTATCTTAGCAAGGATGAGAGCAACTCTACCAGCTTTAGAGATGTGGCTTGACTTCTATGTTTGTAAGTTTTCAGCTGGCCAGTTAACTATTTCAAAGAATGTTTCTATCTCAGGTCTTCCATTGAATACTGGACAACCAAGTTATTTGTCGAGATTATCTTGATGTGCAATATTAGGGACAAAAGAGACAATTGTCCCGTATTAGGTTGTGAGACTATTTGAAAACGTTAAAGATGACTTATGAAAGTTAATGAGTTGGCCAGAATTTTTTGGCAAATTTTATTCAAAATATTGTTTAGTTCTTGGCTTGATTCTAAAATAGTTCTGCAAAAGAGGAGGCTATCATCCATCAAGAGCAAACATGGGATTTTGTCCTCTTATGGGGAAATTTTAATGTCAATTCCACATTTTCTTCTATACAGTGCTTTTCGAAGGGGCCTAGTAAATATTTCCATACAGATAATAAATAAAATAAGGAGAAAGCAGATCTCCTTAGTGAACGCCTCTGGTTGGTTTTAAAAAATCCACAAAAATCGTCATTGATAATAATTGAATATGATACTGTAGATATCCATTCTTTAATCCATTCAATCCATTTGGGATGCAATCCTAAAATATGTAGGGCCTTGAACAACAAATTATATTCTAGTTGATCATAAGCCTTTTTGATATCCAGTTCAAGAGCAACCCACGCTTTCTTTCCTTTCATATTCTTGAATTCATTCAAAATTTTATGGTTGAGGAGGATATTATTGTGACTAGATCGGTTTGGGACCAAAGTGCTCTGGACTTTATCAATATATATTTTTTTTTTCCAAATTGCCGTTATTGTATTAGCTAAGATCTTTGAAATAAATTTGTGAAAATTATTGCAAAGACTAATTAGGTAAAATTGAATAGCTGATACAGGATTGGTTACTTTTGGAATTAATGCAATGACCGTTTCATTTATTTGCTTAAGCATTTTATCTTCCGGGGAAAATTATCCAACAGCACCACAAACTTCTTTGCAGATGCTATGCCAATAATCTTGAAAAAAGGTTGTTCCAAAACTATCAGGTCCCAAAGTTTTGAATTTATCTTTTTGGAAGATAGCCTCTTCGATTTTTGAATCTTGAATAGGTTTTAGAAGTAATTCATTACCTTCTTCTATAACCGTATGACACATTTTCAGATCCATTTCAGTGATATCAATCCGGGTTGATTTAAATCTTTCCATGAAATTATTGATAAACATGCTCTTAACTTGGGCGGGCTCATCCACCCAAACATGTGATGCATCTTTGATCTTACAAATTCTACTTCTAACCTTTCCTTCATAGTTTGATGGAATTATTGCGAGTTCTGATCTCCATTGGCAAGTCATTCTTTTTTGGCCATTTTCCTCCAATATTTCTAATTAACCACGTGCATTTTTTTCCCTTTTCTTGATTAGTCCAAAATGCCAATTATTTAGGTTAGTAATATTTGGATTTTGCACTAGTTTTGTTTCAACATAAAGGGGTTTATTTGTATACCTTTTCTGAGACAATCTATACATAGGACTGCCTTGAATTCTGATAAACAATTTTTTAAAACAATATAATGAGTATCTTGGTATTGCGCCTAAAAATGTTGATATTTGAAATTAGCGCCCCTTCTAGGTGAATGAGCAGACTCTGTATTATAATAACACGAAAGTATGTGCTAAGTAGGTAAATGGACCACTAGATATTAGGTAATTTGCGAATAAATGTGCACAGTCTTCCCTAAAAATAACTTTATCAAGCTTCCTATAAATTAATTGACCTCTTACGAATTTAATTAGTGTAAATGTTCGACCCTGGACATTGGCATTAATACAGTTGCAATGTCTTAGAAACTCTAATCCTTTGAGTTTTTGTTAAGCATAATGGGGTCCTTCCAATCTTATCTGACTGATGGAGCATTTCATTAAAGTCTCCCATTATGCTCCAGGGTAAATTAATCATAGTGCTAAGTTGTTTGAGATGTTGCTAGAAAGCACCTTTATCTCGTTCCTACGCAGGCGCATGATAGCAAAAACTGTTTGGCAGTAGATTTATCGGTTAGATGGCAATGTATTGTTCTACTTTCTTTACCTACAACATGCATGTCAACATTAGTTGAATTCCAAAGGCACCATATTCCCCCAGCATGATTTTCTGCAGGGAAGGTGCCGAAGTTAGAGAACCCCAACTTCTAACAATTAGTTCAACAATCTATTCATTGACCATGGTCTAATTCTTCAGGTAATGAATATTCTTATCTCCACCCTTAATTTGGATTTTTTCGCACCTTGAACATTCGAAAAATATAATTTTTATGAATACATAACGATAAACACAATGTTTATCAGATGGTTTGTCTATTGATCCTCAGAATTAGTCAATCTCATGACTTTGGAAATGAGGAGTAAATACTCAATTCTTTTCACCAGAAAGATAAAAACAATCGATGTAACTTTTACACAGGTAAGTAATGCTTTTAAATATACATACATAGCCATGCTTAGTATAGAACTAGAAGCTCTAGCGCACGGATCTATCAGACCAATGGCCTTGGGAGTTGAGCTAAAAGCTTTCTTCTCCTCTCACCTTAGAATTTTGCAGAATAAATGATGCAGAGTAAGTAAAATGAAACAAACAGAACTTCATAGTTGACAAATTGATCCAAGTATAGTCACAGTGACCCACAATGGATGGCAAAAGATACCAATAAATTGAAGACTCAAAGGATCCAAATGGATCGTTCCATGGACTGGCCTTGGGTCACAAAGAGAAGTCCTTATGTTATCACCCCATAATCGAGCCATATGCATCACTATGCAAAATTCCTAGAAGACAAGCTCAAGCGCAAAGAATACCATTTTACCAATAACCTCACAACTACTAATTAACATCAAGGTAACATAGTCAGGATCAAGCCCATAAAAACAATTTTCCCAAATTAAAGGCACTAAGTGAAAGATTCAGATATGGATGCTTGAAAAAGGAGACACGATTTTGGATCAATGGAGCTCAATAAGAAGAAAACAATTCATTTCAAATTTGTGGAAAGTCAAACTTTTTTCCAGACAAAATAGGTTCCTGGAGGGCACGAGTGCACTGCACTGTGCACGACAAGGGGTTCCATAGCTGCATATATAGGGAAGGTATCATATAAGAAGTGGGGTTACAATAAGGAAAAAAAAGATATGAGAAGGTTGTTTAAATATATGAGTGCTTTTGTTTTTTATTTTACGTTGCTAGGTTTCTCCTTGAAGTAATTTAATTTGAATTTTTTTTTTGATTTGTCAGAATGCCCAAATATCATGCTCAAAACAGAAAGCAAAGTGCTCAACAACTTGAATATTGTGCTTAAGAGACAGTATCAAACATTTAAACTAAATATATATACTGTTACCCAGATATTTGATGTCCTTTGCGATGAAAATTGTTTCCATAAGCAGTATTTTTTTTCAAATTCTTGATTAAATTTTTTGATTTGCTGGTTGTTTGACTTTGTGTTATTAGATCTTTGTTTCTTTATCTGAATTTTGCGTACCTTTACTTCTAGATTTTGCTCAAGGGCTCTGATTTTCCATGTGGAAAGAGTTTTTTCATGCAATTTTTTGTAAGTTATCATAACAAATGTTTTACAATCATCCATAGTAAGCCCACACAAACTTGTAATTTCAGTAAGTTTCGTGAGACTACTCTTAGCAGACTAAGAGTTTAAGATTATGGCATCACCTTTTTTTTGGGGGGGGAGGGGGTAAAATTTGCTCCTTAAACCCCCTTTATCCAACCTCGCTCACAGGCTCAGCATACCATATATTGCAAATTAAATAGTACATAGATCAAACATTGTGTTTTAAGATTAAACTATTAAAAAGTAATATTTACCTGATCCTTCATTTCATTAGAGTATAAGAAATTCAGGATTTAACTGATTTTTAGAGGGCTAGTCCAAACAGTAGATATAAAATGACTGAAGTTCTAGGAGCAGAATGCACAGATGAGATGACTGAATAGCCGTCCCTGAATGCAAGGAGATTTCCCTGCCTTGAGAAAACAATCTGCATCACACAAGATTGATCACAAGATTAGTTTTTAGATTGTAAACATGACAACCCTCATTACATACATCAAAGTTGTGTTAATCAGTGATAAAAGGAACATCTCTGAACTCTGAAGTTGCCCTCCTTGGGTGATCAACAGGCATGTCGCTTGAGAACTTACTCGGTAATCCCCAAAGGTCCTAGTCATGAATCTTGAAAGCAGTGGCTGAAATAGTATTCCCCCACTCTCAGGAAATCCTCATTGAACCTAAGTAAATGGATTTTGCTGAAATACGAGAAATTGTATATTAGGAGTCGATCTACGAATCCTGAAGCAGGACTACAGGAGCAATGTACAATATGGTCCTACTGCTGAAGGATTTGTAGAGGTTAAGATACGTAGAGTCTTACCTTTCTAAGAGGGGTTATAGAGGTTGTCTAAACAACCCGTGGCAAGGAAATGGTGCAGTGGGTGGTGGTGATAGTTGTAAGGTTATACATGTACAACAACAATCACAGTAAATCTATTCTTAGGACCCCAAAAATTCCGATAAGGGCATCTTATCTTATGTGTAAATAGGTAAGCCACAACGTTCAGAAAACCTTATCGGTGTTTTCAAGCAATGTTTGAGAGAGGCAATTACAAGCATTCCAAGAGTCTTTCAGAAAGCAACTATTGCAATTCATATTCAGGGCACAAACATGGCAGTCTCTAGGCGTGCAAACTGTTAGATATAAAATGAACCACGTTCTCATGGAGAGGATGATGTGAATCTGAGTCTAATCTCTGGTTCCCAAGAAATCTTTCCTCCAGCATCTTAGTGCCTGACCATAGTGTCCACAACGCTCTCCGCATGCTCCACGCTGCAAATAAAGTAGTTTAAGCATTTTCAATAGAAGTAGTAAAAAAATTTTTGAACAGTTGATGATGTAGTTTTCATTTCTTGATCAATTTACCAAAGTCTAGATGTAGCAGCCATTGCTGATCGCGTTCTGCGCTTGGAAGGTAGACATCCACCAAGGAAGATAAAATCCTTAACAAAACATGAGCTTCCTACATGCCTGTCATATTCATACCGATATACCGTTGATCTGGTATTAATATGGTCCGAAGAAGAAAAACTAAAAAACTACACTAGGGCCCCTAATTTTTGAAAAAACTATTTGAAGAACCCCCTATTTTGAAAACTATTTTTCAGATACCATAGATTATGTCAAAACTATTTTGTAGATCCCTTTCCACCTGAAAAGACGTAATTGCCCTTTCAAGTAAAAAAATAATGTAGAAACCTTAACAAGGTTTAAAAATATAATAAATTTTATAGAACAGGAGGAAACTATTAACAAAACCTCACTAAATTATGTTTCAACTCAAACCTGCACTAGTATTCGATTTCTTCTGATATACAGGTGCAATGAGATATGAAACAAATTCAGAGTCCGTACAATAATTATAACGCAACTGCAGGGGCGGTGCCAGGATTCAAAGTAGGGGGGATGAGATTAATAATACACAACATAAATTTTTTCAATAATGGGTAAGTCTCTAAATTAACCACTTATTCAACACAAATTCAATAACAATTAGTAAACTAAACATAAACATGCAAGCAATTGCAAACAAAATTAGCCCAACTTTAAATCTTCAACCAAGAAGGCAATTAGGTAAAAATTCTCATTTTTCAATTCATGAATCATGAGTAATTCACTAAGTTAATCAATTATTTAAAATGAATCTAACTAAAGTCAGTAAAATAAACATAATTATTTACAAAATAACAAAACTAAAAACAAAAATTGAGAATTTTTGGGAGTTTCCTGCGAAAATTTTGAAACAAAAATTGGGAAAAATTAAATGGCACTTCCAAAAAAAACAGAAGAAAAGATAGAATGAAGAGTCAAACCAAGAACCGCGTACACGAAGGAAGAGACAACGACTACCCTGCTATGCACACCTATGTTGTACATTTATGAACTAATTAATATATATCTATTTTGCTTATCTACAAAAATGTCCCACATTTAATTTTTTTTTCCCAAAAAGCTGGGGCGTCAATTGACCCCTTGCCCCAACGTGGCTCCGCCATTGAACGCAAGTGGTTATTATTCATGGAAAACCCTCTCAAAGCTGAAACAAACACACTTAGGTTGCAGATAGCTAGGCACTCACAACACATACACGTCACAACTAAAGTAAAACAATACTTCTTCCATGAAAATCAGAAATGCAGGTTTTGACTCGTTTAGTGCATCAGTTCACACAGTAAAAATATAATGGGGTTTATGGATAGGAATGAACATATGGGATGCTTGCATGGTGATCTCTGAATGCAACAAGATTTCCCTGCCTAGTGAAGACAATCTGCATCAAACAAGATCAATATTGAGGTTAACTTTTCCATGTTAACCCAAAAGCGCTTGTCACATATAGAAAAAGAAGAAAGAACATTTTCCATCAATTGAAATGAAGTCAATTGTCAGATTGTATTCTCTACAGTATAAGTAAGTTTAACCAGAGGCAATTATTCTCCAGCTTCGCAAGAGAATGTAACGAAAATTATCCTAGTTTCGAAAGCGTGAACTTTAGGGATTAGGTGAACACAAATATCGAAAGGGTGAATTTTATATTTGGGCAAGAGTGAAACTTAGCCCCTGTTTGGCGATCAGTTGTTAACTGTTGGTGTTAGCTGTTACCTATTTGAAATAGCTGTTTATATTAACTGCTTGAATTAGCTATGTTTAGCAAAAATATTTGGTAAAATTAGCCGTTTCTAGTAAACATGTTTGGTAATATTCCATTGATACCCTTTCTCTAAAATACTTTTCAATTGAGTAGGTTTTTATTTATTGATCAACTTATTTTGTTTTTAAAAAAATTAAATTTATATCATATGTACAAATTAACTTTATCCTTGGACCTTGTTTATTTATTAATTTGAAATAATTTGTGTTCATTACTTATTTTCTTCTGTTTCAATGGTTTTCTTACCTATGTAATGCCTATATCTTATAACCTTATTTTGTTCTTTTTAGAAATGCTTATTATGTTATGAATTGAAATTGACATGAACCTATATCTATATTTTTGTGATGAATTGATAAATGTGTCGATTTAAAATAATTTGATCTTCATCAACCTAAAGAAAACTAGGAATAGAGTTTATTAATGGCAATAGGGAGGTGGAGGTGAAGGTGGGGAGGTCTAGCAAAAGAGATTGAAACGTGGAAGTTGTCTAAAATTGAGGCAAGATAGGAAACTACGAATATGGTTTATTAATAGCATGCTTGTAATTTCAATTCATTAAACTTTTGGCAACATACTAAATTCCACAAACAGTATTCCTAAAAGGCTAATGGAAATAGCTATTTGAAAAACAATTGTTTAGGAAAAACAGTTGTTTATCAAATACCTCTTTTGCTGTTTGACTCAGTCAAAATAGCTAACGTCACCCCAAATAGTTCTTTTTTCCCCAAACAGCTATGTTACCAAACATCCCGTTATATGATTGGGAGTATAATTCATTGTTACTCCTAGGGCTATAATCTAATTTTCAAAGTGGAGTTAAGTGAACATATGGACATATATCAAGTTGCAGGACTTACAAGAGAGGGATGGCGCTTGAGAATTTACCCGGTAACTCATAAGGGTCCTAGTGTTGAATCCAGGAGCACGTTAATCAAAATAGTATTCCCACATTTTTAGGAATTTCACATCAAAGCTAAGTGAATGGATTTTGCTGTAATGTGTTGAAACAATACGTTAGTACTCAATCTAGAAATCCTTAAGGCAGGACCATAAAATAACACCATTACGTTGTATGATCGCACCACTAAAGGTTTAAGAAATTAAGGTGTATACAGTTACCTTTCTAAATAGAGGTTGTCGACTAAAAAAGCATGAATAGAAAATAGCATTTGGGGGGGGGGGGAGTAATAGGTTTGAACAAGAGGCCACAAATACCAATTGAGGCCATCTCTTGTTGCGTAATTAGGATCAATCAAACGATCCTTACTGTGCTTTCGTGAAACTTTAAGACATTGGATACAAGTACCCCATGAAAGAGAATCTTGTGAAAGCAATTTTTGCCACTGATATTCCAAGCTTTAGGAGAACAATCTCTGGGGTCACAATCACAATAGTTAATCCGACATAAATAATGTCCTTATGTGGAAGACAATGTGAATGGCATGCCTCTGGTTCTCCAGAAAATTTTCCCCCCAGCATCTTAGCATTTGAGCATAATGTATACCAATGTTCTCCATATGTTCCATGCTGTAAATAAAGCAGTTAGAGAATTTCCAATAGATTAGTGGTAAAGAATCTTTGGACAGTGACCTAAATTTCATCCTCGATCAACTTACCAAAGTCTGGATGCAGCAGCCATTGTTGATGCTATTATGCTTAATGAAGATAGACATCCACTTGGGAAGATGTACTCCTTCAAAAAACTGGAGCTTCTTACATGTGCGCCACGTTGTTCATCTAGTACTGATGATGTCTGCAGGAGAAATAGCCAGAGCAAAACCCATCAGGCAAAGTTTAACTATATCAAGCATACTTTTCCTCCCACATTGTTTCAACCAATGAAAATAAACTAGCACCTGGTCAAAATTTCCAGCCAAACTACCAAAAAATACGCTAACGAGATATAACATCTAGTAATTGTATAATGAAAAAGTTAGTATAGATTTCCACAGGTCAAGATATAGGCAGTCCTATCCCTGGCAAGCTGAGAGCCTGATCCTAAAACACTACATAATCATGACCTTTTTTGGGGGGTTTTTTTGGGGGGGGGGGTCAGGTTCCTAAATCAACCCTTCCTCAAATTGCATATATATACCTGAATCACCAACACTCCATTATCTGCCAAAACAGACTTGCATTAGCAGAAGAATTCCTCATAGTATTCATTCTCCACATGCTCTAGCATCTCACTAGTTCAACAATGAAAACAACAAAAAGCAGGACAATGCTTACAAAGAGTGAGACAAATCATATGCATCTTTGTCATTTCTTATGAGTTTTGTTTTTGCATTCAGGTCTCCATTTTGTTCTAGAGTATAGAGGGAACCAAGCTCATGTATAGTACTATCTCTCAGCTTACGACGACGATAAACTCCCAATGTTGGTTCTGCTTTCTCTTGGTATGGGAAGATCCAGGTGTAGGTCGTCTCAGGTTAAGGGATGTCACCTCCTCCTAAAGGTTATCATTAGGAATGGCTATTTTCATGTCCAACTGAGGCACATCAACACCATGGATAGCAACTAAGGTGACTAGAGTCCTAACGGGGGTAATTTTAGTCTTCGAAGAATAAGCATCAAAGTAGTAAACTCCCTTCTTCCGCTCAAACCCTCTAATCACCAGCCTGGCTTTGAATTTATCCATTAGACCATCAACCCTTAGCCTCTTCTTAAAGATCCATTTGCTTATAATAGATCTATAACCTTTGGGCAAGTCAACCAACTCCCAGGTTTGATTTGACTTTACAGAGTCTAACACACTTTTAATGGCTTCTTTTTGGAACCTATTATTTGTGGCTTTCAATAGCCTCTTCCTAAGTTTTAGGATTTTCTTCATTAAAGAAAGTAGACACTAATTTGTAGTCAAGGAATTAACGTCAAAATGCTTAATAAAAAATATCATAGGAACATTAGAACCAAAAACAACTATAACTCTCCATCTCTTGCTCGTTGTAGTTTCATCAACTGAGCCTCTAACAAAAAACTAGAAGTAAGCAAAATCACATTGTTATGCATACGTTTGGTTTCATGCACAGTAGTAGAGACAATCCTTTTCACAGGAAAAACTTGCTAAAAGAAATCTGCATCCCTAAACTCACTAATGGAGAAATAATTTAATGACATAAATCCATATGCAAGAGTATTTTGGGCATAACCAATAAACACCAAATCAAAAGTGGTCTCACATAAAAATCACAGAACACTCTAGAGAAAGAGGGAGAACACTCTAGAGAGAGAAAGCCCTTCTTCTGAGATGCGAATTAACCTTAGCAATGAATGAACCTCCAGATCCATGCTCTGCCCACCCAATTCTTCTAGTTCCCTGTATCTCAAAGCAATCGAAGAACGCATGCCAGACCTCCGTTGAGATCATCCACTATCCTAAGGGATGCCTTAAGGCTAGATCATGCTATGTTGGTCTCCCTCCATTTATGAACCTGCCTTTCACCGACCCTCCTACCGGAAGCTATAGATTAGCTCGTGTACAGCTAATCTCCATAAGTGAGAAGCTATCCTTTAATGAACACCACCATCCCTTCGATGCAAGCTATCCCTATGAAGCGTCCCAGCCTCGATTACTCCTCCTTATTCCTTCATCGCCTTCATTGCGGTCTTTGAGTGCCCCATTTTTAACAACGAAGCTTCTAATCTGCCCTCTTCTTGATGTGTCATGTCCCTCGGTTCTGGTTTACGAGACTTACTTTGCCTTCTGTTAGTCTTAAAATATACCGCAAGTGCACGGCGTAGCTGTAGCTAGCAACCGGCAAGTACGGGTCGTGTCCACGAGGAACTTGGTTTTAACTACCAGAACTGATTAAATTACTCAAGCTACGCAATCACAGTTGTGGGTTGGAAACTAAACTAGGAGAAATTATAGCAACTAAAAAGTGTAATAAATAGCAGAATAGAAAACACCTAGGTTGGAATTAACAACACGACTATGCTAGTGAATCAGTTACTAACCCAATCAAACACTCCTAAGCATGCATCACAAATGGATAGATTGTCAATTAAGCCCACCTCCTCCCTCTCTCCAGGGTCGAAGACTAATCCTGGAACTATAGTCGCCTATTCTCATGAGACTAAAGGTGGAAGGATTACAAGATTCACAGTCTCAAATCCCAATTAGAATCTTAACTATTTTCATGTTAAAATCCTAATCGTCTACTAAGGCGCACTAGGTAAAGGTTTTGCCTCTCAACGCTCCCCTAAACCCCAATAAAAAGGATGAATATTCTTTCGAGCATTTCATCGAGCATGTGGCGTGCATAGTAGAATTCATAATTGGAAAACAAAGGGGGAGCAGGGATTGGGACAGTACAAGATTCAACTACACATATTCGGCGTCAATCTCAACCTAAGTTGAAGGATTTAGCCTACAAGCATGTTTCTAACAACAACCATGACATTCAATTCCACAACCATTGCAAACCTTAAAATAACCAAGAACAAGAGAGAAGAGAGAATTGAGAACCTAAAATTGATTGAATAAATTCAAAGTAGTATCAACTTCAATTCAATAGCCAAATCCCAAAATCAAAATTAAACTCTGTAATGAAACCTAAAAATCGCCTAGAAGCGTTTTGGGGCGAGAAAGACTGAAACTAAAACTAAATGTCCTCAAAACAGCCCCGAAGGAAGATTTAAGTCGCGATGCGGAACGGGGGTAGCACGGTCGTGCCCCGAGGCACGGGCCCACTGTGCCAAAACACTGCTGGAGTCACTCCAGGACCGCACAAGTGGCACGGGTGTGCCACTTGGCACGGTCGTGCCACTTGGCTGCCCAGCCAAGTGTGCCAGTTCGAGCGGGTCGGCTGTGCTACGCGGCTTCGGTTCCGTGGGACTTCCGTGAAACGCTTCTTCGCAGCGTTTCTCGCGTTCTTGGCACTCCTTTCTGCTAAATGTTATTCATCTTCCCGTTTCTTTAATAAAGATCCTGAAAATATCGAAAGATGTTATATGAGTTAAAAGTGCGTTAAAGGAGGTTGATTTGACTCTTCCTAAGCACAGTCGAACGTGAAAACGAGGATGAAAATGAGTCAAATAAGGGCTAAAATATGGTGTAAAAATAGGTTTATCAACTCCCCCATGCTTATCTCTTGCTTGTCCCCAAGCAAGACTAGCAGAAAATGCTAACGATGGAGAGAAACCTATAACATCGCTCCTCCTCAGGCAAAGGGCGAATAATCAATAATCTAAGTTAAACCAGGAATTAAAGATGGCCAAGTGAAAAAATGTGAAACAATTCAAATATAGCTCGCACACTTCCTTCCACGGGTCCCCATACCCAAATGCAATGCATCAAGCGCCCTAGTACCGAAGCACATAACGAGACATGACTTTCCTTAATGAGTGGTGAGTAAGCAAGACTGGTAGAACCTCACTTTAGGATAAAGTGGAACACTCCCCTCAACATGTTTAGAATATGTAACAAGGATGCACTCAATACTCTACCCAATCAATCAACTACCATAAGCTTGGTAGAGTTCTCAATTCTCCATCGCCTAATGCAAAATGCAATGTGTAAATCATGAGGACTTGTAAAGGGATGTAATGGGGTCAAAGGTAAAGGGTGAGAAGTGGAAAAAGCTTGGGAAGAGTGGAGCTAACAGTCAAAGACTAGGGAGTAAAAAACACTTCCACAACCAATGTCGGAACAACAACTTCACACCACAATTGAAAATTTTAGCGACAACCCACAAAAACCTTAAGGGAGGGATTTAGCAATCTCATTGTCACACTTCCATGCCAAACACCTTATTCACAACTTTTCTATTTTTTTCTGTTTCTGTTTCTCTTTTTTTTTGTTCTTTTTCTTCCTTTCTTTGCTTCCTCCTTTTTCATTCATTTCTATTTCTTTTCTTTGAAAGGAGAAAGGCATGTGAATGGCATGGGGAACACAAACTTGAATTGCAAATCCCCTCAAACAAACCACTGATAACATACCCAAGGTGAACTAACCTTCAAAGCAGACTCAACTCAACATGGAAGTGTCGCTCCACTAGACCTTGACAAGGATATGGAGAATATCGATAGGCCAAGTGTGTAGTGTGTAGGGGGTAACAACAAAGACAGGGGGAAAGGCACAAAGGGCTAGCAAAGAGGGTAGTGCATATCAATGGGTGACTTTTTGGCTCATGTGGCTAAATAGAACAAAAATTGCCTCAGTCATATCAACACATTCACATGTTGAATGCAATTTCGAAGATAACAAGACCAAGTTCTACAGATGCAATCATGGATGAGTCACACATGAAGGAAAGTATGAGACTATATGCAATGAATAGTCATTAGGCTCAAAGTCTCATAGGTAAGTCTACCACAGTCCAACAACTTACTCCAAGGTATACCCCACTTATCAAGGTCAATCAAGCTAGGTCACATGAATCTCAAGGGCAATATGACATACAACATAGGATAGGGGAAACACAGATGGCAGTGTTAGAGCGCAATTCACAAAAGTTCACACCATAACAGGCCACACTTCAACACACAACTCAACTAGATCAATCAATCATTACCCCTTGTGTTCTCTTCATAAGAGGGGCTTTCGCACACATTTATTGAAAAGTAGAAAAAACTAACTAAGTAAAGCAATAAAAGATATAAAGGATAGTGAGAAGAAGGGTTAGACGTAGTACCTGGGAATCTTAGGGACGGCCAACTCGATCACTCCTCCTTTTGAGATGCAACATATAACTTATATGCTCTAACCTACATGCTCTATTAAAGGAAATAAATGCAAAGATATCCTATGAAAACTATATGTCATCCTATCTATATGATGCAAAATGCAACATGTCATTCAACCAATACCCAAAAATCACCATTCCACCCAAAGAGCGATAAGCTCACCCCCCCATGCTGGAGATTTTCATTGTCCACAATGAAAATGATGCAGAAAAAGGGCAAGGGAGGGGGGAGGGGAAAGGAATGAAAAGGGAAAGGGGGAGGGGAAAGGGCGTGAGTGACATGGATCTTTTTTTTTTTGGAAAGCGATAAATGCCTTGGGTTGCCTGCCAAGAAGTGCTTGTTTAAGGTCCTTAGCTTGACCCTTACCTCCAAATAGTAGACAGTAATGATGCGGGAGGTGGCCTGGGGGGGTGTAAAAATGTAAAGGGGGATCCGCTACCTCCCCAGGAGAAACAAAGGCGGTTGCGAAACAAAACGGGATGGTCGCAGAAACAGTAGAAGAACCGACAGACAGCATGTGGGGTCCCCCATTTCCATCAAATGTATCAACCTCGGGAGCAGTAGCAAATGGGGAAATGGGGATCGGCGCCTCAGAGGGTGGGGGAAAAACAAGCGCTAAAGGCGGTGCAGGGGGAGGGAAACTTAAGTCCACCCTCTCCCCACACAGGTGGAAAGATAGAGTGCCTGCCTGAACATCGATCACTGCCCCGACAGTCACAAGGAATGGGGGACCTAAGATGAGTGCGGATGGAAAGTCTTCATCCATGTCAACAATGATGAAATCGCAGGGGATGAGGAACTTGCCCACCTGGATCGGGACATCCTCCAGAATGCCGACAGGCTGCCTGATGGAGCAGTTTGCTAGTTGAATAGTCATGCTGGTGGGCCTGAGGTCCCGTAGTTACAGCTTCTAGCAGAGAGAGAGCGGCATCAGGGTAACACAGGGGCCCAGATCGCAAAGGGCTCTCTCGATCTGCATATCCCCTATGCAGCATGGGATAGAGAAACTGTCAGGATCCCGTAGTTTTGATGGTGTTTGCCTCGGTAGAAATGTGCAGCAGGATCCGAAAGTAGGGGCCACTGGAATAACCCCGGGTTCTCCCTTCTTAGACAGGAGCTCTCTTAAAAACTTAAAGTGCACAGGTGCATTCTTGAGAGCTTCCAGAAAGGGGCTACTGGCACAGATTCGGCGTATGGTTTCCAAGAATTGCGCAAATCTAGGTTCAAGCTGACATAGCTTGAACCATGTCAGTTGCTGAGGGTAAGGCACTGGGGGCTTATAGGTGCGAGCGGGAGGTGGAGGGGAGTCTCCTCAAAAGAGCTCAGAGTATCTTTTCGTGCTTGCCCCTCCGTTGCTACAGAGTCAAGAATGGGAACGACTTCCTGGAGAACCATCACTGGGCTCTCCTATGACCCTTCTTCCATCGTCGAGAGGGCATTGACATGACGGTGGGGGTTAACTTCTGGCTGGCCTGGAAATTGCCCTTGAGGTCGGGACAGGAGGCTCACCTGTTGGGCAATTTGAGCAATCTGCGTGTCCATCGTTTTCTGATGGGCGGCCATGGCATCTACCCTTGAGGTCAGCAGATGGATTGACTCCTTAAGAGTCTCATTGGTCGTGGTCTGGGTCGCTATGAAACGCTCCATGAGACTCTCCAGGTGAGATGTAGGTTCAGGAGGTAGAGGGGGTGGAGTGTAAGGAGCTGGGTTGTGGAAACCGGGTGGCTGGATGGGATTCTGGGGGTGAGGGTTGGGATTTTTGTAGAGAGGTTTCGTTTGGCCTTTCCAACCCTGGCTGTAGGTGGTGGGATGGGGGTTATTTTGAGGAGGTATGGTGTAGGTGTGGTACGCATTGACATGTTCAATGCTGGAGGGAGCATTGTAACATTCAATGGAGGTGTGCCCCTGGATGCCACACGCCTCGCAGTATGCATGGGTCCCCATGGATGGCCCTGAAGATCCACCTGGAGTGGGAGAGGTGCCCACTTTGACTAGCCTCTGTGCTAGCGCATCTACCCGACTGGTTAGAAGGTTCACGGCATCGACCGCGTACTTGCCACTGCTCCTATGCGGGGTGGCTCTATCGCTTGCCCAATGATAATTATTGGAAGCCATATCTTCCAACAAGACCTTTGCTGCCTCGATCGACTTCCCCATGATAGCTCCTCCTACAGCAACATCCACTGAGATTTTCACTGACTGCTCTAATCCATTGTAGAATGTCTGGACTAGAAGCCAGTCAGGAACGCCATGATGAGGGCATTGCCGCTGGAGGTCCTTGAACCTCTCCCAAGCCTCGTAAAGGGACTCGCCATCCCTCTGAAGGAATGAAGTAATCTCAGTCCGCAGCTTTGCAGTCTTGCTCGGTGGAAAATACTTGCTGAGGAAGGCCTTGGTGAGCATCTCCCAAGTGGTGAATGAATTAGGCTCCCCATTTTGTAACCAGTCACTGGCTCTATCCCTCAACGAGAATGGGAAAAGCCGTAGCCTGATTACATCAACGGATGCCCCGTTGATTTTGATAGTGTCGCACTTCACAAGAAACTTGCGAAGATGCGCATTGTGGTTTTTAGATGGGTGTCCGCCGAATTACTCCCGCTCCACAAATGAGATAAGTGCTGGGCTGAGCTCGAAGTTGTTAGCCTCGATTGCGAGGCTAACTATGGAGGAGGTGATGGCCGATGCTTGTGGCAGAGCATAGTCCCGCAGCACTCTAGGGTCACCTTCTGCCATTGTCACCTTTGCCCTCTTCTTCCTTCTTGCTTCTCCGCTTCACCGGCGTACGACTGCTTCTATCTCAGGATCAAATGGGACAATGGCTTGGCTCCCTTGGCTCCTCCTGCGTATACAAAGCAAACACTACCCAGGCGTAAACAGTCTCCAGCAGGAATAAAGAAGAACTAAACTACAAAAAGAAAAACAAAAAAAAACCTAGTCCAGAGTACGCTAATCGATTCCAATATTGAAAGACGCAAGTTCCCCGACAACGGCGCCAAAAACTTATTAGTCTTAAAATATACCGTAAGTGCACGGCATAGCTATAGCTAGCAACCGGCAAGTACGGGTCGTGTCCACGAGGAACTTAGTTTCAACTACCAGAACTGATTAAATTACTCAAGCTACGCAATCACAGTTGTGGGTTGGAAACTAAACTAGGAGAAATGATAGCATCTAAAAAGTGTAATAAATAGCAGAATAGAAAACACCTAGGTTGGAATTAACAACACGACTATGCTAGTGAATCAGTTACTAACCCAATCAAACATTCCCAAGCATGCATCACAAATGGATAGATTGTCAATTAAGCCCACCTCCTCCCTCTCTCCAGGGTCGAAGACTAATCCTGGAACTATAGTCGCCTATTCTCATGGGACTAAAGGTCGAAGGATTACAAGATTCACAGTCTCAAATCCCAATTAGAATCTTAACTATTTTCATGTTAAAATCCTAATCGTCTACTAAGGCGCACTAGGTAAAGGTTTCGTCTCTCAACGCTCCCCTAAACCCCAATAAAAAGGATGAATATTCTTTCGAGCATTTCATCGAGCATGTGGCGTGCATAGTAGAATTCATAATTGGAAAACAAAGGGGGAGCAGGGATTGGGACAGTACAAGATTCAACTACACATATTCGGTGTCAATCTCAACCTAAGTTGAAGGATTTAGCCTACAATCATGTTTCTAACAACAACCATGACATTCAATTCCACAACCATTGCAAACCTTAAAATAACCAAGAATAAGAGAGAAGAGAGAATTAAGAACCTGAAATTGATTGAATGAATTCAAAGTAGTATCAACTTCAACTCAATAGCCAAATCCCAAAATCAAAATTAAACTCTGTAATGAAACCTAAAAATCGCCCAGAAGCGTTTTGGGGCGAGAAAGACTGAAACTAAAACTGAATGTCCTCAAAACAGCCCCGAAGGAAGATTTAAGTCGCGACGCGGAATGGGGGTGACACGGTCGTGCCCCGAGGCACGGGCCCACCGTGCCAAAACACTGCCGGAGTCACGCCATGACCGCACAAGTGGCACGGGTGTGCCACTTAGCACGGCCCAACCGTGCCACATGGCACGGTCATGCCATGTGGCACGGCCAGGCCGTGCCACTTGGCTGCCCGGCCAAGTGTGCCGGTTCGAGCGAGTCGGCCGTGCTACGGGGCTCCGATTCCGTGGGACTTCCGTACAACGCTTCTTCGCAGCTTTTCTCGCCTTCTTGGAACTCCTTTCTGCTAAATGTTATTCATCTTTCCGTTTCTTCAATAAATATCCTGAAAATATCAAAAGATATTATATGAGTTAAAAGTGCGCTAAAGGAGGCTAATTTGACTCTTCCTAAGCACGATCGAACGTGAAAACGAGGATGAAAGTGAGTCAAATAGGGGCTAAAATATGGTATAAAAATAGGTTTATCACCTTCTCTTTTTGCAGATCTCTAGAGCAGATCAAAGTAGCGGGTTGTCCGAGCATGATGCTTGATTATGATGAGCATAACAAGGCCGTTCTTTGGCCTTCCCGGTCACGAATCGGCAGCCTCAACTCTAAATTCGATCCTATTTTGGGACGTGCTCCAACCAGATCTACTTAGTCGAAGGGTGTTCATGAAGATTTTACAACATTCGAGCTCACATCGGCACCAGGCAAGCCTTTACCTTTCTCCTCAAGCAGTGATGGAGGACTCCTGTTTGAGTTTTGTCCTGAGGAAGGCTTGTTCTTGATTGAGATAGCTTCTCTTGGAAGTCCTGATTTGTGTTCAAGTTATATTGTGCTTATCGGGCTTGGGCAAAAATTGCTTGTCTTACCTCTTGTTGCTAGGGACTTTTACTCAAGGGATATGTTTGACACCTTTGCCCTCTTCTTGACTAAATTGTTGCTCATTGTATTAAATTATTGCTATGAAATTTTGTTGAGTTTTGTGTTAATGCAAAGGGTTAGTGAGGTCAAGGGGCTTCGCCTGGACCTTAAGACCTTATTTCCTGACATTACCATGACATCCTTATGGCCGGTGTCCATAAAATTCCGTGGCCTTTCTCACCTTTTAATCAAAGGTTTTGTTAAGTTGCATCCCAACTTCTGGTTTCAGCTCATGGTGGGAGAGAGGGATAATCTTTTCCTCTTCCCCAAGGCCACTTTGCAAATCACCCCATTTGGGCTTCCGACCTCTGCTGGTGATGATATCATTATTGGATCCCTATTGGGCACTGTTTGTGTCCCCTCTACAGGAGGACTAATGTTGCGAGATCTTAGGCACAATGCTTTCAAGATCTGTGTCTGCTGCTTTTTGGTTTGCGGTCATATTTCATACTTGCAAGCTAATGCTCTCTCAAAGACAAGTTCATGTCAAGGTGCTACCTGTTTTGATCCCCTTCGTCTATGTCTTGGACAACTCATTTGTGACATCTTATTTTTAATTGGTGCTGATTGTAATAATTTATTTGTATGGATTTTTTTAAAGGATCTATTAAAGTATCTCTTATAGGGTAATGTGGAAACTCCTTTAGGGAGTTTCCCGCAGCCTAGCGTCTTATGGCTCCAGAATGACCAATCTTGGTCCCAGAATATTTCTATCATAGTTGTTAATGGTTTCAATTTGTTAATTGTGGAAGCCTTTAGTTGTAATGTGCAAGGAGTCGCAGTATGTTGGAATGGTGAAGGAGCTAAGAAATCGCATCTAAGACTTGAATCCCAGAATAATTTATGCAGGTTATTTGCACGACGTATGTCATTAATGAGGTTTTGTATGGCCAGACTCTTGCTGGAAGAAGATACTTTATTATCAGTTTTTCTATAAAAGTTGTATGTTGGAATGTCCAAGGCGTTAAAAAAATGCAGGTTGTTCAAGAAGTGAAGTTCTTGGCAAGATTACATAAGCCTGATACGTTGTTTCTACTAGGAACTATGGTTAATGAATCAAATATACGAAGGATCCTTCCCCTAATGGGATTTGAACATTTTGATTTTGTATCACCAGTTAATCACTCGGGAGGTATAACAGTTCTTTGGAATAACGGTAATATCCATGCTTTAGTATTAATAAAAGAAGCAAGAGCTATTCATATGTTCATTCACAATCCAGATAAAGTGCAAAATTCAGTCATTTTTGGAATTTATGCTCCGGCGCAACCTAGAGACAAAAATGATTTTTGGAATCATTTAGCTGAACTTAATAATGTTATAGATCTACCTTGGTACCTAATGGGTGATTTCAATCAAATTTTGTGCCCTAATGAAAAATTAGGAGGCCAACCTCCTGCTACTAATCGATTTTATCGGCTATGTAAATTTTTGTCTGTCATTAATGCTGAATGTGTTCAAGTATCAGGCCATTTATTTACATGGAAAAAAAGGATCCATACTCACCTTATTTATGAAAGACTGGATAGAATGATGATTAGAAAAGATTGGAGTACCTTGTATCCCAATGTTTATGAGACACATGGTACCTTCTCTTGTTCTGGTCATTGTCCTATTATTATCTCGACTGAAGCGCAGTTACCAAAAGTTAAGGCTTTTCCCTTCTGGTTTCAAAAATTTTGAACCAAATATCAAGATGTTGATATTATTGTCTCCAAAAATTGGCGTTATCATCATAATGGAACCAATATGTATAGAGTTATGCGGAAACTAAGATGTGTTAAGCAGGATGTTAAAGATTGGTCCAAAAGATTTTTTCGGAATTTCAATGATAAAATCACCAAGAATGCGGCTAAAATAGATTATGTGGAGGATAGACTCATAGCTCACCCTAACAGTCATCGGTTTAATTCCTGGATGCAACACCTATTGAAACAACGAGAGAAAATGATGCTGTTTAATTAGAAACACTGGGGAAAATTAGCGCGAAAAGAATGGTTGGTCAGCGGCGATAGAAATTCTAAGTTCTTTCATAAACAAGCCAATGCTAGAAGGAAGAGGAAGTTAGTTATGAAAATACGAGATGATTGTGGTATTTGACTTGATGATCACAAATTGATTGCGGAGAAATTCATTTCAGACTACAAGCAGAGATTCAAATATATGCATAACAATTCCAGAGTATTACGAAATTTAGGGCTATCGAAAGTAATTTTAGACCTAGATAATAGTGAACTTATAAAACTTCCAAATTTAGACGAGGTTAAAACTTCCTTGTTCAGCATTGATTCTAATAAGACACCAGGACCGGATGGTTTTGGTGCGGGTTTCTTTAAGAACTACTAGAAACTAATCAAGAAGGACCTTTTTAACTGTATTCTTGAATTCTTCACGAATGGTAAAATCCTTAAGGAAATTAACCATACCTTTGCTGCTCTTATTCCAAAATCAAATAGCCCTGCATAGACTAGTCATTACAGACCCATAAGCCTATGTTCTACGATTTATAAAATTATTTCGAAAATACTTGTCAACAGGTTGAGACCCCTTCTAGACCATCTAGTTTCTCCCTTCCAAAGTGCCTTTGTACCTGGTAGATCTATGCATGATAATATTCTGTTAACGCATGAAATTATGCATAAATTTAAGAACCTTAAAACTAAGACTGCTTGGGCTGCTATAAGATTAGACATGGAGAAAGCGTACAATAGAATTGAATGGGACTTTTTGCTAAAGTGTCTCCAAGAGTTAGGTTTTCATCCCACTTGGATTTCATGGATCAAACAATGTATCTCTTCAGTTTCGTACTCAATCATTCTTAATGATGAACCTAATGGCCTTTTTACCTCGACAAGAGGAATTAGACAAGGGGACCCCATTTCCCCTTATCGTTTTATCCTATGTATGGGAGCCTTAAACAATATGCTTCTAAAAGAAGCTAATACCCCAAGATCTGGATTAGGAGTTAAGATTTGCCCTTCTTCTGTCAAAATTCTGTGCCTACTTTTCGTTGATGATTGCGTATTATTTTGCAAAACTAATATAGGAAGTTGTACTAAACTTAAAAACATCCTTGACTTCTTTTGTTCAACTTCAGGACAATAAGTCAATTACCACAAATCTGCATTGACTTTCTCGCGTAACGCAACAGATACACAAAAGCAACTAGTGACTGCAATATTCAATATTCCGCATCGAGAGTCTTTGGGTAAATATCTAGGATGCCCGGTTTTTCAGGGCCGACCTTCTTACTCAACTTTCTAAGAAATTATCAACAAAGCAACTACAAAATTAGAAGGATGGAAAGTAAACTGCCTATCTCAAGCAGGTAGAACAATTTTCATACAGTAACATTTAGAATCACTCCCATCGCACACAATGCAATGCTTTGAGTTACCATCAAAAACTAGCAGCTGCCTAGATAAATGTAATATAGAATTCTTCTGGAAAAAGTCTAATACAGAAAAAGGCATGCCACTTATAGCGTGGGATAAAGTTTGTAGACTTAAAAGCAAAGGTGGATTGGGGTTGCGGAAAACAAAAGCCGTTAATAAGGCCTTTCAGTGTAACCTGGCCTGGAAGATACTTACTAATGTTCCTAGTCTTTGGGTCCAGTCTATGAGGGCCAAGTACCTACACTCTACAAACCTATTTTACTGCACACAGAAAAATACGGATTCACCAGTTTGGAAGAGTTTACTGAAATGTAGGAGTCTTCTCCAAAAAGGTATTATCTGGAAAATGAGCAGAGGGGATGAGATCTCCTTTTGGCTTGATAACTGGGTCAAAAATAAGAATTTAGTTGCGATCCTGGGTGTGTCCGAAGATAGTATTGCCTACCCTGAAGCTAAAGTTTGCGAATTTATTCGTGATAATTCAGAATGGGATGTTCCCAAACTAAGTCAAATCCTCAATAATCATCATGTTGTACAGAAGATACAGGGTAACCCTACACCCGTCCATGAAACTAGTGACTCCTTTTGTTGGGGATTGAATAGCTCAGGTACCTTCACAACAAAATCAGCTACATGGGCAGCTTATGGCATCCATTCACATAACTTATCATCATGGTCTTATAAATGGATTTGGAATATTGACACGTTGCCTCAAATCAAAGTCTTTATTTGGCAACTTTGTCATAATTCCCTACCTGTAAGAGGTATTCTTCTTAAAAGGGGGCTTAATTTCAACTCAGTTTGCCCCCTCTGTCTAAGTGATATCGAGTCTACACAACATCTCTTCAAGGATTGCTAAATGGTCAAGAAAGTTTGGGATCTAACGGCAATGCATTGATGGATTCCATCTGCCTTCTCTCCTACAGGATGCCAGGATTTTTTGCAATGTTTAAACAAAATGCATTCCTTTCACAATCCAACCTTGGAATAGAAATTCTCATTTATCTTGTGGAGTATTTGGAAATCTAGGAATGCAACAATTTTCAATAATGAAATTTTGAATCCTGTTGCGTGCATAGTTCGAGCAGAAAAAGCAAATGTAGAGTGGCGAATCTGAACTCGTCCGTAGGTTGACCACTTTTTTAGGGGACCTTCTTCTTCCCCTACTACCTCACTTCATCTTGTGAGGTGGCATCCCCCATCACCCAGATTCATCAAATTCAATTTTGATGGATCCCTAATCAACTCATCAGTAGCAGGAGACTTCATCATCCGAGAATGGACGGGCAAACTTGTGAGGCAGGAGCGCATTTTTACGGCAATACATCTATTCTAGTCGCAGAAGCGAGAGCATTGCTAGACGGACTACGGTTAGCAATTCAGGCTGGATTCATGCAGATAGCTGTTGAAGGTAATGATAAGATAGTGATTCAAGCACTGAAAGGACAAATTTAAATTCCTTGGCAAATATCGAATATTATCAAAGATATACATCTATAGCAGACTCAAGGTATCCAGTTACTCATCACCCACATTTTCAGGGAAGCAAATATGGCAGCTGACTGCCTTTCCAAATTTGGACACTTAATTGCAGCGTGCTTCTCTTCAGATATTTGTTTTTCTCCATCTCTTAGGGTTATTTTGATAGATGATGTAGTTGGGCGTGCTCTTATGAGAAGAGGCGCTTAACATCCCTTTAGTTTTATTTACCCTTGTTAAAAATAAATAAATATCAAAATCAAAAATTTTAGGGCGTATGTTTTCTCGTTTGAGGTCAAGTAGCAGAACTTTATCCAAACACCCCATGCCCTTAAAAAACTCAAGTTAGGGGCATGGTGTTTCAATAGTTCATATGAGGCATGATCCAACATTTTATAGGGCACTCTGTTAAATATAGTGAGTAGATAATATAACTTCCCCTCGCATATTAACAAAATTTCTGAACTCACAAGAAAAGCTTTAATAATTTATTTAAGGGTTATATTTTTATGTTCAGCAATCCCATTCTGTTGGGAGAACAGGAGGTACTAAACTCATATATAATGTTATTTTTCTCACAAAAGCTACCAGAAAGTTAGCCTCCTATTATCCAACCCTACAAGTTCTAAGTCCCATGATTTTTTTGTCCAGTTGGTTTTCAACCTCTACCTTATGTTTCAAAAATATTTCATCATCCCCATTTTTTCACCTAACGAGGTATACCTTAACTTGTCTAGCGCAATCACCTATAAGGGTGATGTGATACCTTTTTCCTCCTTTGGTGACCATATTTTTGAAATTGGCTAGGTATAAATGCACTAGTTCTAAGTGTTCTACTTTTCTAGTTGATACACATCGAATTTGCTAGACCTTGCACCAACATAGGAAAATGGTCCCATCTACCCCAAAAGACACTTGTCACTAAATTCCAACTCATGACCTACTTTGTCATGGTGTTTCACCTATGAAATGGGCTCGAACATTAGTGATCTATGGCTTGCTGGAATATTGCGATACGTAAATATTGTTATTAGATGTTTGCGTTTGAATTCCCTAAAGTAGTGAACACTCCATTATAGTAGGACTAGTTTTTACCTAGTAAACTTGCTAAAATTGGGTGAAGTTTTAATCCTACCAAACGAAGCCCAAATGAAGCAAACCCATGTTTGAGTAATTCCACAAGATGTCTATTTTAGTCCCATAAGCCAAATTTAGGCATTGGATTTCCATATTAGGAGAAATGACCCAATTATATGGAGTGTGCATAAATTTCCAGTTTTGAACCAATATGGAATTTCGCCTTTATTGAGGAAGGTAGAGCTGTTATTTTTGAGATTAATAAGCATGGGGTGATTATGCACTCATTGAGGAAGATACTCCACATGGAAAGACCTCCATTGGTGGTGTAGGATAATTTGTAATTGTCTTAGTACTTTGATTTTGTTTGAGCCAAAAATGTGATATTTTTAAGGTACTTTTACACCGGTTTTAGGCTCGTTTTAATAATATTTTTTTAGGTTTTTAATTTATTTTATTTTATTTTGCAGATTTTGAATAAATGCGAAAAATGGGCTTAAATGGCGGAAAAACGAGAAAAATAGAAGAATTATCGGAGGTTGAAGAATTGGGCCAAAAATCGATAAAAACCGGCCAAAGAAAGAAGAAAGAAGAAGGAAAAAAATAATAAAACCAAACCGGTCCAGTAAACCGAACCGGCCGGTTCAGCTGGACCGGCCCACTTAAAACCCCCTCCCCTTCCTTTACTCGTTCTTCTTCTTCCTTCTTCGCCCCGACATTCCACCCAGACCCAGACCCTGAGAACCCTAGACCCTGTATTCGCTATTTTCGAAACCATCTCTCCCAGACCCACCTCATCTCCTCTCTCTCTTTCTACCTCGTCATCGTTCTCTCTCTTCCAGCACATTCCATTCCCAAACCCCGAAACCACCAGCCCATAGTTTTCCCCAAAACCTGAAACCATCTCCACCACACCAACGGTTTTCATCTCCACCATCTTCCACAAGCCACCTACACCCCTTTGCTGGTTTCATCACCACCGTCCAAGCAAGCCACAAATCGAAGGGTCCAGAGGTGGTGGCTTCGGGTATGAAGAGGTCGAGGGACGCCATTCGAAGGTCAAGTAGAGTAGAGTTAGTTTTAGGATTAGGATTAGGTTTAAATTTCGTTTTAGTTTCGTTCAATTGAGTTTTCATTTTCAATTTTACTTCGAATTTCAGTAATTAGGGTTCGATTTCAATCGTTTTCTTTTGGGTTCGATTTTATGTAATTACATTTAAATTCAAGTATGTGAGTGGTAGTTCATAATTTTTAGTTCAATTTTGCGAAGATTGGTTGCGATTTTGCTCAATTTCAGTTGATTCTCTTCCTCCCCTGTTTCGATCTGCTATTTGCGTCCTGTTGCTCAGCTTTTAGGTTCGAATTCTCCTCCTCTGCTGATTTCCCTGCTTTCGCTTGCTGTTGGATTATTGTTGAGTTCGTTTGTGTTGATTTCGTTTGTTTTGGTTCAATTCTTCCCCTTCCCCTGTTTTTGCTGGTGCTGTTCGTGTTCTGTCACTTCTCATTGTCGTTTCTTTTAATTTCGTCCCCCTCCCCTACAGTTTAATTAGTTTGATTAAGTACCTTGGTTTAATTTCGTATTAATAAAGTAATTAGGATGTTAGTTTTAAATCATGATTAATTTCAGTTTTGGTTTGGTTTAATTTGGATAATCAATATGAGGTTTAGTTTAGGTTTTAGTAAATTAGTGTGTTTTAATGTTTAACGAATTAGGATTAGATGAGTCTGGTTGAATTAGTTTAGATTGCCATAAATAATTTCACTTAGATTAGTTAATTAGTTTAAGAATTTCGTTTTAAATGACCATAATTACATATTTTCCTTGTGGACCGACCCTTAAAGTACTACGATTGACAACCGTAAGTGCTTGAGATATTCCTTTCCCCTTTCATTCACTCACTTTAGTTTAGTTTTAATTTTCCACCTCAAAAATCACTCAACAGATTTATTATCCTAGGATAATTTGTGATCCGCTTTATGGTACATGGTCAGTACCACAAGTGCTCGGGTGCTGTAATATAGATAAAATATCGTCCTAAGAGACCAAAGTAATCTATTAAGTTCTTTCTATCAAAAAATGCTAAGCAATAACTTAATCGAGGAATTTTGATTTAACAACTTCTAATCAACTAATTCTAAATTCAATTAAGGAGAAACGCCTAGAGATTTATTTAGTTAAGAAAGGTGTTGGATCAATATGATTAGCATACGCTTTTTTGTAATCATAATCTATCTAGAATTTAGTATAGCCTTTTGAAATCAACCAAATTGCTCAAACTAAACCAAAGGCATCCTTTCAAACTAGTTGCTGTTATTCTAAGTTCAATATTTTTGATTACTTTCTCGTCCTCCCAACATGCAAATCTTCCTTACAGGTCATCGCTATTTAGGTCTTATCGAGCAGTCTAACAATCAAACTTCACCTTTCAGTTCTTCATTCAATTGTTCCAAGGGTGCAAGTAAAATTTGGCCAAAATCAACTCACAACATAATAATCACTTGATAAAATGAAATCAAATCAATCATGAAACAAAAGCACAATTCTGTTGAATATAACATGATCCAACTACACTTCCATTAACAAACAAATCCCTAGACATGATAAACTACTCACTCATGACTGAAAATTAAACAATTCTAACCAATGATTCAACAAAGATCTAGTAAGGAAGGGTTTGACAATGACAACCTTCAACAAAGTCTTCAAACCGCCAACAAAACTGAACTCATCACTCAAGATTTCTCACTTGCAAAAAAATCAAACTAAAATCCGAACTACAAAGAGTAAAATTTTGGAAAGAAAAACGACTTTCTATGATATGCTTCTCTTTTTCTGCTACTAAGGGACAAGTTTATAAAGAAGAACACGAGCATTTTTAGCCACACATCTGAAGGAAAATGAAGAGGCCACAGTTACATAATTTACCACGGTCCATGGCATGCACCACCATTGGACCATGGTCTTGGCTGGAACTAAATTTTCAGCTCTTCTCTTGTTCCATGAGCATAACATCTCATAGGCATCTGTGGGGGCTCAATATACACTCAAATGAGGGTAAAATGCTGGGTTAAAATGCTCAAAATTCCTACAAATATCATCAAACAATCATACCCAAGTGTAAAACGAGAATAGGAGTATAAATGGTAACTTAAAGCACATAACTTAAAGCACATAATTCTCCTAAAAATGACCCTAAAATGATATATACGATGAGCACTTTTTAGTACACTTGTCCTACTATTATAACAGCTAATCGCCCCATTTTAGGTATTTATAGACCCCAATACCTCCTGTAAACCAAGCTTGAAGTTGAATTATGAATGACAAGGCATATTTCTATTTTCTCTCAATAAAATCTCTACATCTTGATCTCCTTAATTAGGAGTGGTGAGTAGAGTATTTTCTTTAGAATTCTTCCTTGGTGGCTTAAGCCTTTAGAAGGGAATTTGGTGGAAAGTTTTGAATCCTCCAGAGTTTTTCTTGGGTGGCCATGAGCCTTTAAGAGAGGTGATGGGAAGTGTTTTATCCATATCTTGGATCATACTTTGGGTTAAAACTCACAATCTTACTAATTCTCATAGATTGAATCCAAAAGAAGCATCCTTGGTGTGATTATCTTTCTTGTTATCTTTAATATTGTGAGATTAAGGATCTCGTTCTGCATCAATTGGTATTGGCACTAAAGCTTCTTTTGGATGCTTATTGAATTAAACACTTCATTGATTCAAACATCTCACTTCCTTTTCAATTTTCACCCCAAAAAATCTGTAGTTTGACTCTTCAAAGTTCTACTCCATTTCCCTATCTTCTTCACCCCACAAGAGGCCACAAGGAACCTAGTTATATCCCAAACACAATCCCTAAACCAAACACACCCTAAAATTCCATTAAAAAAACCTAAAAAATCTTCAAAAACACCAAAACATAAATTTAGCATTACCACCCCGTGCCACTTGGCGCGGTTGTACTGGAACCTTGCCCTTTCGAATCTTGACCCAGAAATTTGGCAGGACCACCTCGTACCGTAGACCATGACCATGCCCCTCATTTTCACTGTTTTTCTGTCCGTGCAACCTCTAGCACGTCTGTGCATCCCCTGTCTCCATCCTTTTCCCATTTTTTGACCTTACTACCAACCATGGCTGGTGAGGAAGATGATTATTATCCCAAGAACATTCCTCTTGAGCAAGCCCATGAGATAAGGAGGGCCCTTATCGAGCTTTAAGAGCAAGTAAGGAAGCTCACGCAAGAGGAAAGGGAATCCACAGCACGAATTCCTTACTGGTGAGGTTATGATGTTCCTCTTATTGACATCGAATACTCTTCCTTTCATGAAGAATTCGACGAGAAGGAGGGAAAACCTACAAGAAGAAGGCATCCAATGGATGGCCTTACGGATCTCAAAGTTGAGGCTCCGGAATTTGATGTCAACCTTATCCCCGAGAACTATCTTGATTGGGTTCAAGCCTTTGAGAGGATCTTTGAACTCAAAGAGTATAATGAAGAGAAGGACTTCAAGTTGGCTATTCTTAAGTTAAAGGGCTATGCTTCTCTATGGAAAGAGCACTTGAACAAGAGTACATTAGGGAGTTTGAACAACTCCAAATAAGGGTTGGCCTAGATGAAGAGCCCTAGCTTAAGACTGCTAGGTTCATTAAGCGGTTATCTCCTAGCATTGCTAGTAAGTTGAAATTGCAAGCTTAATTAACCTTTAATGATGTATGCCACTCAGCTATCAATGTTGAGAAACAACTTCAGGGAAGAAAGTCCTTTCACACCCCTCTTACTAGAAGCCGTTCTAATCACATTGAGGTTGAAACCTCATCCCATAAGCTAAAGCATTTGACAAGGGTAAGGGAATTGCTAGTGGGCCACCTAAAAGGTTGGAAGGAAATAAATGTTTTAAGTGTCATGATTTCGGGCATTTTCAAGCGGACTATACCAATAGAAAGACCCTTATCATCAAGGAGGTAAAAGAAAATTAAGCCATTGAGGAAGAATTAAGTGAAGGAGATGATGAAAATAATGGTTCTGCCTTGGTAACCACCTATCTTGGAGAATTGTTATTGACCAAGAGGTCCCTACATTCCGTGAAGGTTCCTTATGAAGATAGCGAAAGGGAATAAATCTTCAACTCTAGGTGCACCATCAGAGTCAAGATTTGTGGCTTAATAATAGATGGTGGCAGTTACATTAGTGTGGCCTCTAAGACACTTATCGACAAGCTTCAAACCCCCAATAAGGAGCATCCTACTCCATAATCTCTTCAATGGTTAGAACCGAATGATGAGGTAACCTCTTTAAGACAGCTCTTATTTAATTCTCAATTGGTCCATATGGTGGAGAGGTACTATGTGATGTTCTTCCTATGGATGCATGTCATTTATTATTTTGTAGACCATGGTTGTATGATAATCATATGATTAATGATGGGTATGCTAATACATATTCACTTAAGTGCAATGGCAAAATCTTCATGTTAGCTCCTTTACCTCCACCCGAACCTCACAAAGCCAAACTGGGCAAGGGAAGTGAGAAAAGGCTCCATAAGAGTGAAACACAGGAAAAGCATACCATTAGTAACAAAAAGCCTCGAATTGCCTTACTAATGGTAAGGCCAAATACTAGTGAGGGAGTTGAACCTTTACCCCTTATATCTCAGCCAGAGCTTGAGGATGAAATCCCAAAAAAGCCTATCCCCAAGGTCTCATTCCCCGTCAAAAAGACGTTAGGCCCTTATACAGGTGATCAAGCCATAAGTGACACCTCATGTGAGTATGATGCGTATGAGCTATCATGTGATGAGCATGTTGAGATCTTCAATGAGCTCATGAGGCCTAGGACAGCTACTCGATGCTATGATGCGCTCCCAAAGATCTTCAACAAATTGTACACCTTCAAAAAGAGAGGAGCCATTAGTACCTTAAGTGTTTTCAAACGTAACAAGGGTAAAAGGCATGTAAGGTTGACGTTACGGAACTTTAACCCCAAGGATTTGAGTGAAAATCCTTCTCAAGTGCGGGATATTGATACATATCGAATTCGCTACACCTGCACCAAGGCATGAAAATGTTCCCATCTACCCCTAAAGACACCTGTCACAAAATTCCAGCACATGAACCCCCTTTGTTATGGTGTTTCACCTATGAAATACGCTCAAAAATTAATGATATATGGCTTGTTGGAAAGTTTATAGAGCCTAATATTGGGATATGTAAATATTTGAAGTAGATGTTTGAGTTTAATTCCTAAAGTCGTGAAAACGCCCTTACAACAAGCTTTCACCCAATAAACTTGCTAAATTTGGGTCGAGTTTAAATCCTACCAATCAAAGCCTAAATGAAGCAAGCCCAAGTTTTAGTGATTTCCTAAGATGTCTACTTTGGCCTAATAAGCTAAAACTAGGCATTGGATTTCAATATTAGGAGAAAGGACCCAATTATGTGGATTGTGTACAAAATTTCGGTTTTAGACTAATCTTAAATTTGGCCATCATTATGAAGGGTATAGTTGTTTTTCAGATTAATTAGCACATGGTGATTATACACCCACCAAGGAAGACACTCGAAGTGGAGGAACTGCCATTGGTGGAGTAGGCCCTTCTAAAAACTCTCTAGAAAATAGAAGATGAATCCTGGAAAATACAATTCACCTTGGTTGTAGTTATCTTAGTAATCTGACTTATTATCCTAAGGTCATTGGTAATTCCCTTATTGGTACACTTACCCCACTATTGTAACAGCTAATCCCCCCTAAACCATGCTTGAAGTTAAATTACGAATGAAAAATGCATATGACCATTTTCTCATACTGAAATCTCTACATCTTTATCTCTTTAATTAGAGTGGTGGATAGAATCTATCCTTTAGAATTCTTCTTTGGTGGCTTAAGCCTTTAGAAGGGGAATTTTGGTGGAAAGCTTTAAATCTTTCTTTTAGATTTCCTCTTGGGTGGCAATGAGCCTTTAAGAGAGAAGCTTGGTGGGAAGAGTTTTATCTATCTCTTGGATCACACTTTGGGTCAAAACTCACAATCTTATTGATTGTTTGAGATTGAATCCAAAAGAAGCATTGTTGGTGTGATTATCTTCCTTATTATCTTTGATCTTGGGATGTTGAGGATCCTATTGCACGTTACTAGTATTGATAGGTTTGAATAGCTTTTTAGCTTAGTTTGCTTCTAGGAACATAGAACGCTTGAAAAAAAATATCAACATTCATTATAAGAGTTAAGCGTAGATTGCTGAGCAATTTTATGGAAGAAAAATTAACATGGCCTAGGCTGCCACACCACAAATCAACAAACTCAACAACATAAGTAGTATTAGAAGCATTTCTATTCGTTATCTTTGAAGCAAGATTAAGTACGCACAAACCACCATTAAGGTTCCCCTTCCTAACAAAGATCCAATTATGAGAAATAATAACTTTGTCATGTCTAACAATAATTTTCAGTCAAATACACTACTAAAAGATAGTAATTTGGTAGAAGAAAATTTAAAAAGAATCTTCCCTTTTTCCATAACCCTAGTAATTATAAAGTTTCCTGTAGAATGCACTTGTCATTGATAACATCCTCAAAGTACTGCATAACTTCTTTGTTAGCAGAGAAATGTCTCCAAGCTCAGGTGTTGTAGATCCATTGTAAAATGGGCACTAATTGGCTTTGTAGTTGGCTTGTTATGAACAGAGCATAGTCTTTTTGGCTTTTGGATCTTGTTGATGGATGTAATATGGTACCTCGGATGGCTTAGCTTCTGGTGCTTCTTTCCTTTTCCTTTAAACGTGACTCCATTTGCGGGGACAAGAAACTAAACCTGGTGTGCTAAAAGCTAAGAACATTTACCCACGATAACAATGAAGCAAGGTCAGGTCAACATGCACAAAAACTGTTGGAGAAACAAGGAAGAAGGATAATGCAGGAATTTGGCACGGTTATCCCATGCCACAAAGCATGATCGTGCCAAGTTCGCTACATTGTGGCCCATATGAACTGTTTTTTCTTCATTTTGAAGTCAACTAGGTTTTATAGTAGGATTTAAGGTTCTTATGTTAGCTTTGGAGTATATTATTGTAGACTTAACTTAATTTGTAGCCACATTAAATTTGTTAATGCATTCAAGTTAATGATTTAGTGCTTCACTCTTTTTCTATCTCTTCTTTGCAATCTTCTTATTATAATTTCATATTTCTCATATTTTTGTTCTAGGTTTAGTGCTTAGAGTTGTTAACATTAGAGTTAATTTATACTTGGAATTTGATGATTTGGCTATCTAATCACATTCTCCCTCTCTTTGCCATGCTTAATCTCTCTAATTCTTCTTGAAATGTGGCAAATTTACGACTTTTTCTCTCTTCTCATGTTAGGGTTTTAAAACCCATTTTTGCAAGTTTGAACTTTTGGTTCATTATGGATTAGATTAGAATTAGTTTGGTAAGATTATGAGAATAATGAAAACTAGCCATGTAGGTGGTTTTTGAGGGAGTGGAAAAACAAACTAAAGAAAAGAAAAGGAAACCCCAAGCACACGATATCGTTCGTAGTACTTTGAGGGTCGATCCATAGGGATGACGTTGAGATTACGGTCATAAAAAGTGAGGAATTAATTTAGAATCATTCTAACCTAACTAAAATGATAAATCACTAATTCTAAGTCATCATCAGTAAACTAAATCAAGGCCAAAATAGAACCAACACAGGGGAATTTAAAGCTATCAAAATTGAAGCTCATGAAACTGCAATAAAGCCCGAATTAAATCCGACAATTAATACCCAAATTAAGAACCGGACGATCCGAGCAAATAAACTAAACCTAGCTTATTAATCAGAGAAGCAGAACTGAGAGTGAATGGAGTTCGATCCTGCCTAGCAACATTCAATCGAACCAATACTAGAGGCAATCAAGCAACGACCAATCGAACCCAGACTTCCAGAGCCTGGACAGAGCAATCGAGAACCGAGAACAATCCAAGTGAAAACCTAGAGCTATCCTAGCAGAAAAGAAAATAGTAGTAGGGGAGGGGGATTTGACAAAATCGAAAGCAAAACAAACAGAACAGCAGCAAGCATAGAACAATAATCAGCAGAATCGAAACAGAGTTTCAACTCAACCTCGATGAACACCAAGAACGTACCAGAACCTATGAGGAATGGCAGAAGAGGAACTTGAACATAACGCAAAACCAGGGGAGGGAAAATCGACTGAAACGCACCACAAATGCAACCAATTCTTGCAAAAACTAGCTGAAATTTGTAAACTACCACTAACATACTCGAAATTTCAATGTGTTTACATAAAAATCGAACCAAAAAAATGATCTAACCTAACCCTAATAATTGAAACGCAAAATTGCATTAGGATTTCGGAGAAACGAAAACAAAACTAAATCTAAACCTAAAAACGGAATTGAAATCCTAATCCTAACCCTAAATTTACCTAGCCTAAATTACCTCCTAATTTACCTAACCCCGCTCCAATGGTGTCTTCCTCCTCCTTTATACTCGAACCGTCCACGATCTTCAACCCTTCAATCTTCGGTGTCGTGGGCGATGGAGATGGGGGCAGCTGGTGTGAGACGTGGCCTTTGTAGCGTGTTTCACGGTGGTGGATGAGGGGGATGAGAATGTAATCTGTGGGTTGGGGTTTCGGTGGGCTGGGGTGGTTTCTGGGTTTGGGGATTTCTGGGGGCTGGAGTGGTTTTGGAGGAGAGAGAAGAGATAAGGGAGAGAGAGAGAGATCAGCAGGGTAGAAGGAGATGGCGAGATGGGCATGGTGATGGTGAGGATGCAGGGTTCTGGGTGGATATCGGGTTTCAGGGTGCTGGGTTATGGTTTCAGAGACACGAAAAGGAGAGAGAAAATGTGAAGAAGGGGAAGGGGGCTTATAAGCTGAACCGGTCAGGTGAACCGGGTTTAATTAAACTGGCCGGTCCGGTTTTGTAATTGCTGGACCGGTTTTCTTTTTCTTAAGTTCCCCTTGGCCGGTTCTCTTGAACCCATTTTGAAAACCTGACATTTTTCGCCATTTTCATCCTTTTTTTGCCTTTTTTCATATTTATTAAAAATCTGTAAAATAAAATAAAATCAGTTAAAAGCCTTAAAACACGAATAAAACAAGCATAAAATAGGTGTAAAAGTACCTTAAAAATAGCACATTTTTGGTTCGAACAAATACTGTCACACCAAGATTTTGCTCGTCCTCGAGTAAAATAAATTGAACTAACTAAAAGAAAACGAAAAATAAGAGAAGAAAATCTTAATTCACTGTCGTAGGAACCACGATTGCATTTAGCATATGCAACAAGCCCTTTGAACCCCTTGGACTCCCAAGTGGACGAGTGAGGTCTTGTGAGGGTTTCAAAGTGAAATACCCACAAAATTATTTCAAAAATAAAGACAAATCTTTTTGGGTTTTTTCAAAACTGATATGTGCAAAATTTGGGAAAAATATGCACACATTCTAATCAGCTAAATCATCCATGTACTCAATTATTGAGCTGCATATGCATAAAATGTACTTCAAAGCCCTCTAGCTTCTAAATGACATCAGAGCACTAATTTTTCACCCAATTGAACATCAAGATTTTGAATCCGTCCCGGTGCTCGTGTGCAAGTGTATCATTGTGCTAGGGCTCAGATTTACCAGAATTAAACTCAATCCCACTTGGCTGACATAACTACATTATTACCATACTGACTTTGGAAGCAAGCTTTCCCCGTAGCAATATTGCCTCAAAGGGTAACACCCAGTAGCACGTGCCTGAAAGGGTAACGCCCAGTAACGCATGCCTCAAAGGGATACTTTTCATTCCAAATTTTATTCTTTTTCTTTTTTCATAATACAATTTTTTTTCAATTTTTTTCAAAGTAATCATGCCACAAGCTAGTGGGAGAATCATTCATGGAAACCTAAGACCTAAAGATAATGATGTATGAATAAACAAGGATTGGATTACACAACCTATAATGAACAACCGGAGTTAGAATTAAGGCTTAAAATATCACATTTGACGTCGGAGACTTATCATGCACATCCTATTTATATACAAGCTAACAACTAAAGCACCGGGGATTCAAACTAATCAGAAAAAAAGTACACGCGTCCCCAAAAACAGCGAAAATCTTCAAAAATTTTGAAAAATGGCACCTCACCCCCACACCAAAACTTCACAATGTCCTCATTGTGGGAATTAAGGCGCTCAAAAGCAAGCACATCGGCTAAACAACCGCAAAACCGTATATATACAACTAGAAAATGAGGAAAACCAAAAACAAAATAAAACCAAAATGAAAATGAAAATGAAAATCAAAACTAAAATCAAAGGAAACACACATATTCACAAACACAAAACCAAAACCAAAATCAAGAACCTGCTAAATCGCAAACTAGACCAAAAGAAATCTAAAACAGAATAAAACAAAAGTAAAACAAAAGTCACTGCACACCAAAAAGGGAAACTTAAAGAAACTACTAAACAAAAATGAAATCAACGAAAAACAAAAACATGCTAAGCTAAAAAAAAAAAACAAAATGAAACATAGGAAGCAACCCCAGATATTTACAACAAACAAGTATTCACAAAAGCGGGACACAACCACGGGTGATCATAGCCCACACAGCTCAATATTTCCCAAATTACTCCTCAAATTCGATCACCTGTATATTCACAATCCTAATATATACAACTAAGTATAAAAAAGAAATAAATGAAATGAAAAAGAGAAGAAGGTTAGAACAATCATACCAGGTTGGATACTGATTGAACCCAAACTATTAAGCCTATGGAGCATCAGCCACTCCATATTAAGCTGAAAACTGCTACTCAAATCAAACTCGTTAGAGCACGTAACAGCTTATCAAACAAAGATGCCCAACTCTCTTTAATATAACAACAGTGAAAAGCAGTGAGTTGGATCAAGAAAGAGTACATCCACAGTGTCTATAAAGCATAGGTGAGGGCCCGTTTCAACTTATCAAACAGCTGGCCCCAACCAGGACGGAAATGAACATACTCAAAATGAGCCAGTGGTGAGATCATTGGCCTAGAAACTATTTCAGCATAAACGAGCGATCTAGGCAAAATGGAGGATGCAAATTTCACAAGTCTGTTAATATCAAAAGGCACGAGCGTCTGGTTTAAATTAAAGTTCTTGGTAACAATGATCTCAGACTCAACATAATCAGACTTGCAATAATCAAAAAGCAAGTCAGTTTGGATGGAATCAAAAGGAAAGGAACCATAATCAGCACAAAAACCATCATTAGAACTTCTATGGGTCTCGAACTCACAAGAAAAAGATTCATACTCTACATGTAGAATATTATCATATAATTTAAACAGAAGGTCAGGGATGATGGGATCAAAAGTGAACGATTCAAATTCAACATGAAAACCCACATCAAGACCTTTGGTAACATCAAACTCGCATGAAAAAGATTCCTATTCTGTACAAAGAATATCATCATCAAAGTCAAACATAGTGAGTTCAGGTATCTCATCATGTAACTCCTCTGAAATATCTTTTGAATAATCTAAATCATGAAACTCAACTTCAGGTGTGATGCTTATTTCTAACTCACTAACCAAATCAGATTGTTTACCCACTTCTAATTCACAAAAGTCGTTCAAAGTGGTGGGTAGGTCGATAGAAACTAGGACATCGTCGGTGACGCCCTTAGGTGAGCTAGTGCAAGGTGCAAGGTCTGTTGATAGAGACATATGGAGGTCACTTCCTTGTTCTAAACTAGGCAAAGGCATGGTGTCTTTCAAATCAGGCCTAGTAGAATAAGAAGGTTTAGAATCCTCGTAAAGACTAATGTCAGGTTTAGGAGATCCTAAACTAGAATCAATCTCACTAGAAGTCTCCCTATTTTAGTCAAAACATTGCGAATATTCAGCAATTCTATATTTCATAGTCTCTATCATTTGATCAGTCATATAATTGATTTTCTTTTCAAAACTTGCACATGTACCATCAATGTAATCACGATAAGGACAAGTAGAAACAACATGATCAGGAGATTCACAATAATCACACAACACAGGAGGCATATAAGAGTGAACTGAGTCATAGGAATTCATAAACTGGTCTGAAGGGTAAGAATTAGCATGAAAATCATACTCTCCATAAGTTGGGTATCTAAAAGACTCATTAGCTTGTTCAAACGCATAGGTTTCCTAAGCTAATTTTTCAAAGAAATCCCAAACTTCATTTTGAGTTTTAGATAACAATTCTCTTAAACCTCCAGGAAAAATTGAATCGATATAACTCCTTGACTCAATGTTTAGACCCTCATGAATGACCTCAGAAATTTTCCATTTTTCAAAATTTCGATTCAGTTGAGCACGATAATCATTCAGCCTTAAAAAGTAATTCCAAAAAGGTTCGCGTTCAAATTGCGGGAAATTGAAAACTGGCATAGTGAATTTTTTTTTAAAACGTTTTTCAAAAAATTTTCAATTTTTAGGGATTTTTCAATTTTTCAATTTCTTTTTGGGTTTTTGAATTTTCTATTTTTTTTGGATTTTCAAGTTTTGTAAATGTTTTTGGAGTTTAAGCCTCTTTATTTTTTTTGGATTTTTGAATTTTTTCTAATTTTTTTGGATTTTTGGTTTTTTCAAAAACAAAGCGATTAAACTAAGTAACAATTAATACCAAAATAAAGAAATCAACCAAAACAAATGACAACAACTAATTAATCAACTCACAATCACTAAAGAAGTAAACAAAACAAAGCAACGAAAGAGAGTAGCTACTAAAACAAAAAGAATGACCAAATCTCACCGTCATCCCCAGCAACGGCGCCAAAATTGTAGGTGGTTTTTGAGGGGGTGGAAAAATAAACTAAAGAAAAGAAAAGGAAACCTGAAGCGCACGATATCGTTCGTAGTACTTTGAGGGTCGATCCGCAGGGATGACGTTGAGATTACGATCATAAAAAGTGAGGAATTAATTTAGAATCATTCTAACCTAACTAAAATGATAAACAACTAATTCTAAGTCATCATCAGTAAACTAAATCAAGGCCAAAATAGAACCAACACAGGGGAATTTAAAGCTATGAAAATTGAAGCTCATGAAACTGCAATAAAGCCCGAATTAAATCCGACAATCAATACCTAAATTAAGAACAGGACTATCCCGGCAAACAAACTAAACCTAGCTTATTAATCAGAGAACCAGAACTGAGAGTGAATGGAGTTCAACCATGCCCAACAACATTCAATCGAACCAATACCAGAGGCAATCAAGCAACAACCAATCGAACCCAGACTTCCAAAGCCTGGACAGAGAAACCGAGAACCAAGAACATTCCAAGTGACAACCTAGAGCTATCCTAGCAGAAAAGAAAACAGCAGCAGGGGAGGGGGATTTGACGGAACCGAAAGCAAAACAAACAGAACAGCAGCAAGCATAAAACAATAATCAGCAGAATCGAAACAGAGCTTCAACTCAACCTCGATGAACACGAAGAACGTACCAGAACCGGTAAGGAATGGTAGAAGAGGAACTTGAACATAACGGAAAAGCAGGGAAGGGCAAAATCGACTGAAACGCAACACAAATGCAACCAATTCTTGCGAAAACTAGCTGAAATTTGTAAACTACCACTAACATACTCGAAATTTCAATGTGCTTACATAAAAATCAAACCTAAAAACTGATCTAACCTGACACTAATAATTGAAATCCAAAATTGCATTAGGATTTCAGAGAAACGAAAACGAAACTAAATCTAAACCTAAAAACAGAATTGAAATCCTTATCCTAACCCTAAATTTACCTAGCCTAAATTACCTCCTAATTTACCTAACCCCGCTCCAATGGCGTCTTCCTCCTCCTTTATACTCGAACCGTCCACGATCTTCAACCCTTCGATCTTCGGTGTCGTGGATGATGGAGATGGGGGCAGCTGGTGTGAGACGTGGCATTTGTACTGTGTTTCACAGTGGTGGATGAGGGAGATGAGGATGTAATATGTGGGTTGGGGTTTCGGTGGGTTGGGGTGGTTTATGGGTTTAGGGATTTTCTAGGGGCTGGAGTGGTTTTGCAGGAGAGAGAAGAGATAAGGAAGAGAGAGAGATGAGGAGGGTCGAAGGAGATGGCGAGATGGGCATGGTGGTGGTGGGGATGCTGGGTTCTGGGTGGATATCGGGTTTCAGGGTGCTGGGTTATGGGTTGCAGGGACGCGAAGAGGAGAGAGAAAATGTGAAGAAGGGGAAGGGGGCTTATAAGTTGAACCGGTCAGGTGAATCGGGTTTAATTAAACTGGTCGGTACGATTTTTTAATTGTTAGACCGATTTTCTTTTTCTTCAGTTCTCCTTGGCCGGTTCTCTTGAACCCATTTTCAAAACCCGACATTTTTCATCATTTTCATCCAGTTTTGGCCCTTTTTTCACATTTATTAAAAATCTGTAAAATAAAATAAAATCAGTAAAAAGCCTTAAAAACACAAATAAAATGAGCATAAAACAGGTGTAAAAGTACCTTAAAAATAGCACATTTTTTGTTCGAACTAGCCACAAATTTCATCTCCTTGCTTCCATAATAGAGGTCAATCTTCATTATTAGGTTTTTGAGGTTAAGGTATTCCATTTTCTTTCCCTTTTCCTAGTTGGTAGATTTAATTCCTTCCTAATTAAATTAGGCGCTTTATTATTTTGTTGTTAGCCAGAATGATGTTTTGTGTTAATTGTACTAATTGTGGTTTATTTTTGATTACTTAATTGATTACGTTTAGATTAGGATTAGTGAATAATTATTTTATTTAATGATGTTTACTCACATTTATTGCTTTCCTTAGGGTATATTTTGGCCTAAGATAGCAATTGACTTGATTTCTACACCATGACAGAGGACGACAAACTTTAAACCCTTACTCCCCAGAAACAACCCAACAAATATGCACCGTTCCTAGGCACGGTGGCGCGAAATTAGGTGATTGTGTGTGTTCTTAGTTATTTTGTTTTTTGTTTAGTTATGAATGTGTCCTGGATTTCGTTTGTGTATAGAAAAATCAAAAATACTTATAAATTAGAAAATCTTGATTTTTTTCAATGGCAATTTTTCATTTTTTCCTATATGAGCAGGAATTATTTTACCATTATTAGGAATGTTTAAATGCTTCTCTTGCTCAATGTGCTCACTATAGTTGTTATTTGGGAAATGGAAAATCTTGGATGCTGTTAATAAGGGTGCGAATTATGAGACACGAACTCTTTTGAAGTATTGAGATTTTCATTTGCAAAGTGCATATGGCACTTGGGATACTGTTGAATGGTTGGTCGATAATACTTATAAGTTTGAGGAGGTTAGCTGTGCCTTTAGGATGTTTTTCCTTGTTCTGTGTGTTTTTCATAGAAGATCATACTAGAACAATTTGTTGAATCTTGTGCTTTACCCGCTTAATCCCTTTAATCGCACCCCCTTTTTGTTACTCATGCTATTTCTATGGACTCTAGAATTAAGTAACATGAGCGAGAAATGGAAAACTAAAGAAAGTTCATGGAGAACATGATAAGTACACTCATTGACCAATTCTCAGAGTTGGTTAATAGTCATGTAGAGAGCATTGTACCTATGTGTTGCATAAGACCAACATTAGGGTAGGACCCTTCCCACAAGAAGGTCATTTGTTGGGTCACTTTGAGTCGTCTTTCCCTTTGAGCTTTGAATTTAATGTTGATACTCCTTTACATGACTTTAATAAGAAGTGTGACATCTCTTAACCTTCTTTTGGATGTGCATCTTCGCTTGAGGCTAACATTTCTATAGACTTCCCCATGGATGTCCCTATTATCCCTAATCCCCCTCTTCCTCTAGTTTCTCTAGAAGAACCTAAGAAGGGTGAACAATGTGAAATAGATGCTAGTGCGCATGATTATAAGTTTGATTATTGGTATGAGTCTAATCTTAATGAGGATCATAAACTTAAGGAGTCTTGTGAGAAGGCTATGGTTGAGGTACCACCTCCTTCTCTAAAGGCTATCATACGACCCCCAACTCCCTTAACCCGATCCTTACTTCTCTTACTTGTTTACCACCCTATCCTTTCCTTAAGCTCATCTTTCTAGGCCTATAGACTATCATGTGATCTGTGACCTTAGTTTGGATTTGGGTCATGTAGACCACTTATTTGATATGCTTAAGTGGAATGTGCTTGATGTTAAGGTACCTTTGGAGGTTACAATGTCTCCCTTGACCCCTTTTATGTTTACCTAGTAGACTTGCCTAGAAAAATCATGTGGATCACTTTTCTTTCGTCACTATTTTCAATTTTCTAAGACATATGATAAGTTCAAGAGAGCATTAGCTATTATTGATATGGTCTTATTGGTGTTCTCTTACATTGACTCTTCAGAGATGCATACATTGCTATATGATATGCTCTTGAGAGCTTTAATGGCAATTGAGTGGAGTGACTTGATCTTAAGCGATGTGGAATATGGCTAATGCTCCTTAAACCTCCTGTAGCACCATCTTATAGACGTATATTTTGGGTACAATCGGTGCTTGACTTGGTATAATCATTATAAATCTTCTCCCTTCTTTTTATCTTCTTTCTTTTTCGTGTTGTTTAGTTGTGGATATTAGGATGTGATTTTGTTGATTGGTAATAAATTTTTAGTTGAAACTTGGAATATTGTTAAGTCAATTGTTGGCTAGAATCACCCGTTTACAAACTAAGAATACATTCTATAACATCATCGAGTAGGGAGACTACTTCACTGTGGGCACACTTGACTCCGTTTTAGCAAGGGTAACTTCCATTTCAGCATAGCTAACTTAACTTCTTCCTATCATAAAGAAAACCTAGGGAAAGAGTAGTGGGATGAGAAACCACACACTCAGTGAGTGTCCCCCGACCCCCTTAAAACCAAAACTGTTGCAGGTGGTAATATCTTTAATCGTCACATATCACATCTTTATGTATTACAACCATAATAGGCAATCGAAGTCCCCGAAAGATGGGTTATTACCCCTAACTTCTTTCTAACTACCCAAATCATTTCCTGGTCCTTAATGACCAATTGTTCTCACTAGCAAATACTTAGGCACATAATCAAGCAACGGAAGCTATGCACTGAACTTTCTGTCATAGATTAAGCATAGTGATCTTTCTTTTTCATAAACATAACTACTTAGAATTCCAGTCAAACTATGCAGGAAACCTCATTCATACGATGTGCACATAAGGCTATCTCTTTTCATAATCATACTTTTCTTGGCATTTCATTCATATGATATGCATAAGACACACACATTTCAAGCCTCATTCAATTCTCATTCATAGGGTATGCATGGAATATGCTCATAAGGCTTTCTTTTTCATAACCGTATTTCACTTAGCATCTCATTCATAAGTTATACTTGGAATATGCACATAGTGATTTATTTTCATCAGCATAATTTACTTAGATCTCATTCATAAGATATGCACAAGTTATGCACATGAAGCTTTCTTTTCTTTTTATTGAAAACACTTCATTCAGCCTTTTGAGGCTCATAAAAACTCTTCTCTTAGCCTTTCGATGCTCATATTCTGAAAAGGATCTCTTTCATATTGGTCCCATAATGACCCTTAAAAACTTTCTTTATAAAACACTTACAAAGGCAAAACGCCGACTACTTTTCTTACTTATTAGGAAATTACAATGGGCATAAGATCATCATAATGTGCAGATTGGGTGAGATCTATTCTCAACCCCTAGTGAGACTATCACTCACACTAAGCTCTTACTCCTGGGACGATAACTAACTTTTGGACCTTAACCCTTATCAGGGTCTCTAAGACTTCCCACCACTGGGATACTCCCTAGGCTTGGAATTCTCCCATTCAAGTAGGTTCACTCCCATCTATTGTCCTTATGCACAATATCTTAGCCAATTTAAAGAGTATGGCCATAACGGCTAACAAGTTTGCTACCTGTCACAGCGAAATCCTTTTTCATACAACGCACTCTCTTTTTATTTAAATTCTTTAGGTATTCCCCCGTTCAAACGAGTTTACTCTCAAAACTGCATTTGCATAGTTAAAGTAGGCCTTGGTTCGCTATTGGGTATGGCTACTATTAGTTACAAACATGAAAACTTCCCTTTTCAAAGTCACCCTCACTCGCAACAAGAAACTTGATGACATAAAGGGAGGCGGTTTGCACGTAACACATCCAAACACTTCATAATCAATCAATCTCAGCATAAGCCACGCATGGCCTCGCAATCCACACAATTGCGGTTAATTCACAACCCAGGCTCCCTCCTCACATAGCAACCGACCACAGAAAACCTTGAACCACTCATAGTTCTACCCCAAACCATCCAACTACCATCTCGGTATCAATTTCATAATGCAGCGTTCGAACCCGTAGGTCATACTGAAAAGCGGTATTTAAACATACCAATGCGTAACTTACCAAGCAAGCAAATATGATTCAGCAGTGCGCTACAGCTAACAGTTATAACCATATATACATACATATATATATCCATATCACATTAACTTGAAACGAACGCTTAGAAAGCTGAATTAAACTTATAAGGCATGAAACTCGATTACACTCATGCATTACAATCAAGGGGTAAACATGCTCGTTTCAACATTCATAAATTATTTCCAAAGCTATAAGCATGATTTAACTAAATAGGCAGGCATTGATTTGAGGTGTTCAATTATTATTTCAAATTCACTATTCAGGTAAAAAGTAACCAACTAAACAAGCATTGAATCGAAGTGTCCATATATCATTTCAAAGCTACTATTCAGGCATAAATTAACAAATGAAGCAAGCATTGAATTCAAGTATTCGTATATCATTTCAAAGCTACTAATAGGTATGTATTAACTAAACTAACTGTAAGACCCGCCTTCGTTATTTTTATATTAAGTTGCCTGTATTACC
>JACYFF010019584.1:73578799-73591056 GCA_017589665.1 Selenicereus undatus | reverse complement strand
GTTAGGAAAACGTAACGCTTTCGGCCCTAGGGGCTGGGGGTGTTACACTAACATATATCGATTCGAAGTCATTTTGAAGCGTTAGTTAACTAGACAAACATACATCGATTCAAGGCATCGTTAGGCTATTTCGAAGTCACTTTCAGGCATGAACTAACTAAACTTAACATACATCGATTTAAACTAAATTCAGTTGAAACAGAACATGCATAACCCCAATCGATCTGACTAATCCTAAACTCACATGCAATGCAACCTAAGGGTTAAAACAGTTTCGAAACTACTAATACTTAGGAGGCGAGAAACACCCCCCTGGACTCCAAGCTAAAGGCTGGAATCCAAGGCTGCTAGCTCGACTCTAGGGCTTGAACAACTCCAATACCCCGACTCTTGCTCATTAACGCACGAACAGGGCCCATACCACACCTAAACCAACGCATTTTGAACCCTAAATTCGCCCAAATGCTCACTCACTGACTTGAACTCGTGGTGGGTGCTTGGGGCTGTGAATTACTCCAAGTTTGTAGAGGATTCAAACCAACTAGAAGCTAGGTTACTAAACTAAGCTTGGGCTCGCGACTAGGGGGTCAAATCGCAACCCAATTTAACCGAAACCGTGCTGGGTTGTTTCCGATTTTGCCCAGATTTCGCACCCATGGTCTATTAGTTTGTGGGGGAAGTAGAGGGGGTGTATTTGTAGGCTAGTTGTGGCGAAATTCCACTAGAATATGGAGCTATTGGTGCGTTCATAGAGGAGATTGAGGAGGAAGAAGGAGATGCGGAGGGAGAGAGAGAGATGTCGAGGTAGGCAGGGGGGCCGCATGAAGGAGAAGGAGAAAAGGGGATTCCCGTGATATTACTAATATGCCCCTACCTATCTCTTTATTTTTATTTTTGTTCTAAGCTACTTAGGAATCGATACCGCAAGCTTAGTTCGCATCCCAAACTCTAAATTCAATAATCGATAACCTGACCATTCATCGATTATTCGTTCCCAAATATGTCTGGGTTTGATTTAATATACATTAAACTATATCTAAGGTTAACAACTTAATCGTATTCGGGTTCTCACTTGATTTAGTACTCGTTAATATCCTATATTAACGCATACTAAAAATCATTGAAAGATTTAAAATAATAACAATAATAATATTATTAATAGCCGATGAAAACATTCTTTTTAATAAAATTATCGCTCACACAAGTACGTCAATAATAATTTAACTCGTATAGTTTCTAAAAATACGAATTTTATAACGTAGAAGGCAAGACAATTAGGTTAACTTAAAATAAAGAAGGCGGGTCTTACACTCTTTCCCCCCTTAAAAGAATTTCATCCTCAAAATTCTAAACCTAAGTTCGGTCACTCCTACAATGTACGCACATAAACCATGATCTACACGGTAGGTTTCCAGAAGGTTCCATTTGCAATTGCTACATCTTTTAAATAGAAACAAAAAGGCTGATGGTATCCAGTCTCCTCCTCGCCAATCCTCTTTAAGTGTCTACTCACTGTATTTAGGCGCCGAGGGAAAATCGTATTGAAGAGGGGAAAATGAGTTGGCATAGAACCATATTGAGTTTGTTTTGAAAGTGAACTTAGATTTTCGATAATCTAGACTCAGTTCGCATGGCAAGCAATAATTCTATCCCTATGCATCTATAAGTGGCCATCTAACAATCAGGACAATGACATCTTAAGGTCATACACTAGTAGTCTTATTCTAAAACATGAATTCAAGTCACCTTTGGGATCACAACGGTTAACTTAGAGATTCCTATAACTCATTAGAATAATAAGAACGTCACATAGCACCACATAGCACCACATAGCATCATTTAAGTACAATAGCATCACATAGTATTGTATAGTATCAGCAATTCAGCGTTCTTAAGCGTACGAGTTGGATGTAACATGAAACCGGCTAAGGTACATATGGCAGGCAATTTATAATGCGAAAGCATTCTTGACTGGTAGTTCTATGTTTTTATATCGACGTCAGCTAACTTTTAAGCATGCCATTCATGGCAACTTAGACATGACATGTCAAGGTCATATGAAGGGGGTTTAACCTAATCAGGTTTGTTCGAAAACATGAAGGTATTAAGTCAAACTAAGGTTAAATCATTTACTAGAAAGTTACCACGTCACACTAAGATAGAAGAGACATCAAATTACGCCAAGTTGACAATGAAGAGACCTGAAGTAGTATTCGAATTCACATTGACATTACATAAGGTTTACCATAGGGCATTGAAGATCAAGAATCATGAATAGCATGAACTAGCATAACATGTTGATAGGAACAACTTTGAGAAGGAAATGCTAGGGCAAGAATGTAAATCGATGGTTTTGATGGTGGTGAGGCTTTCCCTAAAGTTTCCATTCTGGGACCAATCGTCCCTTAAGTCATAGATTCACACAATTGAATAGTTATGCTCCAAGACGAATTCTGAGCCTATGGCTTATGGGCATGCTTCCGCTACGCTACTCTGATCAAACATATAAGGGCGAGAGTATATGAATGTAGGTTTCTAGGGTCATCTCATCATGCTTCAAATACGGGCGCATGCAGTTACTCAGCTATAACATGGAATCATAGAAGTCACGGAATGCAAACAATGAGTCAGTGGTCATGTCATGCTACGAATTACAAAACTTATATTATCTAGATGACCAAGTCATATACTAAACCAACTTAAGTGAAGCAAACACCAAGAAGTGCAACAACTTGTTCAGAAAACGCATAACTAGTCATGACCTAATTCCTATAGTGCATTAATGATCGAGCATAATAGACATGGGTGTCCATATATATATGATGACATGACCCTGAATGCTATACCACATTACTTTCTTATACATGAGATACATATATCTATGGACGTGATTCATGTAAATGTAGCTTTATTATTATCTAGTCATGCATTATGTACATCTGGTTTAACTACTCCAATTATAACACGAGAAAACAATATTGAAGGGCTGTAAATGATGATTTAAGAGTCAGGTCATAAAACCAACTACATAAATCGAATCGCCCTAACCAATACAGTCCCATGTTTAATCAAATTCAAGTCAAGCAATTGCAGAAACTCATTTTGTTGGCATTTGATCACAAACACCTCGATGGCCACATACAACAATCCTATCTATAGTTACTCTTATGGTCTCATGAAAAGACATCTAGGCAAGTTTACATGAATGCAATCCTCATTTCAAACCTAAGGTCGAGGTTATGACTTGAGGTTTGTCCCAACTGTTTGGAGTTAGCCAACAATTAACTAATAGGGGTAAGAACAACAACGTTATTAGTCTTACGGTTCTACATTGAGGTTTTGTGACGCATTTCCTCGAAAAGGTAATTGTGGAGGTCTGAGGAACTCCCATTACAGATGGGAAGGTTCTACTTTCTACTATGGGCATTTTTTCTTATATACTTGGTGCTTGTGCTTAACAAAGTGTTGGGTAGGCATAGATTACCGTCCTAGGAGGTAACGAGGTGTTGCATGTGGTGTAACAATTCCAAAGTCTGCTAGGTTCTTTCTCCCTTGCACTTTTTAGGTGTATTGGGGTTTGATATAGCCAGGACACCACCAAGAAGTGCTAAAATGACCTAGTGTATCACCACTTGAGTTGCCAACGCAGGATACAACCACTAGGTGTTTGGAGAGCAAACTAGAAGCAAGCTCAATTTCTAATTCACTATGTCGTGATGTGTGTGCAAACACGATAAGAGGAGCTTATATACCACTCTTGCTCTTACAATTACAACAAGTATCAAAGAAAACACAAGTTACACTTGTTAAATACATCAGCCTAGAACATTATAACCTAATTAGAGTTATGACCAGTAGAAGGGTGACACCCAATGGGGTCATTCTTGCTAATCAAGTGAGGTGTCAAGGACCTTAGTGTAAATGGTCGAGTTTAAGCTCATAGGGTTAACCCAAGCATTATTGTAAAGCGAATGCGAGTCTTTGATTGCAACAACAAGACCCAACCAAACAATTAGAAAGGTTCCTAATGCGAAGGTGCGACCCTAACTCACTTATCGGAAGACTTTAACTTTCAAGGTCCTTAGGTTTTCAAAAGGAAATAGTTTAACTGCTCTAGCTCTCTCTCTAACAATCTTCGAGTACATCTGCTCACTCCATTATGGGGCCCGAGGAACAAATCGTAATTTAGGGGCAAATGAGCTTAGACTTAAGGATTTCCAATCATTCGATTTCAAATCATATGTTCTTTAAACTTTCGATTAGAGTCACCAAGGCATATAAGCGAAACAACTTTCGATTGAGCTAACACTTAAGTTATCCACGAGAATACGAGCCATTCGAGCTACAACTTAGAAGGTGGTTCTTTCATCACATCGATCAGTTTACTCAAGCCATACCTAACTAGGTAGACGTGCTAACATTCACACAGAACTCACATTTGCACACAAGGCAGGCATGTATCACATCATCGTGAATGAGGTTCCCGGGCAACTATATGAGATGCAAGACTCAGATCGCAGCCTATGGTCGCAGAACCTTTGCTCTAATACCATCAATGTAACACCCCCCAACCCCTAGAGCCAGGAGCATTACATTTTCTTAACTTTCTACTTAAATTACAGGGCAAAACGGACAGAGTTTCTCCTAAAAACTGACCGTTTCAAGGCTAAAAGCCTTATAATAAACCCGTGCAGATCAACGAAAACATAAAACATTTTAAAAGAAGCTCAACGGCTACACGCCGGAGTTCATAACTCAACGAGCAACTCGCTCGGAGTACATCAAACAAAATAGTTAATTAATATAGAAGAAAATCAAATTTACAACTCAACAGATCACACATCCGGAGTACTGGGGTTCACATCCCAAATTACAGCTAACTTTAACCAAGAAGACATCTAACAAATCAGATGGTTGGCTCTTATGGTCATACAGAGCGACCTTTATACCATATGCATTACATGAACTGGAATACTTGGTTTACATACATTTACAAACTTAGAATACATTCTATAACATCATCAAGCAGCGAGACTACTTCACTACGAGCACACTTAAATCCCTTTAAGCAAGGGTAACATCCATTTCGGCATAGCTGACTCAACTTCTTCCTATCATGGAGAAAACATGAGGAAAAAGGGGAAAGAGTAGTGAGATGAGCAACCATACGCTCAGTGAGTGTCCCCAACCCCCTTAAAACCAAAACCGTTGCAGGTAGTAATATCTTTAATAGTCACATATGACGTCCTTATGTATTACTACCATAATAGGCAATCGAAGTCCCCGAAGGACAAGTTATTACCGCTAACTTCTTTCTAACTACTCAAATAATTTCCAGGTCCTTAATGACCAACTGTTCTCACCAGCAAACACTAAGGCACGTAATCAAGCAACAGAAGCTATGCACTGAACTTTCTTTCATAGATTATGCATAGGGATCTCTCTTTTTCATAAACATAACTACTTAGAATTCCAGTCAAACTACGCACGAAACCTCATTCATATGATGTGCACATAAGGCTATCTCTTTTCATAATCATACTTTTCTTAGCATTTCATTCATATGATATACATAAGACACACACATTTCTATGACACACACATTTCAAGTCTCATTCAAATCTCATTCATAGGGTATGCAAGGAATATGCTCATAAGGCTTTCTTTTTCATAATCGTATTTTACTTAGCATCTCATTCATAAGTTATACTTGGAATATGCACATAACACTTTATTTTCATCAACATACTTTGCTTAGATCTCAGTCATAAGATATGCACAAGTTATGCACATGAAGCTTTCTTTTCTTTTTACTGAAAACACTTCATTCAGCCTCTTGAGGCTCATAAAAAATCTTCTCTTAGCCTTTTGAGGCTCATATTCTTATAAGAATCTCTTTCACATTGGTCCCATAATGACGCTCAAAAACTTTCTTTCTGAAATATTTAACAAGGTGAAACGCCGATTGCTTTTCTTACTTGTTAAGAAAATACTCTGGGCATAACATCATCATAACGTGCGGATTGGGTGAGATCTATTCTCAACCCCTAGTGAGACTATCGCTCAAGCTAAGCTCTTACTCCCAAGATGTCAACTAACTTTTGGACCTAAACCCTCGTTAGGATCTTTAGGGCTTTCCACAACTGGGATACTTTCTAGGCTAGGGATTCCCGCATTCATGCAGGTTTACTCCTATCTATTGTCCCTATGCACAATATCTTAGCCAATTTAAAGCGTATGGCCATAACAGCTAATAAGTTTGCTGTCTTTCACAGCGAAATCCTTTTTCATACAACGCACTCTTTTTATTTAAATTCTTTAGGGATTCCCCTATTCAAGCGAGTTCACCCCCAAAACTATATTTACATAGTTAAAATAGGCCATCGTTCGCTATTAGGTATGGCTATTATTAGTTAAAAACATGAAAACTTCCTTTTCAGACTCACCCTCAGTTGTAACAAGAAACTTGGTGACATAAAGGAAGGGGGTTTGCACGTAACACATTCAAACACCTCACAATCAATCAGTCTCAGCATAAGCCACACATGGTCCCGCAGTCCACGCGATTGCGGTTAATTCACAACCCAGGCTCCCTCCGTACGTAGCAACCGACCACAGCAAACCTCGAACCACTAATAGTTCTACATCAAACCATCCAACTACCATCTCGGTCTCAATTTCATAATCTAGCATTCAAACCCTTAGGTCTCAATTTCGTAATTTACTGAGCAAGCAAATATGATTCAGTAGTGCGCTACAGCCAATAGTTTTAACCATATATACATACATATATATATCCATATCGCATTAACTTGAAACGAACGCTTAGCAAGCTAAATTAAACTTTCAAGGCATGAATCTTGATTACATTCATGTGTTACAATCAAGGGGTAAACATGCTTGTTTCAACATTCATAAATTATTTCAAAAGCTACAAGCATGATTTAACTAAATAGGCAGGCATCGATTTGAGGTGTTCATTTATTATTTCGAAGTCACTATTCAGGTATAAATCAACGAACTAAACAAGCATTGAATCGAAGTGTCCATATATTATTTCAAAGCTACGACTCAGGCATAAATTGACAAATGAAGCAAGCATCGAATCAAGGTATTCGTATATCGTTTCGAGGCCACTAATAGGCATGCAATAACTAAACTAACATATATCAATTCAAGGCATCGTTAGGTTATTTCGAAGTCATTTTCAAGCATGAACTAACTAAAATTAACGTATATCGATTTAAATTAAATTCAGTTGGAACATAACATGCATAACCCTGATCAATCTGACTAATCCTAAACTTACATGCAACGCAACTTAAGGGTTAAAACAGTTTCAAAACTACTAATACTTAGGAGGCGAGAAACACCCACCTGGACTCCAAGCTAAAGGCTCGAATCCAAGGCTGTTGGCTCGACTCTAGGGCTTGAACAACTCCAATGCCCACGCTCTTGCTCAGTAACGCACGAACAGGCCCCATACCACACCAAAACCATTGAATTTGGAACCCTAAATTCGCCCAAACGCTCACTCACTGACTTGAACTCGTGGTGGGTGGTTAGGGATGCGAATTACTCCCAGCTTGTAGAGGATTTTAAGCAACTAGCAGCTAGGTTGGTCAACTAAGCTTGGGCTCGTGACTGGGGGGTCAAATCCCAGCCAATTCAACGAAAACCGTGTTGGGGCATTTTCAATTTTGCCCAGATTTCGCACCCAAGGTCTATTAGTTTGTGGGGAAAGTAGAGGGGGTGGATTTGTAGGCTAGTTGTGGCGAAATTTGACCAAAATATAAAGTTGTTGGTGTGTTCATGGAGGAGATTGAGGAGGAAGAAGGAGATGCTTCAGGGATAGAGATCGATGTCAGGGTGGGGAGGGGGCCGCGTGAACAGGAAGGAGAAAAGGGGGGTCCCGTGATATTACTAATATGGCCCTCCCTCTCTCTTTCTTTTTATTTTTGTTCTAAGCTGCTTAGGTACCAGTACAGCTAGCTTAGTTCGCATCCCAAACTCTAAATTCAGTAATCAATAACTTGACCATTCATGGATTGTTCGTTCCCAAATATATCTGGGTTCGATTTAACAAATATCGAACTATATCCAAGGTTGACAACCTAATCGTATTCGGGTTCTCACTCGATTTAGTACTCGTTAATAATTTATATTAACACATACTAAAAATCATCAAAAGATTTTCAAAACTAATAGTAATACTAATATTAATAGCGATGAAAACACTCTTTTTAATAAAATTATCGTTCACACAAGTATATTGGTAATAATTTAACTCGTATAGTTTCTAAAAATACGAATTTTATAACGTAGAACGCAAGACAGTCAGGTTAACTTAAAATAAAGAAGGAGAGTCTTACAATACTTGGTTAGGAATAAAACTAGCAAACACGTGTTTGCATGGGCATCCTAAGCCATATTTCTTGTTCGTGCACACGAATATGCAATGCAAGCACATAGTAAGCACTTCAAAGCACGTATTTCACACACCGAAACTCGTAATGTCACATCTAGATGCATATGCACACCTATGGCTCTAATACCACCCAATGTAACACAACTCTACCCCCGAGAGGCGTCACACAGCCAAGGTCCCCAAGGGAGACCCGTAAGGCTGTTGTGACTAGAGACTTGTTTAAAGACTCGACCTAAATTTAAGTTAGTTAGGGAATCCTCGAACAAAACTGCAAGAGTTTCGCCTATAATTGCAACATTTATAAAATTTGAATGCGAACATAAGGGGTACTTGGTGACATTATAACAAAATTCAAATGAAACCGGGAGATTCCCCAGGATCACACACTCGGGGTTGAGGCTTATGCGATCACAAACATTTGTTCAAATAATTTACATAGATCGAAACACTGCCAGAGCCAACTACATGCTTGCTTCGTACACCTTAACCAAAATAAGAAAACAGGTAGCTTCACAAAATATAGCTTCACAGAAGATACTTTCACGTAATGACTCGCAATCCTATGTCAGGTAGCATATACGATCTTTCATTCATCACGTAGGCAAAAGGGAAAAGGAAATGGAGTGAGCCACCACCTGCTCAGTGAGTGTTCCTCCGCTTTTTAACACAACACCATTTATAGGAAATACTACCTATAATAGTCACATATCAACCATTTATGTAATATTATTATCATATGAAGCTAAGTGACACAACTCGTAGGTCATTCTTTGGCTAATTATTCACTTATGGGAGATTCTTAAATTCAGGGAACGAAAAACATGCCAAGATCTTTCTTTGCTCAAATCATGCATTTTTAAAACATACATGCTCGATGTATTATAAGATTATGGCCACACATTACTTGAAGTCGCATTCAACCATTAGGAATCTGTTTCATTAGACATTTATAGAAATTTTCCTTTCTTTCTTTGAAAACGCTTTTCATAACTTATTGAGGTTCACATTCCTTAAAAGAAATTCCTTTTATACTGGTCATATAACAACCCTTATATGCTTTTCACATTTCATTCAATCTGGCCTCTTAATGGCTCTTAAATATTTCTTTCTTCTAGAATACTTCGGACTGCTTTTCTTACTTATTAGGAAAGTATTTTGGGCATAAGGTCATCATAGTGTGTTAATTTGGTGAGACCTATTCTCAACCCCTAGTGAGACTATTGCTCACGCTAAGCTCTTACTCCCGAGATGGCAGCTAACTTTTGGACCTTAACCCTCATCAGGGTCTTTAGGGCTTCCCACTATTAAGATTACTCCCAGGCTAAGGATTCCCCTATTCAAGTAGGTTCACTCCCATCTAATTGTCCCTAAGCATAGTATCTTAGTCAATTTAAAGCGTATGGCCATAACGGCTAATACGTTTGTTGTCTCTCACTGCGAAATCCTTTTTCGTATAGCGCACTCTCTTTGTATTTAAATTCCTTAAGGATTCCTCGGTTGTAGCAAGTTCACTCCTAAAACTATATTATTATAGTTAAAATTGGCCATCTATTACTAATAGTTATGGCTACTATTAGTTACAACCCTGAAAACTTTCTTATTCAAACTCACCCTCACTCGCAAGATAAAACTTAATGACATAAATAGGAAGGGGGTTTGCACGCAACACATTTAAACACTTCATAATCAACTCAACAGAATAACCCACACATGGCCTCGCAATCCACACGATTGCGGTCAATCACAACCCAGGCTCCCTCCTCACACAACACCGACTATAAAGAACGTCAAAACTCTCATTAGTTCAACCTCAAGCCATCCAACTACCATCTCGGTTTCCAATTCTATAACTATAGCATATTATCATGAAAGCCTATAAGGAAACGTGTAATAAGGCTTATGTACTCACCGAGCAAGCCGTACCATCCGACGGTGCGCTACAACAAGCATATATAACCACGTATACATATACATCTATATTACTTTAACTTGAAATAACGCTTAACGAACTAGATTAAACTAATCCAGGCATGAACCTTATTTGTATTCATATTTCACAACAGAAGGTAAACATGTCATGTTCATGTAGTTTTCAAGCATAGTTTACACTAACTTGACAAGCATTGACTAAATGCACGCATACATCATTGCAAGGCCACTTTTAAGCATAGATTAGCTAACTTTACATGCATCGTCTTAAGGCACTCTCAGGTGGTTTCGAGAACATCTATGAACATGAAACGATTAATTCCGCATACATCAACTTAGAGCATGTATAAGTTGTTTCGAAGCATACTTTTAGACATAATTAAACTAATTTATTAGGCGACGAATCAAGGTGTACTTAGGTTATTTTTAAGGGTCACCTTTCTACATGAACGAACTAGCTTAGCGAGTATTAACTCATAACTTATTTAGGTCGTCTCTAAGGTTAACTTTAATAAGGAATTAACCCATTCAGCAAACATTAGTTTAGGGCATCGTTTAGTCACATAATACCCAATTCGCTAAACAAAAAACCAAAAATTGGCAAATTACAGGCATACATTATGTCCAACTAAGATGGTTAGCATGACCTATTTTAAGTAGCATTTTAGGCACTAGTTTAATTCTAAGCACTTTTAGGGCAGCCTAAACATGCATAACCCAAACTTGAATTTAGGCATTCAAAGCATGCACAACAGGATAAAAATCAGCACAGTTGTTGACATCTTTCAGACAACTTAAACATACAGAATCTATATTGGATTCAATTCGAAGAGAGCATGTATAAACAGGAACAGCAAGCAGTCCAATTCTAGGCGTAAACAGGCAGCCTATACATGTATATTTTAAGCGTGAATACAATCAAACAGAACATACAAAATCCCTCTTTACACTTTCAGCAAACCTAGCTAATCCTAAATAGACATGCATCATCATTCAAGGCTAAACATTTTGGAAATTAATAATAATTTAGGAGAGGAGAAACACTTACTTGGATCAGCTTAAATTTAACCCTAGTAGCAGCAATTGCATGCCCAAACTACTGAACTCGAAACCCTATCCTGTTTGCTTACTAAAACCGAACCCTAACTCCCGAATTTGTTGTTGCTTATGGATGATTTGGGTCGAATTCAACCCCCAAAATTTATAGGTGAGGTCGATTGTGGAAAGGGTGGCCAGATTCCGGCACGTGGGTGGTGCTTCGAGGCCACCGAAACGTGGCTACCTGCCTCTGTTTCACGGTGGGAAGTAGAGGAAAAGGGATGGTGGAGCTCATGCGTAGGGGACCACCGTGGTCCCTCTCTCGCTGACGACGCGTTGGTGGATGATGGGGATGGCTGGCTTTTCTGGTCTTGCGCATTCAGAAAGAAGAGAGAGAGAGATGCAGAGGAGGGGGTCAGGTGAGGGACCCCAATGAACAACCCATTTTACTCTTCTTTACTTTTTCTTTTTTTTTTGTTCATTTACTACGATAGATATATTCTGATCCCAATTTCGTTATCGTTCACTCTAAACTTGGGTTGAAACGTCCTTGAACTGGCATCCCAAATAAATTCAAAAAGAGACTAAATAAAAAAATGAACAATTTTGATAGCTTAGGTTAGCATCGACTCAAAAGTTTCTAAATAAATAACGAAATTAATAGCAATAATAATAAAGTCGTTCTTTTTAGTGAAATTAATTCTTAAAAATGCACACAGATGACATAACAACCTTTTTGAAAAATAATTCAAACGCAGCTTGGAAAACATACCAACTGAAAGAGTCACTTAACAACAAAAAGAAAGTGTGGCCCACATAATATATATATATATATATATATATATATATATATATATATATA
>JACYFF010019584.1:73501262-73516478 GCA_017589665.1 Selenicereus undatus | reverse complement strand
CCCCCCCTCTTGTGGAAGTATACTCTAAGATCTTGTGGAAGAGCGGGAGGAGGTTTTTTCTAGTTCACACTCTCACTCGGACTTCCTCTCTCAAACTCCTTTCTCTTTTGGTCGATTGGGTTCAGGGCTCATAACTCTGTCTTTACTCACTCCACTTCAGCAGCTCACTTATATAGCTCTTAGTAAGTCAAGATTGGTTGCCCAGCTAATTGATTCCGAATATAGAAGGCCAAACCCTCTTCAAACCTTCTCATCTTTAACCTTTCAGATGACACAAATTTATGGACAAACCTGGATAATTCTTTAAAATTATTTGCATACTGCATCACAGTCATGTTGTCACTCGTCTTCATCTCCATAAACTATTTCTCCTTTTGTCTTTGGATAACAACTGGGTAAAAGTTTGACCTCAACTCACCCAGGAATTTACTACAGGTGAATTCAGGCCCTACGAGCTTATCTTTAACTATGTTCTAATAAATATCAGCTTCACCAGTCAAATAATACCTCCCAATGTTTACTTTCTTTTCTTCTGGCACCTCTACCACTGTAAAGATTTTCTCCATTCCCCTTACCCATTCATCCAATACTACTGGATCATAATTTCCATCATACACTTTAGGGTTGCGTCGTGCTACCCTATCTGCTAACTTATCATCTTTAGGAGGGGTTTCAGTTGATTCTTGGGGAATCCGATTCATCAGTTCAGCCACTAAGGTCGACCAATAGTTCGAGTCCCAAATGTTATTAGCTAACTCAGGAGAATTGGTGGCATTTGGCCAAAATTTGGTGGCACATGGTGTGTGGCTTGTTCACCTGATCCCTGGCCATTATCCAACATTTCCTCTATATGAACCACGACATTATTGTGCACTGATCCGGACATTTTGATCCTACATTAAATGAAACAATTCAATTACCGGAATACCCGAACAAGTAAGATAAGCATGCCCAACCAATACATTTAATATAACTCAAATAGTATTGAAAACAAACCCAAAGCTTCATTATATCATTTCATAACTGCTTATTTACATACATAGTTGCCTATTTATATACATGATCAGCAAAACATATCACATCTAACTGACTAAGTAAGGTCAGCTTTGACTCCTACCAAAACCCCAAACGCAAACTAGCCCCAATGCACTAGGTCTGTCACATGACCAAAAAGAGAAACAGACCAAGTCATCACGATCGGAAAGGATTGCACTAACTATATACAATCTCATATGGTACACAAAATACCACTACCCAATCCGACCATACCATATATACATACAAGGCTCAAAATCTAACCCACTCAGGTGCAATCATGAAACAACCTAATGATCCCTAGACGGATCGTAATATGGGTCGGACTCATCCTCCGGCTCCTCACCCAAGTCGAAGCTGCTGTCCGACACTCCTGACTCTACCTCGTCAGCTTTCTGCTCAACCTGCTGCTCCACTACCATCTCATCAATCTCCTGATCTAGCTGTTGGTCCAACATTGCCTCATAAATGTCGTGATCTTCCTTAGGATCATCCTCCTCCTACAGATGGCCCTTGACACCTTCCATGGCCTCGTCCTCAGAACTAACTACCACAATCTCTGGTATATCAGGGAGATCCACCACCACGTAAGCCTCCCCAGGACTTTCGAGCATCAGTAGGGTGCCCAGAGCAAGCGACACAGGTAATCCCTGCGCTGGTGCAGGTGGTGTAGTCAAGGGATCCACCTGATGTAACTGGAAACTGTGTTGAAGAGTCTCCATAGTAATCCCCCTCTGCTCGAACTCCTCCCTCAACAACAACTCCGAAGTGCTGGGAACCCAAGCCCCCTAGACCTGGAACCTGGATCTGTCCTAGCCTCGGTTCCCCGTCTCTATGAAATGATGATAACGGAGCCTGAACTCTACCCACGGATCAACTGTCGGTAAGGACCATAGCAATCTGTGTACATGGATACTGATGCTATGAAACTTTGAGAAAGGGTCCTGTGCATGAGCTATAATACTAGCATGTAATAGTGAAATGTGAGTGGCCACAGATGTACCAGGCATCATGTTCACTGCGTAGGGATCCATCATGAAAGGAAAATACAAATGAGGGGCATATAGACTCAAAACCAAGCTCCGATACCAAATCTGTAACGCCCAAATGTAAATAATTCACTGTTTGCGTTCTCTTCGTTAGCTTCACCAATTAGAATTAATATCCCACATCATCAAAGCGTTACCGCTATCCAAAAAGGACAGGGCTTTGCTTGTACATGATAAATTTTGCAATGCTATTCAAGGTTTACCATCAAAGGGCATTCACACCATCACAACCCACCAAACTATATATATATAAAAACAGTTCTAACATCAAAACCATTCAACCATCTCGAGGATTACAACAAAACATAGAATTTTGGTAAAGTATACAGTTTCAACACTAAAATATATCACAATACAGTGTTAAAAACATCTCAACAATAATTCACCACCATTCTATATGGACTTCCTTGCTCACTTATCGCCTTCAGCTGTCCTGCCCGCCTGAGGGTGATTCACTGAAGATTTTCCTAAAACAAAACTTGAAAAGATTTCAAACTGTGAGCCGACACTTGGGACATGCATCCCTGTATTATTAAATGATCATTCAAGAGCTGATTGGGCCCGCATTGCAGTTCATTTTAATTTAAAATAGGGAATGAGATGAACATAAAACTGCGTTGCTAATTATTATTTGATGGTGAACCCCTTGTAGCTGTTACGATCTGTGATACGTGTACACCTGCCAAGTCGATCGGGGGATCTAGCCTGAAGCCGCAGAGGTAGCTAAAGGGCAATGCCCTATAACTTATTACCGATGGAGTCACTTATTATGTGACAAATTATGGATTAAACTGATTCATTGTTGTACTTACCAAAATATTATAATTTTGATAAATATGTTTTGATTTCTAAAGATATGGCAATGAACGTGCCTGGTACTTTTAATGAAATTCACTGAAATAGGATTATGTACAAAAAGGGAAGGAAATGATAGATTAGGCCCTAATTCTGTACAAAAATATCATTGTAGAAACATATAGTTAGCAAATGTATTTTTTTGTGGCTAATATTTCAGTAAAGGAAAAGTAAGAGCATAACAAGGGCTTAGACACAATGACTTCTAACTTACTCTCTCGATCTCCAATTAAGACGCAAAACCCCAATATTGAAAGTTTAGAAAGTCCCAAAAACCTTTCATTCAGAATACAAAACACGATTCCCACCACAGTGGTCCCAAAATGGGGCTAGAACACAAGTCTGTTAGTTTTTGTCTAACCTATGCAGTTTTGGTAAAATAGCCATAACGTTTTCCATAAACCTCAGATTAAGGCGATTCAAAAGCCATCTGAAAGCTAACAAGGGATGATCATTACCATTTTAATCACAAAAATTGCCCTATTTTCTAAAATTTTCCAACCTTCATTGTCATGGCTTTCTCATCTCTTTTCACACAATTCCCCATCCAAAATCACACCTTAAAGTCATGTAACAAGGCTTTGGTCCTTCCCATCACCATACAAAACCATCACACTCAATTTCACTTCAAAATCACTTACATTAAAGAAAATTTTTCAATCAAATATACAATAATAACATGCTTGCTATTAAAGGAAGGTTAAACCCTTGCATGATCAATAAAACCCTAACTTTTGGCCAACTTCCACTTCATCCAAGTTCACCAAAGAAAAACATCCTCATAACATTGTTAGAGATTAAAAATCACTAAATCAAATACAAGAATCCAAGAAAAATAAACTTCCCACTTAAGCTTACATAATTATGAATAACCCTAACCCTAACATGCTCCAACTTCAACTCCACCATGATCAGCATTCCCAAAATCAAAATACTTTGCATGATAACATCTATTTTGATCTCAAGAACATAAAGCATAACTAAAACAATCAAGAAAACCAAAAACACATCAAGATCAAGTTGAGAGCTTAAAAGGAGAGGGTGTGAGGTTGTTTGAGGGTGGAGAAGGTTGCCTTGGCTAGGGGGGTAGGGGTGGCGCTGGGTGGCTGATTGGTGGCTAAAAAAGGCTTGTTGGTTGCCTACTAGGTGGCTAGTCGTGAGGTATAAGGGAGAGAGAAGAGAAGTGTGAGTGTGTGGGTGTTTATATGGCTAAGAATGAATGACAAATTTACTTGCCTTACTTTTATTCACCTATAAAGTAGCTTTTATCTAACCATGGTTAGGCTTTAACCATGGTCACTTAGCTAGGTTAAAGGGCAAGTTGGTTGGCTTCAGTTTGGGCCAAAATAAATTGGGTTCGGTAATAAAACGCTCTGCAATGACAAGGTTTTCTGTGATTCGAATTTAAACTTTTGTAATGTTACAGAAAATAAAATAAATTACTTAGATTTTAATTGTTATGGCCTACTATCAATTCTCTCAAAATTTTCATTAATAAATTAAATGAACAAATAAAACTTGAATTGCCAAGTGAGAGCCCAAATAAATTTTTCACACTGCGATGAATAAATTCAATAAATAAATATGAGAAAACAATTAAAATGAGGTAATTAAATAAATAAACATAATTTATGGTTGGGCTGTTGCAACCTTCCCCCCTTAAAGAGTTTCGCGCTCGAAACTTATAAACATTATCGTGTCATGCAAGATTACGTCAAATAAATGTGGGTATTTGGCTTTCATTTGCTATTTAGTCTCGCAACTAGCTTCTTCAGAGGTATGATTTCACCATAGCACCTTGACTAGAGGTATTTGCTTGTTGTGCAACTGCTTAATCCTACGATCTAGTATTTGGATTTGTTGCTCTTCATATACCAAATCCGCAGTGATTTGAATAGGTTCAGATGCAATGGTGTGATTTGGATATGGGATATACTTCATGAGCTGAGAGATGTGAAACACGCTATGTATGTGTTCAAGTTCTACTTGCATATCCAGGCAATAAGCTATGGGATTCAACTTTTCAATGATTTCATATGGTCCAATATATCTTGGACTCAGTTTTCCTCGTACCGCTAACCTCTTGATACCTTTAGTTGGCGAAACTTTCAGGAAAACTTTATCACCTGCTTGAAACTCCGAAGGCCTCCTTCTCTTATCCGCATAACTCTTTTGCCTACTCTGGGCAACCTTATTATGCTCTTGAATTTCTCTTATTGCTTAAATGGTTTCCAGGATCATTCGGGACCTATGATCAGTGCCTCGTTCAAATCACTCCAGCATAGTGGGGTTCTGCACTTTCTTGTATGTAAAGCCTCAAGCACGGCCATTCTAATGGTGGATTAGTAGCGATTTTTATAAGAAGACTCCACTAAAGGTAAATCATCTTCCCACTTTCCTTGGAACTCTAATGCACATGCTCTTAACATGACCTCTAAAATTTGATTCACTCTTTCAGTTTGCCCATTTGTTTCAGGATGATAAGAGCTACTAAAGTTGAATTTGGTCCCAAATGGTTTTTGAAGTTCTTGCCAAAAAGGGGCTTCGAATCTTTGATCCCTATCAGATACTGTGTCTAATGGGATCCCGCGCAGGCAGACTATCTCCTTAACACACATTTGGGGTAGTTTTTCAACTCCTGAAGCATCCCTAATTGGCAGAAAGTGGGCCAACTTGGTATGTCGGTCAACTATGACCCAAATAACATTCTTCTTCGAGGCAGAAAGGGGTATATCCATAACAAAGTCCATTGACATTGGACCCCACCTCCAATGAGGAATTTCTAGGGGTTGCAATTCACGTACGGGACACTGATGCTCTGCTTTGACCTTCCGGCAGGTTAGACACTCATCTAAATATTTTGCAACCTCCTTTTTCACATTATTCATCAAAAGTATTGTCTTAGGCCTTGGTACATCTTGGAGCCTCTGGGATGCAACGAGTAGCGAGTATTGTGAGCCTCCTCTAGGATTCGTTTGCTCAGTTCTTCATTTTTGGGTACGCATAGGCAATTTTGGAACCGCAGGGTACCATCCTCATGTACTACAAACCTGGGACACTTCCCTTTCGCTAAATTTTGCTTTATTCTTTTGCAGTTCAGGATCACTTTCTTTGTTCACTTGAATTTCCTCCACTGTAGATGGCTGGAAAGTAACTCCTGATAATTACACATTTGCTTGCCCATGAGACACTAGTTGAATTCCAAAGTCCTCAAGCTCTCCCAAGAGACTAAACTGAGTAATCACCACAGTGTTTGAGCTATATTGCTCTTTCCTACTCACGGCGCTGCTACAACATTTGCTTTTACTAGATGATATTGAATCTGCAAATCATAGTCTTTAAGAACCTCAAGCCAACTCCGTTGTCTCAAGTTGAGCTCCTTTTGGGTGAAGATATACTTTAGACTTTAATGGTCAGTATAGATCTTGTATGGTACCCCATGTAAGTAATGTCTCTAAATTTTCAATGCAAAGACCACGGTTGCTAACTCTAGGTCATGGGTAAGGTAATTTTTCTCATAAGGTTTGAGCTATAGAGAGGCATAAGCTACTACCCTATCTTCCTACATCAGTACACACCCCAAACCGTTCTTTGAAGCATCACTGTAGATGGTATACTTCTTACCTTTCACTAGTAGCGTTAGGATTGGGCCGGTAATTAATCGATGCCTTAACTCCTGAAAGGCTCTTTCACACTTCTCTGTCCACCCAAATTTATTCGCTTTGTTCAGCAGAATGGATGGGGATGAAGCTATCGTCAAAAAGCCCTTGACGAACCTTTAAAAGTAGCCCGCTAAACCCAAAAAGCTTCTGATCTCAGTGACATTGGCAGGCCTTAACCATTTCATGATTGCCTTCACTTTCTGGGGGTCAACTTTAATTCCTTCTTTTGTAACCACGTGTCCCAAGAACACCACTTCTTCCAACCAAAATTCACACTGCTTTAATTTACCATAAAGCTAATGCTCCCTCAGGGTTGGTGACACCATTCTCAAATGATCAGCATGTTCCTCCCTGTCCTTAGAATAGATAAGAATGTCATCCATGAACACCACCACAAACTTGCCTAAGCAGGGTCTGAAGACTCTGTTCATAAGATCCATGAAGTTAGCGGGAGCATTGGTCAATGAAAATGGCATCACAGTAAACTCATAGTGACCGTACCTAGTTCTAAACGCAGTGTTGGGGATGTCTTCATGCTTAATCCTAAGTTGATGGTACCCTGACCTCAAATCAATCTTAGAGAAAACTCCTGCTCCTTGCAATTGATCAAACAAGTCATCTATTTGCGGTAAAGGATATTTGTTTTTGATGGTGATCTTGTTCAACTCCCTGTAGTTAATACGTAGCCTTAAGGTTTCATCGTTTTTTTTTTACGAACAACACTGGGGCACCCCATGGTGACACACTTGGCCTAATAAAGGCCTTTTGCAATAGTTCATCTAACCGAATCTTCAATCCCTTAAGCTTAATTGGGGTCATGGGATATAGGGCTTTGGAGATAGGTTGGGCACTAGGAGTTAATTCAATTCTAAAATCAATTTCCCTTTGTCGGGGTAGTTCTGGTAACTCTTCAAGAAAAACATCTTCAAATTCACAAACTTATGAATTTTCTGCTTTCTGTTCTTTTGTTTGGGCGTCAATAGCATAATATCAATATCGAATACACCTTGACATAATAGCTTACTTACTTTCATAGTAGAAATAAAGGACATAATTCTTCCTCTCCCTGCCCATAGAAACAGAATTTCCTCCCTTTTTCATCCTTTAAAATAACCTTAAAATCTTCACTTTCAATCTTAGCTCCATAAGTGTGCAACCAATTCATTCCCAAAATGATATCAAAATAAGATAAATCAAATCGAATTAGACCCACAGGAAAAGTGGTCCCACCAATGGTAATGGGAACAAGTTTATAGGAGACGGGGCACTCAATCCCAGAATCGTTGGGTAACTTGATCCTATAATTGGTTTTCGTCCTCCTATCCTCCAGGTTCAATTGCATGAAAGATCGGGTGGATATAAATAAATAAGAAGCATCTGAATCAAATAATACACAAAATGGCTTTAAATTTAAAAAGAGAGTTCCAGTGACTACTGTACCAGAGGTGGCAGCTTCCTTCTTGCTTATTACATACGCCTGTCTTCCTGTTGCATGCCTTGGTGGTGGGGCCCCTTGGCGAGGTGGGGCAAAGGGTTTTGCTGCACTTTTGTCTACAGCTTGCTATTAAAGGAAGGTTAAACCCTTGCATGATCAATAAAACCCTAACTTTTGGCCAACTTCCACTTCATCCAAGATCACAAAAAAAAAACATCCTCACAACATTATTAGTGATTAAAACCACTAAATCAAATGCAAGAATTCAAGAAAAGCAAACTTCCTACTTTAAGCTTGCATAATTATGAATAACCCTAACCCTAACATGCTCCAAACTCAACTCCACCCTGATCAACATTACCAAAATCAAATGAATTTGCATGATAACATCTATTTTGGTCTCAAGAACATAAAGCATAACTAAAACAACCACAAAAACCAAAAACACATCAAGATCAAATTAGGGTTTTACCTCTTTGAGTGCTTAGAAAGAAAGAGTGTGTGGGTGTTTACTTGGCTAAGAATAAATGATAAATTTGCTTCACTGATTTTTATTCACCCATAAAGTAGCTTTTACCTAATTATTGTTAAGCTCTAACCATGGTTACTTAGCTAGGTTAATGGGCAAATTGGTTGGCTTCAATTTAGGGCCAAAATAAATTGGGTTCGGTAATAAAACGCTCCGTAATGATAACATTTTCTATTATTCGAATTTAAATTTTTGTTATGTTACGAAAAGAAAAATAAATTGCTTAGGTTATAATTGCTAGAGCCTACTATCAATTCTCTCAAAATTTTCATTGATAAATTAAATGAACAAATGAAACCCGAATTGCTAAGTTATCAATTCTCTCAAAATTTTTGTTAATAAATTAAATGAACAAATAAATCATGAATTGCCAACTGAGGGCCCAGATAAATTTTTCCCATTGGGATGAATAAATGCAATAAATAAACATGAGAAAATCGTTAAAATGAGGTAATTAAATAAATAAACATATTTAGGGTTAGGCTTGTACAGCCTTCCCCCCTTAAAGAGTGTCATCCTCGAAAGTTATAAACTTTATCGTGTCATGCAATATTACCCCAAATAAATGCTAGTGTTTGACTTTCATTTCGTCTTCAGTCTCTGAAGTAGTTTCTTTAGAGGTATGATTTGAATATAGCACCTTGACAAGAGGTATCTGCTTGTTGCGCAACTGCTTAATCTTGCAATTTGGTATTTAGATTGGTTGCTCTTCATATACTAAATCTGCAGTGATTTCAATAGGTTCAGATGCAATGGTGTGATTTGGATTTGGGATATGCATTCTGAGCTGAGAAATGTGAAACACGTTATGTACGTGTTCAAGTTCTACTGGCAGATCTAGGCGAAAAACTGCGGGATTCAACTTTTTAATGATTTCATGTGGTCCAATATATCTTGGACTCAGTTTTCCTCATACTCCTAACCTCTTGATATCTTTAGTAAGCGAAACTTTTAGTAAAACTTTATCCCTAACTTGAAACTACAGAGGCCTCCTTGTCTTGTCCGCATAACTCTTTTGCCTACTCTGGGCAACCTTAATATGCTCCAGAATTTCTCTTATTGCTTAAATGGTTTCTTGGATCATTCTTGACCAATGATCAATGCCTCATCCAAATCACTCCCGCACAGTGGGGTTCTACACTTTCTGCCATATAAAGCCTCAAACTGGGCCATTCCGATGCTGGATTGCTAGCTATTGTTATAAGAAAACTCCACCAAAGGTAAATCGTCTTCCCACTTCCCTTGGAACTCCAATGCACATGCCCCTAACATGTCCTCTAGAATTTGATGTACTCTTTTAGTTTGCCTATCTGTTTTAGTATGATAAGAGCTACTAAAGTTCAATTTGGTCCCTATCCGATACTATTTCTAATGGGATCTCATGCAAGCGAATTATCTCCTTAACATACAGTTGGGCTAGTTTTTCAACTCCCAAGTATTCCTAATTAGCAGAAAATGGGCCGACTTGGTAAGTCGGTTAACTATGATGCAAATGACATTCTTCTTCGAAGCAGAAACGGGCAAACCCATAACAAACTCCATTGAGATTGAATCCCACTTCCAAGTAGGAATTTCTAGGGGTTGCAATTCACCCACGGGACACTGATGCTCTGTTTTAACCTTCTGGCAGGGTAGACACTTGTCTACATATTCTGCAACCTCGTTCTTCATACTATTCCATCGAAAGTGTTGTCTTAGGTCTCGGTACATCTTGGTACCTCCAGGATGCACCGAGTAGTGAGTCTTTTGAGCCTCCTGTAGGATCCATTTCCTCAGTTCTTCATTTTTTGGTACACATAGGCAATTTTGGAACTGCAGGGAACCATCCTCATGCACTACAAACCCAGGAGACTTCCCTCTCTCTAAATTTTGCTTTATTCTTTGGAGTTCAGGATGACTTTCCTGGTTCAATCGAATTTCCTCCACTATGGATGGCTGTAAGGTAAGTGCTCATAATTGCACTTTTTCTTGCTGATGAGACACTAGTTGAATTCCCAAGTCCTCAAGTTCTCTCAAGAAACTCAACTTAGTAATCACCACAGTGTGTGAGATATGTTGCATTTCCCTACTCAGGGCATCTGCTGCAACATTCGCCTTTCCTGGATGACATTGAATCCACAAATCATAGCCTTTAAGCAGCTCAAGCCAACGCTTTTGTCTCAAATTGAGCTCCTTTTGGGTGAACATATACTTCAGACTTTGATGGTCAGTATAGATCTTGTATGGTACCCCATATAATTAATGTCTCCCAATTTCAATGCAAAGACAACGACTGCTAACTCTAGGTCATGGGTAGGATAATTTTTCTCATAAGGTTTGAGCTGCTGAGAGGCATAAGCCACTACCTTGTTTTCCGGCATCAGTACACACCCCAAACCGTTCTTTGAAGCATCACTATAGATGATACTCCTTACCTTCCACTGGTACTATTAGGATTGGGGTGGTCATTCATCGCTACCTTAACTCCTGAAAGGCTCTTTCACACTTCTCTATCCACTAAAATTTATTCGCTTTCTTCTGTAGATTGGTCAGAGATGAAGTAATTTTTGAAAAGTCCTTGACGAACCTTCGAATAGCCCGCTAAACCCAGAAAGCTTCTAATCTTAATGACGTTGGTAGGCCTTGACCATTCCATGATTGCCTTCACCTTCTAGGGTTCAACTTTAATTCCTTCCTTTGTATCCACGTGTCCAAAGAACACTGCTTCTTCCAACCAAAATTCACACTTCTTTAATTTGCCATAAAGTTGATGCTCCCTCAGGGTTTCTAAGACCATCCTCAAATGATCAACATGTTCCTCCCTGTCCTTAGAATGGATAAGAATGTCATCTATAAACACCACCATAAACTTGTCTAAGTAGGGTCTGAAGGCTCTGTTCATAAGATCCATGAAGGCTGCGGGAGCATTGGTGAGGCCAAATAGCATCACTATAAACTCATAGTGACCATACCTAGTTCCAAACACAGTGTTGGGGATGTTTTTGCGTTTAATCCTAAGTTGATGGTACCATAACCTCATATCAATCTTAGAGAAGACTCCCGCTCCTTGCAATTGATCAAACAAGTCATTTATTCGCAGCAACGGATATTTGTTTTTGATGGTGATCTTGTTCAACTCCCTACAGTCAATACGTAGCCTTAAAGTTCCATCCTTTTTCTTTACAAACAACACTAGGGCACCCCATGGTGACACACTTGGCCTAATAAACCCCTTCTGTAATAGCTCATCTAAATGAATCTTCAGTTCTTTAAGCTCTGTTGGGCCTATACGATATGGGACTTTGGAGATAGGTTGGGCACCAGGAGTTAATTCAATTCCGCAATCAATTTCCCTTTGTGGGGGTAGTTCTGGAAACTCTTTAGCAAAAACATCTTCAAATTCACAAACTACAGGAATATTTTTTTGCTTTCTCTTCTTTTGTTTGGGTGTTAATAGCATAACACCAATATCCAATACGTCCTTTACATAATAGCTTACTTGCTTTCATAATAGAAATCAAGGGACAAGATTCTTTCTCTCTCTGCCCATAGAAACACACTTTCGTCCCTTTTTGATCCTTTAAAATAACCTTAAGAACTTCACAGCTAATCTTAGCTCCATAAGTGTGCAACCAATTCATTCCCAAAATGATATCAAAATCAGACAAATAAAATTCAATCAAATCCGCATGGAAAGTGGGCCCACCAACGGTAATGGGAACAAGTTTATAGGACATGGGGCACTCAATCACAGAATCATTGGGTAACTTGATCTTATAATTGGTTTCTGTCCTCCTATCCTTCAGGTTCAATTGCATGCAAGATCGAGTGGATATAAATGAGTGAGTAGCACCCGAATGAAATAATACACAAAATGGCTTTGAATTTAAAAAGAGAGTTCTAGTGACTACCGTACCAAGGGTGGCAGCTCCCTTCTTACTTATTGCATACGCCCGTCCTACTGCTACAAGCCTTGGTGGTAGGGCCCTTTAGCGAGGTGGGTCCAAGTGTTTTGTTGCACCTTTGTGTACAACCTTCATCGTTCAGGGGGCATGCAATGATAAAGTGTTCAGGGCTTCCACACCATATGCACTTATTAGTTCTTACTCGGTATTCAGGGGTGGTGTTATTTGTTCTTCTGCATTTCGTACAGGGCTCTGTCGAGCCAGCCGGACGACTCTTAGGAGGAGCAGGAGAGGCTTTCTTTTGGTTCACACTCTCACTCGAAGTTCTTCACTCAACACCTTTCTCTTTTGCTTGATTGGGTTCAGGGTTCCCAACTCTGTCTTTGCTCGCTCCACTTCAGCAACTCGGTCATATAGCTCTTGGTAAGTTAAGATTGGTTGCCCATCTAACTGATTTTGAAAATAGAAGGCCAAACCCTCTTCAAATCTACTCATCTTTAACCTTTTAGATGACACAAATTCGGGGATAAACCTGGATAATTCTGTGAACATACTGGCATACTGCATCATAATCATGTTGCCACTCATCTTCAGCTCCATAAACTCTTTCTCCTTTTGTCTTTGGACCACAACTGGGAAAACTTTTACCCTTAACTCACCCAGGAATTTACTCTAGGTGAATTCAAGCCCTACGAGCTTCTCTGTAACAGTGTTCCACCAAATATTAGCTTCACTAGTCAAATAATACATCCCAATGTTTACTTTCTTTTCTTCTGGCACCTCTACCACTTTAAAGATTTTCTCCATTCCCCTTGCCCATTCGTCCAATACTACTACATCATAATTTCCATCATATATTTTAGGGTTGCATCGTGCTACCCTATCCACTAATTTGTCATCTTTAAGAGGGTTTCAATGGATACTTGGGAAATCCGCTTCATCAGTTCAGCTACGAAGGTCGGCCAGTAGTTCGCACTCCCAATGCTATTCGCTAGCTCAAAGGAAATTGGTGGCATTTGGCCAAAATTTGGTGCCACATGATTTGAGGCTTGTTCACCCGATCCCTGGCCATGATCCGAGATTTCCTCTATATATGAACCTCTGCATTGTTGTGCACTGATTCGGAGATTTGGATCATGCATTAAACGAAACAATTCAATCACTAGAATACCCAAACATGTAAGATAAGCATGCCCAACAAATGCATTTAATATAACTCAAAAACTGTTGAAAACAAACCCAATGCTTCATTATATCATTTCATAACTGCTTATTTACATACATAGCTACCTGTTTATATACATGATCAGCAAAACATATGACATCTAACTGACTAAGCAAAGTTAGGTTTGACTCCTACCCCAACCCCAAACACTAACTAGCCCCAAAACACTAGGTCCATCATATAACCAAAAGAGAAACAGACCACGTCATCACAGTCGAAAAGGATTTGGCTAACTATATACAATGTCATATGCTACACAAAATAGAACTATCCAATCTAACCATACCATATATACATACAAGGCTAAACATGTAACCCGCTCAGGTGCAATCCCGAAACAACCTAACAATCCTTAGACAGAACGTAATATGGGTTAGACTCATCCTCCGGCTCCTCACCCTAGTCGAAGCTGCTGTCCGACACTCCTGACTCTACCTCATCAGCCTCCTGCTCAACCTGCTGCTCCACTACCATCTCATCAATCTCCTGATCCAGCTGTTAGCCCACCAGTGCCTCATCAATGTCCTGATCCTCCTCGGGATCATCCTCCTCCTCCTGATGGCCCTCGAAACCCTTCATGGCCTCCTCCTCATCACTAACTACCACAATATCTGGTGTATCAGGGAGATCCACCACCATGTGAGCCACCCCAGGACTATCAGGCATCTGTGGGGTGCCCGAAGCAGGAGACGAAGGTGGTCCCTGTGTTGGTCTAGGTGGTGCAGTCGAGGGATGTGCCTGATGTAACTGGAAACTGTGTTGAAGAGTCTCAATAGTAATCCCCCTCTTCTCGAACTCCTCCCTCAACAACAACTTCCAAGTGATGGTAGTCGAAGCCCCCTAGTACTGGAACCTGGGTCTGTCCTAGCCTGGGTTCCCCGTCATCATGAAATGATGATACCGGAGCCTGCACTCTACCTACGGATAAACTGACGGTAAGGACCATATCAATCTGTGTGCACAGACCGTGATGCTATGAAACTCGAAGAAAGGGTCCTGTGCATAAGCTACAACACTAGCATGCAATAGTGAAATGTGAGTGGCCACAGATGTACGAGCGATCATCTTGACTGCGTAGGGATCCATCTAGCAAGGAAAATACAGATGGGCGGCATATAGAAGATAACCAACATGCAATTCTAATATCACAAGTCTCGAATAATATACAATATTCCTTACTAATAACCCTTCACATCCTCTTATATCTAAACTCCATACTTTGTATCCCATCAGGAAAAATCAAAACTTGGCTCTGATACCAAATCTGTGTCGCACAAATGTACATAATTCACTACTTACCTTCTCTTCGTTAGTTTCACCAATTAGAAGTAATATCCCAAATGATCAGGGCATTATGTTGAGTTATTTTTTTAAAGTTTTGATGATAACAAATCCAAGTGTAAAAATTTGTCCAAGTAATGTTGCTCCAAACACGATCTCCAAGCAGGCCTAACTGGTGTTTGTAATCCTTATTATATTAACTGGTTTGCCACATGTGAGAACAAGTCCTTAAAACAGGTTTCACGTGGTGATTCTTTATTA
>JACYFF010019584.1:73472708-73485208 GCA_017589665.1 Selenicereus undatus | reverse complement strand
ATGACTGGTTCACTAACATCTGGGGCAAATGGGCTTCCAACTTTACAATTGGTAGTCAAATGATCAATTAACCTGCAAATTTCACATGATGGGGAAGGGGTACTTGAACCAATAGAATGAACATTCAATTGTTCTAACTTTTGATAATGGCGTCTACCTTAGCTAGGAGCATAGAGATAGAATCAAGTTCCAACTTACCTCTAACCGTCTTGGGTTGGATTCTCTTAGTAGACCATTGGTAGTTATTCAGCGTCATCACTTCAATAAGATTCTAGGTCTCGTCCTCAGTCTTGTTCATAAGTGTACCTCCCATAGCTGCATCTATAGTAGACCTCACCGGTTGGGTGACTCTGTTGTAGAAAGCTTGCACTAACATCCACCTTTGAAGGCCATGGTGTGGACAAAGCCTCAATAGGTCTTTGTAATGCTCTCAGGCATCATATAATGATTTGTCCTCCCTTTGAACGAAAGTAGTGATCTGGTTTCTCAAACTTATCGTCTTACTAAGAGTAAAGAACTTCAAAAGAAAGGCTTTGGTGAGCTCATCCCATGTTGTGATGTATCCCAAAGGTAAAGAATGGAGCCATGCTCTTGCCTTGTCCCTCAATGACAAGGGAAATAACCACAATCTTATATCATCAGTCGGGACACCATGGAGCTTCAGCATATCGCACACCTCTAAGAATACCGAGAGGTGTTTATTAGTATCTTCTAGTTGGGTGCCTCCAAATTGGGATTATTGCACCATAGAGAAAAGAGCCCGCTTAAGCTTGAAGTTCTGGGCTTCCACGTTGGGTCTGGCGATACTAAGGGGCAATGTCCTGGACTCATAGGGTAACAAAATCTCGAAGTGACCCTCTTCGATCATCTCTGCCTCCTGCCATCGTCGAGGAGGCTTCTTGAGCTTTGACTCACTATTCTTCTAAGTTCAACTTCTTTCTCCCAAAGCAAAAAGTCCTTTCTATTTCTGGATCGAATTCAAATGTAAAGGGACTTCGCATATAAGTGGAAGATCCTGTAAAAATCACCACACGAATACCAATGCAAATCAAGAAAATAAAAGAAAACGACAAAAAAGAATACTTAGTCAATCTAAATAGATGAGCTCAATATCCACAAAATTGATCGCCAGCAAAGGCGCCAAAAACTTGATTGCTACCGTAAGTACCCGGCTATTAGAGTATAGTTTTAATATCAATCCTAGAGAGACCAAGTGTAGTCTATCGAGTTTTAACCTATTATAAAATGCTAAGGGACCAAAATTTCAATTGGATGTATCTATCACTATTTAACTATTGGAAAGTCAATTAGATTAAAGGCATCTAGGGAATTGGTTTGCCTAGTAAAGAGTTGGATCGTTGGATATAGTTATGCAAATTATCTAAATTGGATGATTCAAATAAGTGCAATCAAATTAAAAATTCAATATTTTCTTTTGAAACAAATTGAATGGCCTAAACTAACCAAGTTAACATTCTTTCTAATATCCTTGGTTTAGTCTTGGTTAGGGATTCTTGATTGCCAATATTTTGCTCTTAACAGACAATTCTATCTGGAGTATTCGTTAAATTAAGTCATAACTTGTTGTTCTAATAGTGAGTTTCTCCTTTCAATACCTCACTCATCTATCTAGTGTTTGCAAGCAAATCTAACCAAAACTTACTCATAATAATTCATTCACAAGATAGAATTTAGTCAAACCAATTGGATAAAGTACAAATATTAAAAATTAGAGATCTAACATCAATACTTTCGCTAACAAGTCCTTAGATTAAGAAAAGTTACTGACACATAATTGAATTATTCAACTTCTAAACAAAAGTTCTAGAAGAAGATAGAAGGGAAGAAAAACTTAGCAATAATGGTGGTCGTCAATGGCTTCCCAAACTCCAAGCCTCTAAGTGCCAAATTTCCACTCCAAATTCTCTTCTTACTCTAAAGAAAACTAGAAATACCCTAGAACTAGTGATGAAAATGAAAGTTGGATGCTTTGGTTTTTTGTGCTCTCCTTATTGCAGCCGAAAAATAAACCTATTTATGCACAAACTTAGCCATCCTCAGCGACAAGACGAATGAAGCTGAAGAGGCAATAGTTTCAAGCTTACGATAGACCATGACCATCACCATGGAGGGTATGTGGTTGCCTCTGTCTCAGCATCCTTTGGTTCTTCTTTCTTCTTCATAGGCATCGCAACTTAGTTGCATCTGTAGGGACTCAACATACACTCAATTAGCCTCAAAACAAGGGCAAAAAGGTTTAGAAACCTATAAAGCATTGAAAAGAACCATATCCAAGCCTAAAACATGAAAATGAGTATAGGTTATAAAATAAAGTACACAATTCTCCCTCAAAATATAGCAAAATGACCCTAAAATAGAGTACATTCTAAGCATCTATCAATGACCCATGTATGTGTCAATAGAAACCCCAATTTCGATTGAGGCAGAGAAGGGAAAAAGTTGAAGTATGTCAAGCCATGCACGCTGTATGGAAATGGATAGGTAGCCCCAACTTGTCGAGAAAGTATTGATGCATATAAACTTGGAAAATATGCAGCACATAAGATATTCAAAAAGTGGAAGGCCCCGTTAAGGATTTGAGACCCTGTTTCGCCTTCAGAGAAGGATAAAGTATGTAAGTGGTAGGGCCCATTAAGACTTTGGAACCCATTTTCACCTTGGAGAAAAGGAATTAAACCCCCACTTTGGTCAAATATGGGTAGAATCAAGTGCAAAGTATGTAGTAAGATGCAAATAGGTGTTGATATAGCCTAGATCTAGTAGATAGGGCGTTGATTCAAGTTCGGATAAGATTCGCTTCGCATCAGGTCAACAAAATTATGTTTGACTTCGCCTTTGAGTCAGGTTATTTTCGATTCAGCTTGATCTCATGTCGATTGGTTTTTGGGTTAATAAGCTTTTCTTGCAAAGAAAAATAAGTTTGGTGAAAAATATTCAAGTTGGGTTTGATTCAGTTCAAATCCTTTTCGGTTTTGGATCAACTATTTTGGGTGTTAGTTTGGGTATGGTTTGGGGTCATTTGTTTGTGGTCACTTTTATCAGGTCTAATTGTAGCCTCCAACATGTTGGGAAGACAAGAATGTATGTGGACAAGTGATGTAACATCCTAAAAAAAATAGCTATTGTAATGGCCTCAACCATAACCATGCTAATTACCTTGGTTAATCTCCATTTAAACTAATTAAGTCGAGCATCACATTTCTATTTATCATTGCATACATAATAAAGCGAAATATCTAGAATCAATAAAATTAAGTAAATGGCCCTTGTTGCTTTCCACAGCAAACACCCTTCCCCTTTTTATTTCAAAGTCACGCCTAATTACCCTATTCAATCATATACCCCCTTCTATTGTTCCTTGTTTTCAGCCAGCCACCACAGGCCATCCGGATGCCAGACTTGTAGTACACCACCAGCTGAGCCCTGCAGCCCAGTACCGCCACCCTTTCATTCCACTCCCCTCTAGCCTTGTTCATGGTGTTTTTGGAGGTGAACCCTAGCTCCCTCTCACTTATTTCTACTCTTTCTACCCCTAATTTAACCAGCTAATGTGTTATTTTAGCTTGAATAAATATTGATTTGTCTTGATTTAGAGTTACTTTGATGGTTTTGAGGATTTAAATGAGTATATGTGAAGTGGATGTTAAGGTGAAAATGGGGTTTGGAGGTTGGAAGTGAGGCTGGGTGTTTCCGTTTGATTTTGTAAATTTTGAGAAACTTTAGTTACAATTGAATAAAAATTAGTGGGGTATGTATGTGGGTTGTATGTTGTTGCCATGAAAAGGGGTTTGGTAGCCTGTGGTTGAACATGGGAGAAGAGGCAAATGGATCAATTTTTGGGTTTTTGAAATTAATTAGATTATTAGTTTGTGACTTAGCTTAGAAAGATGTTGTATTCAGTGTGGAATTTGACTAATGATAGTGATTAAGAGTGTTACGGAGCTTGACGTCGAACATGAGGATGATGGAGGGAAATGCGACTTTTGAAATGAATTTGAGTTAAATATTCCTAATATGAATTTTAGAATATATTTGAGGAAATGGGATAAATTAAGTATGTAGATTTGGGCGGTGGTATCAATTAAAAGTACTTATGTAGCTTGACTCTTGCAACTTAATTAAAGTGGTGAGATTAAAGGATTGGAATTAGTATCAAAGATTAATTAAGTGTTTTTGCAACTCAAAGTAAGGAATACAAATTGATTCATGCTTGAAAGATTGAGAATGATATATGTTGTTGTGACTCAAAACAAATAAATAGGACTCAAAGATCGTTTAAGGCCTAAAAGAATGAAAATCATTTCGATTGGGATGCCGAAGCATGATTTGACAGTGAGAATCAATTTAGAATCACAACTCGATCTTAGTAACCTAAATCTCTTTTTTATGGACAAATCTTTAAATTATAAAAGGTGGACGTAGTTGTGTTGAGATGAATGTGGCAATGATGCTGACCGCAAAAGTACTAAGGCAAACAATAAGGCTAACAGTAGTAGTAGTAGTAGTAGTAGTAGTAGTAGTAGTAGTAGTAATGATTTGCTCCCAACAACAATCATGATAAAAATGGAAACGAAATTTACAATGATAATAAGGATAACAAACAATAACAATAATAACAATGACTACAGTAATTATAATGATAATAACATCAATACCACCACTAAAGATAATAATAATCACATCGATAATTAAAAGAAGTCATAATATAAGTGTGGAACGAAAATGAATGTGTGCATAAGTAAACAATAGTGAGTGCATTGATAATTAAGAGACATGCCAAGGAAAACTTTGAATTATTCACTAAGGTTATAATTAATAAAAATCATTTGAAACTCTTTTAACCCTAAAATATATATTTGAGTAGAACGAGGTCATTTCCACTGTCATCAAACCATAAACAAGCATTTTAAAAGAGGGAAAGAGATTTTCCAAATTTCAGGTGTGTTTATTATCATGCTCTTCAAAAATTCATAAGTTTCTTAAAATTATAGAATTACATGCAATATTTATTCCATGAATCAAGTGAATCGTGTTTTGTCGCCTAATTAAGTGTTCCCCATCAGTTATCATGCATCAGGGCTTGCTCAACTTAGCTCACCGTGCGGCCTCAGCTTAGGCTTCCCGATCGACCTATGAAGTTTACACCTATCTTAATGATCACATCAGACTTTAATAGGGGTTGCACTTCCAGATAATAACTGATAAAGCAGTCCTACTTGTATTCTCTCCCTATCGTATTTTCGAACTAAAACGAATTGAAATGTTGGCGCCCAACTAAATTGTTTTAAAAGTTCATTTTACAATATAGGGATAAACGTACTACGCTTTAGCTCATTTCTCAAAATATTCTTGTGTTTTCTATTTTAGGTACGGAATCAGTGAAGCCTGAAGGAAGTAGGCCCCGTGACTTTTGTTGTTTGATCCCGTTAGATGCTCAAAGTGGATTTTGGCATAGCATAAAGACTCGCCAAAGCTTAAAGGTTATGCTAGGTGTAACACCCTCAAAATACTAATGACATGATTTACGAAAAACTACAGCGAAAGACTTAATAATAGAAGGCGCCACCGCCTTCCTGATAAGGACAATGCTCACTGAAACCATTTAATCTTGTAACTCATATTCACAATCACAAAATCTATTAACTGAAATACTTCAAGACCAAAGTCCATAATTGTTCAACTTCAATACCATTGATTTAATCATACCATGTGATAACTTGCACTCCACACAATACAAGTATATTGAATATAGATCCAACTTGACCCTGAGGTCGATTCCAATATTCATGCTATGCTAAATCCACTGTGAGCATCTGATAACTTCCAAAAGGGCTTGCTGAAAGGGGAAACATGTGATACTTCATCACCTAAAATGAAAAACATGAAAACAATTTGAAAATAAGAGCAAAAACTGAGTACATGCATTCCTGTATTGTAAATGAGCATATGAACACTGTTGATGGGTACCCGTCTTTGCAATTCATTTAGTTGGCAATAACAATGAAAATGAAAGCAATATGAAACTGAATTGCTCATTATTATCTGGATGTGAACCCCTTGCAATGATATGATCTATACATAGGTGCACACCTGCCAATTTGATCAAGAGTTGGCCTGAAGTCGCGTGGGTAAATAATGGGCTGACGTCCTATAGATGATAAATGACGGGGTCACAAGTTAAATGGAAAATCATTGTATAAACTGATTCATTGATAAACTCATTAAGAGTTGCAACTTGATAAACATGTTCTGCTTTCTGAAGTTACAGGCAATGGACATACCTTGAGTCTTTAAAAATGTCATCTGACTTGATACAAGTCAGTTGTTTCATAAATGTCATCTAACTTGATAAATATGTTATCACTTGGTAACATTTATGCATAACAGGGAATGATAACTAGGCCTTAACTCTGTTTCATAAATATCATTGTAGGTATGTGTAGTCAGTAAATAATCTTTACTCATACAATCGAGTCAGTAAAAGTATGTGTAGCAGAAATTGAGTAATTTATATGGTATATATAACTTAGGTATTTCAATATAACTTCAAAACTAAATTGATGAAAGTAATTGAATTTGATATAAAATAAATAGAAGTAAAATAGCCCACAATGAGATAAATGCAATTACAAAGGAAAAGGCCTTGATGGTGATAATTGAGAGAGTGGTTGCGGCCTTTTCTGAAATAGGTTACCGACACGGGTTTAAGGCTTGCGGATGTATAACTTGGTTCAAGATAACAGCAAGTACACTAGATTAGCTTGATAAATACAATTGATATATTCTGAAGTGAGTAAGTAATAAAGGTTTGAGGCCAACAGAGATATATCTTGGTTCAAAATAGCATAAATTGCAATAACTTGGTCTGATAAATTTGGTTTCTGAGTCACAACTCTCCCAACTTCTCATATTTCATTAATAAATCCATTAGATATGGAATTCCACCATAAATAAATCATTGAACTCAATAGAAGCTATTAAGCTCACTAATTGTGGTATTTTCTTTGTAAAATCCATAAATGATTCAAAGCTCATAAACAAGCTCCCAAATTGTATACTTGTCTTCTTCTTTCTCATAAATCAAGCTAAAAGCTCCATGAAAGTCCATAAATATTTATTTCCCCCCTTAAATAACCTTGCTTTGCTTGGCCCAAAATACACAAAATGAGTGCATGATCAATCTCACTTAGTCTTTATTATTGCTCTTTACACAATTACTCCAAAAGCTTCTAAAAATCACCAAAATCAAAATACTCAACCAAAATTCATGAAATCTGATAAAAAATTCGAAAATAATATGGACAATCTACAGTTAAATTTTCAGAATGTTCTCCAAGTATACTCTGCACAGAAATTGCAATAACAGTCCAGTTTGCTCCAAAGCAGGTTAGTTCATTTCAACATTTCATAACTTTCACCCTAGACCTCAAATGGAGACCTAAAACCATAATATGAAAATATTAAGAAGTCCCAAAAACTTTTATTTGCAACACAAAACGTGATTCCCACAATAGGGTTCCCAAAATGCGGCTAAAACACAAGTGTGTCAGTTTTGGTCCAATTCTGTGCAGTTTTGGTAGAACGACCATAACATTTTTCACAAAGCTCAGATTAAGGCGATTCAAAATCCATTTCAAAGATAACACATAGAGATATATACCCACCAAAAATCATAATTTTTCCATTGGCTGATTATTTCCAGTTTAATCCCAAAATCTGCCCTGTTTTTCTGAAATTTCAGCCCTCACTTTTTTAACTTTCCCCTCTCTTTTCGCACAAATCCTCACTTGCAATCATTCCAAATCACAAAAAACATCATCATAATCATCAACATAACTAAAGATTACAAAATCAAATACAAATCAATCCATAAACTTGGTTTGAACATAATTAGCTTGCATAAACATGATCATCCCTAAACCCTAGCATGAATCAAGCTCAACTTCCCCATGATCAACACCAAAATAACTCTTATTTCTTATCAAAATATCATGATCAATGATCACAAGCATCAAAATAAGAATCAAAACTAAAATCAAAATCAAAATCAACATGATCAAGATTAGGGTTTACTCACTTTGATTGCATATAAGTAGAGATGAAGATAAGATTTAATGGTTTTGATGATGGAGGATGGTAGCTAGAGGTACTAGGATGTTAAGAGTAGTCAGAAAACACTTGAGCTAGCTGGAAAAGTGGCCGGAAATAGCCCAAATAGTGGCTAGCCTGCTGCTGTGAGCGGAGGAGAGAGAGGATAGAGAAAATGGAGTTTTTTGGGTTAAATTGTGTTTGTCTTGACTAATCTAACTTGTGGCTGAAATTTCATCCTCAACAAAGCTTTTGTTAACCATGGTTAGCTTTAAATCATGGTAATTAGTTAGGTTAAAGAATGCAAAGTTGTTGGGCTTCAAGTTGGGTTGAAATAAGTTGGGTTCAGGAATAAAACCCTTCGTAACGATAATATTTTTGCGTAACTCAAAATTAAATTTTTGTAATGTTATCAAAATAATAATAACAATAATAATAATAACAATAATGACAATAATAATAATAATAATGATGATAATAATGATAATAATAATAATAATTTCTCAAACTACAATTATTGAGGCCTACTATCGATTCGCCCGATATTTAATTAATCAACAAAACTTGAATTAACAATTAATGAAACTTGAATTGTAAATGGGACCCAAATGAAATATCCCCCAATCAGGATGAGTAAATACGATAAATGAAAGCGACAAATTTAAATGACATAAAGTAATTCGATAAATATACAAATTGAGGGTAATTGAATTAATGTGATTTGGTTCAACAAATAACCATGAGTGATTAAATCTATAAACATGATAAATTAAATGAATAAATATGATTAATTAAATAAATAAATATGATTTAAATAAATAAATATGGGTTAGGGTCGGATTATTACACTGGGTTATATTTTAAATAATCATGCCTAATGCGAAGTATTAAGAGATATTTAATATAATTATATTCTAGTCACATTAAAGTTAAATTGTAGTTCGAAGCTCACTTAAATGCCTTCAGCTTAATGGGATTTGTAAATGTGAAAGTGCTTTAGTAAAAGTTGTGTAGTTGTGGTATGACCTTGTCCGACTTAGGACGGCAGTAATGCCTTCAGTCATTTAGACTTCCCCTACAACCATGATGTTAAATAATTAGATTAAGATAATAAAGTAATTAGGGATTGGGAGCATTGCAGTTGTGGTATCAGAGCTAGATTTAAGGGTCAGTATGACTTATAGGGTGTTTATGAGTTGCCTTAGACAAGTAAAATGAGATTTCGACTATGAGTTCAAGCGTATAAGTGCTTAATAAGGATGCTATAATAAACTCTTAGTTGTTATCTTCCCTTTGTAATAAGGCCAATGACATAGTTAGGTAGCACCTCAGGACTGCTAAAGCTTGTCATACTACTACAAATTAAGCCACTACTAAGGCATAAAAATAAGAATATAACACAAGGAAATAGGGATCGATGCTGCGACGAAAGATATAATAGTAAGCTAGTTTAAATCTAATAAAATTCACTACTCTAATATTTGTTACTTTTTGTTTTAATTACTAAAATAAATCAAATCAAGTAAATAAAAAACTAAAACATTATGATATTAATACTCCAAAATATTCTATGATAAATTTTTGAAATAAAGCAATAAATACTCAACCTCGTTGTTCTGAAAAATTAAAAACAGAAATAATTACTGAAAAACAATTTGAAAATTAAAACAGAAAGATAATACAAAAAAATTCATGGAAAATAACCTACAATAATAAATAGTAAAGTTTTTCATTTATACACCAAGAAATATGTCTAATTATTTTTAGAAAAATAAAACACAAAATAATTACAGAAAATGCAGACATAAAAAAATATGAAATTAAATAACTAATATACAACACTTAAAAAAATATAAAAATAAACAATAAAATGAAGCAAATTGTAAAATCCAGTTCTCTATACTTAATCAAATGCTAAAAGCTTAAAACAAAAATTAAAACTTAATTTTTAGTTTTATTAAAGTAAAAACATGCACACATCAAATGAACAAAATAACTCTAAAAAATTATCAAATAATTTCCAAAACTTTTGAAACTTAATAATAGCCACTTAGGATTCTATCTAATCCCTACAAGGGCATGACACATGGAAAAAACTTGAAAGAAACTATTTTTAACATAGTTTCTTATAAACTAGTAAATAATAGCAAAAATAGATTAGAAAATCAATTTGAGCATTAAACCACAATAAAAATCAAAATATAACTAACATGAAATTACTAAGAAACACCTAAAAGACTAGGGATTGGAGTATTACCTGAACCAGAAAGCCAGGTCAAAACCTGCTCCGTTTAGCCCCTGAATGGGTAATGAAAGTGAGTTTCAAGTGGATAAGGGTATGGGTATGGGTATTGTGTTTGAAAATAGGTATGGGAATGAGTATGGATTCTTAAAACTCGTATCCGATTGTGTATCCAATTTGCTAGTAACAAGCAACCAAAATACAATAAAACTCATAAATAAATGTTACGCGTGAAGCTCTAATTATATAATGTTCATTTATGTAGAAATGAATAAGTAAAAGCTTTTTACAATTTTCACTTCTGTGAGTTTATCTAGACATGAATTTTAGTAGCGTTACTCAAAATTGCTAATCAAATATAGCGTGTCTGCAAATATCAGCTGGATATATGTGACATTTTGCACACTCTATATATACCCGAATAACACCCGTAAATCCAAAAAACCCGATAGGTACGAGTAGGGGTATAACCATCCAAAATCCAATGGGCATGGGTATGGGTATGGGTATAATTTTTGAAAACAAATATGGACACGGTTATGGCTCAACCCACCCTAAACCCGCCTTGCTCCCGTCCCTATGAAAGACTACTCTTTTGGGGGAGGCGGCAAATGAAATCTAATATTCTAGTTTATAAATTCATGAATTAAAATTAACAAACTAAATAAATCAACTAAAATGCAAACGACTAATTATTAAACATATCAAACTTAAGAAAACACTTAGCATAATCTATCTCCATCATGCAAATTAATATTTATCATCGACACACAAATTGACTTGTTGTGATTTCCGCATGTGCAGAGTTTGTCGTCGTAGCAATTACGAGTGTTCATCCTCAGGGATGTGTTACAAAATAAGGTCGCTATAAAACTAAATGTGATAAAATTGAAATAAATTGTCAAGGCACAGTGAATTAATAACCCATTATTTTAGAACGTTAAGATAGAAGATCAATATTAGGATGAAGCTTAGACTATTCATCATCAATAACCTTTGATTCAGAGGAAATTAAGCATACCTAACCTGGACTAACTGAGGGACGAAGGCCCTGTTCTATTTCGCGTTTTTTAGGATTTAGCTAAGAGCTTACATCTCCTTACATCTTCTTACATCTCTTTACGTCTTCTTACATCTCCTTACATCTTCTTATATCTCCTTACATCTCCTTACATCTTCTTACATCTCCTTACATCTTCTTACATCTCCTTACATCTTCATTTTATTTATTTTGTATTTATTTTTAATTTTTTAATTTTTAATTTTTAATTTTTAATTTTTTTGTTCTTTATTTTTTAGTTTTTATTTTTATTTTTTTATTTTTTTATTTTTCATTTTTCATTTTTCATTTTTTATTTTTCATTTTTTCATTTTTTAATTTTTTTAATTTTTTTAATTTTTTAATTTTTATTTTGTAATTTTGTAATTTTGTAATTTTGTAATTTTTTATTTTTTATTTTTTATTTTTTTTGTTTATTCTTTTATTTTTTATTTTTTATTTTTCATTTTTTTATTTTTTATTTTTTATTTTTTATTTTTTGTTTTTAGTTTTTTGTTTTTTATTTTTTATTTTTTAATTTTATATTTTTTATTTTTTATTTTTTAATTTTTTAATTTTTTAATTTTAATTTAAAATTTTTATGTTTATTTTTAATATTTAATTTTTAATTTTAAAATTTTCAAAATTTTCAAAAGTTTTAGTTTTATTTTTTATTTTTTATTTTTTTATTAAAAAAATAAAAAATTAAAATTAAAGTTAAAATTAAAATTTAATATTAAAACTTAAAAAATTAAAAAATTAAAAATTAAAAACTTATGAATTAAAAATTAAAAAAATAAAAAATAAGAAATAAAAATAAAAAATAAAAATTACAAAATTATAAAATAGAAAATTAAAAAATAATCAAAAAAATAAAAATAGAAATAAAAATTAAAAATGTTTAAAAATAAAAAATAAAAATTAAAAATTAAAAATAAAAGAAATAAAAATAAAGAAATAAATAAATAAAAAATAAAACAATAAAATAACCAAAATTACAAAACTACAAAATTATAAAAAATACAAGAAATAAAAAAAGTAAAAAATAAAAATAAAAAATGAAAATAATAATAATAATAATAATAATAATAATAATAATAATAATAATAA
>JACYFF010019584.1:73461803-73472698 GCA_017589665.1 Selenicereus undatus | reverse complement strand
AATAATAATAATAATAATAATAATAATAATAATAATAATAATAATAATAATAATACAAAATACAGCTTCTTAAGTATATTATTTTAATATTATTATTTTTCATCTAAAACAAATTATACTATACAACTCTTTTACAATTCAACAACTCCTTATATCTATCCTTACAGCTCCTTACAGCTTCTTACAGCTCCTTACAACTTCTTACATCTTCTTACAGCTCCTTACATCTCCTTACAGCTTCTTACATGTCCTTACATCTCCTTACATCTCCTTACATCTCCTTGTATCTATCTATCTATCTAAAACGCGAAATAGAACATGCCCGAAGTAGCTAAATAAACATAAGAGAATTGCAATGATCAAGCTTAACCAGCTAAGCAAATCAGAGTTATGTCCCTAAATAATAACCAATAGTTGGATAAGATCTTGGTACAAACTGAACCAAGTGAAAACAACTAGCAAAGGAAAAACAGAACCATGGTCGAGAACAAAAACAGACTTGAAAGATTGAATTCGACTGAGCAAATAAATGCAGCTTGAAAGTGCAAGGAATTAGAGCCCAACAGCATTCAATCTCCAAAGTTCAACACTGATTCCAACAAACCAAAAGTAAATTACACCAATTTGTGAGACTAAAATCTAGATCTGAACCCGAAATTAAGATGAAAACTAAAAAAAAGTAAATCTGAATCCTCCGTCTCGCTGCCCTACTTCCCCTCCTTATAACCCCCTCAATCATTACTTCAACACTTAAGCTACACCCAATCCGGTAACTGACAAGGTGTTGATGACGGTGAAACGGCTAGAGTTTATGGGGAATTAATGCCATTATTGAATGAGGAAAGAGAAAGGGAATATCCATGGCCTTATAAAGGGCAAGGAAGTAGAAGAAGCAGTTTCAATTTCGAGTATAGGGAAGATGAAGAGGAAGTCGAAGCAAGAGATTTAGGGGATGATCACATACTGGGGGTGTGCGTTTCAGTGAGGGTGAGGAGGCTGGATGGACTAGGCCCCGGATTCAAGCACCAAACAGGCCCGTGAAAGAGTGAAGCCCGTATGGAAGCCAAGAAAAAGAGAAAAGGCATGCGCGTTAGGCCTGAGCCTTTTAGCTACAGTGTGGCCCGAGAGGGAGAGAAAAGGAGAAGGCAAACAGGTCTGGGAAGGCTCAGCATAGGCGCATGTGGGCCTTCGTGCTAGGCTTCAGTATGTCCTTTATCTCTTCTTTTCTTTCCTTTTCTCTTGATCCAATCCTTGTACTAGTTGTTCATTTTTCCAAAATTTTCAATTCACACAGGATAAACCAAACAATATGAAAATCCTAATTTAGTAATTTATTTGTGAGCAAATATTGGACAATAAAGGGTATAAAATGTAATAATTTTGGATTGAACAAATACGTCAACACCTAATTTTGCTCGTTCTCACAGAAAATAAAGCCAAAAATCTTAGAAAATAAAACAAAATCCTAACTCACTTTCGTAGAAATCACGATTGCACTTAGCACACGCAACAAGCAATTTACGACTCAGGCGTGCCCTGATTCTATGAAAATAATTTTTAGGGGTCAGCTTTTTTAAAATGTATTCCTAAGGACCTACTATTTCAGGTAAACTATTAACAAGGTTTGATATTTTAAGAAATAGTTACTAGCCAAAGTTTTTCATTGCAACTTAGTCGCTGAACTTTCTAAATTTTCTATTTTTGCCCAAAATGAGGTTCAAAGTGCAAATATTTAACTTTTTGGGACTTTTTAATACAGCTAAACTTATATTTTTGTTTGGACTTCTTATAATGACTTTACTGGTACTAGTTATCACAATCTACTACTTATATTGTAAATATTATATTTTTTATGATTAACGGTCCACCATGCTTTGCAAAATAATTAAAGTTTAATTAGAGTTTCGACCATTACCTAAACGTAGTCGACGTAGGACTCCAGCATTCCTCTAACTTCCGGTTTATAGAGATTGCTAATCTCAACCCCACCTTCCTTAGATTAGGCACAACACAGATCCCTTTTGTTTCCTACCTTGGACCGTAGTCACTAATCACGTTTTAAATATTTTTAAGGGATAGTGAGACCTTAATCAAGAAATTATAATATTTAAGGCATAAGATTCAATTGAATAACGTTTCCTATGGGGACACTTCTTTTATTGAAAGCTTGAAAGTCGAAATATTATAATGGAAAGCTTGAAGAGGAAGTTTTAAGCTAACATTATTAGAGATGCTTACTTATAGAGAAATGGAGAATCCCGACTTCTCTTTTGCTCAAGAATACTCAAATGACGTGTCTTTTCTTAGCACTCAGTCTCTCCTTTTATACACGGTTGGGGGTACAAAGGATGCTGTAATGGCTACAGTACAAACTAATTTTTCACATAGCTTCAGTACACACTTTATTTTACAGATCTGACACTTGTCAAAATAGTACAATAGTGGAGCAACCACTTTTCAGAACTTTTAATGATGACAAGATTAGTCATCACTATTGAGATTTTACATGCCTTCATCTCCAATTATATCTTCCAGACCATTATTATCTGGATAATTATAAAATCTTCGTCTAATTGAAGAGAATCTGGGTCCCATTTATCAAATAACTTAAGAAGATATTTCTTTCCTTCTTCTGATAAGAATTTTCCCGCTCCAACGTCAAAGAAATAATAAAAAACATCTTCTGAAGTCGCTCCTCCACCTTCATATATTTGCTAAACTCATTATTATAAGTGAAAGTAGTATTTTCACAATGCATTCATGTTTTTCCTCGTTCAATTAATCTCCAACTCTGTTGATAAATATTGAAAAATCGAATGGCTCTTTCTAAAGCAAGATCACTAACTAATTCTCGAAGTTCTGGATTCCATTCCTATAATCGATCTTCAGGGTCGTCGAAATCAACCATCTTAACAAGATAATGAGCCAGTTTGGATTTTCCATTTTCATACTCGATTAGTGCACAATGTACCTTCACACATAGACATCTACTGTTTGAGAGTTTTGTTAGACCATCAGGAGATGTAGGAATCTAATGGATCTTTTTTGACATGCATGGTTGGAATTTAGTTAGGGTTGAAAAAAATTGAAACTTTGGATCCAGGAACTCCATATAGTAAACTGCCATCCCGTACTCCCAAGCTTTCATGACAGGGTTGCTTGGAGAGAGTGAATTTGCTAGGAAACTAACGCCACTAACTCAAGACCTATCAGAAAAGTATATCGTTGTACTCCAAGACTCCCAAATATCATAAGAATAGTTGTGATAATAGTCTATGCCAGCTGCTTACCACTCATTGTACCATTTTTCTTGAACATAAGAACTTATTTTTTCTTCGATATCATAAGGACATATAAGATAATTAACTTGTTATTCTAGAACGGCAAATCTTTGGGGTATTAGGTGGGCTGAAGATAATAGACCAAAGTGTGATCTACTTTTTGTATGGAATTCCAAATTATCAACATGCGCTTTACTAGAAGGAGAAATCCGTTTTAGTGGGAATGACATTTCATTATAGATTTCCTCCTTTTCTGACAGGAGGTTGGCTTTGATGATCACCATTGGTGAGTTTTCAAGTTAAACTATCTACCAGAGAGTTCTTCGATCCCTGCATATATTCAACAGAGAAGAAAAACTGGTTAAACCATAATTGTCAATCCAAGAGTCGTTATTGCGCTTGCATATTTAATAAATTCTTTTTCACAAAATCAAGTATTCCTTTTCAATCACTTCGAATAAGAAAAGGTTTTGGGGCTAAAAAGATTAAGAACTTTTCAATTCCCCTAATGACCGCAATGATTTCTTTCTCTATTGTGGGATAGTTGCATTCTGCTTTATTAAAACCTCAACTGTAATATTAGGAAAATTAGGAATAGAAATATTTTTACAAATCTTTTTAAAGTTTTGAACAATCTTTGCATCATTAGTGCTCCATATCCAACTTAATTGTTTGTTTAGTTTTTACTGCAATGGCTTCCTTAATTTTGCTAAATCTTTAATGAAATTTGAAGCATAGGTAAGACATCCAAGAAACCTTTCTAACTGATTCCTATCTTCAATTTTTTCAGGAAAAGTTTCTATTTTTTTCAGAATATATTTTTGTAGAATGATCTATCCAGCTTTTATCTCTAGGCATAAGAACTAAATTTCTTATTCAGCATAAATGCACTTGTTCTTACCATGTATAATACCATGATCGATGCATCTTTGGGTGACAACTAATACATCATCTTTGTGTTGTTCTACGGTTTTTGAAAAGACAAAGATATCATCAATGTAATATAAACAACAATGATTAAGGTCTCTAAAGATGTTGTCCATTGTTTGTTGGATTATTTGAGGTGCGCTTTTAAGACCAAATGGCATTACTATTCATTCATAATGTCCTTGTAGGGCACTAAATGCAGTTAAAGGAGTGCTTTCCTCATCCATTTTTATCTGCCAATGTCCATTTTTGCAATCCATTTTCGAGAACCAAGATGCTCATTGATTTCTGTTGAAAAGGACAGTTTTGTTAGGAATATATTACCATGAAAGACAGTAATATCATTAAGCTTTTTATAATTGATCACCATTCTTGTTTTTCCTCTTTTTTCTTCTACATGATTTGTTACTATGACTGCAGGACAGGTGCGAGGACTCTTCCTATTCCTGATTAATCCTTTATCCAGAAATTCTTTAATTTGTTTATCAAATTATTAGATATCCTGCTATGTATAAACCATTTGTTTGACTTGAATAACAGTGTTAGGATTTAACAAAGTAATTTTTGCAAAGGTCTTATCTTTATCCCAAAACTTTAGCGATTTATCAGACTAGAGTTCTTTGGATAATTTTTCTTGTTGCTCAATAATCTGCTCTTTAATAGATAACTTGAGTAAAGAAATTGTTAATAGTTCCTCGTCTTGTGCAGGCATTACCTTCTCACCACACTGGCTATGTAAACTTAATTTTATGATGAGAGTAAGCCTTGCTTAATTATTCAATAGGAACTAAGTGACCATTAATTGTAAAACTTATTTGATTTATGGTCTATGTGCACGGAGAATATAATCTCTAAAAATTATTTCCAACAATCATGTCATGAGAGGGTTGATAAGTAACCCATACAACTGGTATAATGCATTGAACTCCTCCTAATTCTGTGGATAACCCTTCTATAGTTTCATTATGATTTATAATGTTGTTATCAGCTATCCTTACTTGTAAAGGATTTTTAGCTCTTTTCCACATAAACTCTGGAAATAATGATCTTTTCCAAAAGCATACAAAACAACCACGATCAATGTAGGCATACAACTCATATTTATTAAATCCCTCTAAGCATACCTTTATTGAGATATAGATACTATTAGGATTTCTGTTGGTGACTTCATAGCATTATCTCCATAGCCATGTTTTTGACTAATTCATCCTCATAAGTTGGCTCACTAACAATTCTGGTTTTATATCCAATGACTTTTCTATCTAGACTTATACTTCAGTTTACACCATGTCTTGCTCTTCAAAACTCATTATATTCATTTCACTGGTCATACTCGTTGCATCATCTTCTTTAAGCTCTTCTTTAGCTGACGAAGATCCTTTTCCCCAGTCTGATCTTGCAGTCATACTTCTTAATAATTAGGGTTTAATGGTAATTTTACCATTCTCATCAAATTTTATCACATTTTTCTTATTGATTTTAATACGATGTGCAAAGGTAGATATCCGTGAACGATCAATATTTATCTCCTGCGGATTAGATTTGATCCCCTGCATTTTCTTCATAAGGGTAGGGCTTTTAAACTTTTCGAATTCTATCATTGTCACTTTAGTCTTTGGATCTATAGTATTATCCAGTTTGTAGATAATTTTTCAAAATATCCTTAATGGATATCCCCCTCTTTTCATTTCCATTCCGATAGTTTTTATCTAAAGGGATAAAACGTTTTTAGCAAACTCATCTTTTAGACTCACATAATATCTAGGTAGACAATTGAATCCTACCAATCCATTGCACAAGTTGGTCTTGTTCCCTGTGATAATTTGATTATTAAATTTGGTATGCCTTATATCATAAAGCAAAGCATAAAGATCAATATCTTTGCCATAATATTATAATAGAGTGATTTGTACTTGGGCACTTCCAACAAGGATATAGCAATACTTTCTATCTTTGTTATGCTTAAGGATGTTTTCCCAATTAATGAAATTTACTTCCCCCATATCATACTCATAGTCTTCTATCTCTAAATCTTCTTCCATCATCTCGCACACATACTTACTCTTTAATTGAAAGATGGATTTTTTAATATATCATATCTTTCTGAATTATTGGAAGAACTCAATCTCCTTTCACTTCCTCATCATCATTGTCTACAACAAACACTTCTCCTTGAAGATCACCAAGACTAACTGAGTTACTTTCCATCATATGACTTATTTCTTCAGAATCACTTTCTTCATATTCATTGTCCAAGATAATTTCAACAATCCCTTTGTTGTTATTTAGGCATAGGTCTAATGCTTCATCTTCACTGAGCTCAACATAATCTAGGCTACCCAAGGTTTCGATAAGCTTGTTATTCTTTTTATTTTTGCATTCACTAGCATAATGTACTACTTCTCCGCATGCCTAGCATTTGTAGTTGTTTTTCCCTGCAAGACAATAAGCTGCTTTACTAAAAAATCTACATTTTTTAGGACTTGGATTGTTATAGTATTTTCTTTTATATTTCTCTCCCCTTTGCTTATTAAAACTCTTTTTCTTATAAAATTTTCTTTTTCATCTCTTCTCAGGTTCTTTTCCCCATTGGTGAGGTGAATCCTCACAAGTTAGGAATTGTTTCTTAATTTTCTTTTGCTTTTGGAGATCAAGACATTGATTATTGACCCATTTTCTTAAATAAGAGATTCTCAAACCGAGGGTGTCAAGGACATTTTCCCGTTCAAGGCATGCAATGTACTTTCATTAATTATAGAATTCATCGAGTATGACAATTTATCATAGAACGTACCAAGATTAGTCTCATTATGCCCAATTTTGTAATAATATTGACTAAATTCAACAATAGAATCATCCAGATATGTCATATCCCATAGTTCTATATTATTAATCTTTCTCTGCCATTCTTCTGCCTTTTCTTCATAATCAAGTTTAACTCTGATGAATTCGGTTTCAATTTCTTTTCATAAGTTTTTGAACATGGCAGCTAAGGTTTCGATCATTCTTAATGTATTTTTACCATCTTCATTTAATGAATCATACCAACTAGTTGCAGTGCTAGAAAAACTAAGTTTAATGTAGTTTAGGAAATTTACAGCGGTCCAGGTAGTTTTTAGGTTTAAGATACCATTCATGCCTCTTTTCCAAAGTTCAAATATTTCTTCTCCATTACGAGTTCTATCTATATTTAAGATGCTTGCCGTTTGACTAATTAGAGTTAGGCTAACTTCTTCAAATGTTGTAGTTTTTCATGGGATAAACCCAAAGAAAAAATTGGTTGTACGTTCTGCTGGAACGTGCCTAGGTCTTATAAAATGTATATTTCTTCTAGAAGGTTCATGCTAAGTGCTTAATATGTATATCATTTTAGGGCTATTTTGTGTCAACTTTAGGAGAATATTGTGCGTTAAGTTGTTATCTACTATCCTATTCTCGATTTATGCTTGGGTATAGTTGTTTGACGTGTTTTGCAGGATTTTTAGCCTTTTTACCCAGCAGTTTCCCTTTAATGGTTCTATTTTGACCTCCCCCATGGTCATACATGTTATGCCACGCCTGTAGAACAAAGAATGAGCAAAAACCCGGTTCCAGCCTAGACCACGGTCGAACTATGCTGCACCCCACGGACCGTGGTCAGCCTGTAACTACTGCTTCTTCATTTTCCCTCAGCTGTGTGGCTGAGATTGACCTATCCTATCTCTAAAAAGCGACGTTCTGCAATCAGTAGAGAGCATCCAGGATCATTCCAAGCAAAAGTGTATAGCAATGTAGATTAGTGCTTTAGATTTCTTTCTCAAATTTTGCAGTTTTTAGTTTGGTTATATTGTATTGCTGTGAGTCTTGAGCGTGAGAGTTTGTTCTTGAGGAAGTTTTGAAGCCTTTGGTTGAAGGTCATCTCAATCAATCCCGTTCTTGCTCATGTTTCGCAAATCGTTGGTTAGTTTGTTAATCTTTTATCATGTCTGAGTAGTTTTCTTTAATCTAGGGATTTAGTAGTTTGTGGAAGTGTTATTAGATCATGTCTCAATCTATGCAATTGTGCTTATTTTTATGATTGGTTTGATTTTGTTTTATCAAGTGCTTAGATTATTGTGAGTTGATTATTGGTCGAAATTTGCTTGCACTCTTGAAACAATCGAGTGAAAAACTGAAGGGTGACATTTGGTTGTTGGACTGCTTGATTAGACCTAAAGTAACTTCATCTTGAAAGAGAGATTAGTATGTTAGGAGGGCTAGTGAGTAATCGAAGACATTGAACTTGAATTAAGGCAAATAAGTTTGAAAGAACGACTTTTACTTAGTTTAGGCAAATTTAGTTGATTTCGAAATAATAGGCTAAGTTTTTATAGGATTACAATTCCTCCAATTTAACCAATTAAAAGAAAGCACATGTTCATTATTTTTGATCCAATTTCCTTTCACAACTATGAGAATTCCTAGACGTTTTTCCCTTATTGATTTGGATAAGTTTATTTACGATTTGTTGACCCAATTAATGTGTAAGGTTTTGATGATAACAATCCAAATATAACAGTCAGTATGTTGTGCTTAAGTTATGTGTTGACACAGGATTCGGAAAATACTTGGAGCTGTTCGAATGAGCGTGGAGCATGAAAGTCGATATATGCGCAAGAAGTTCAGCTGATAACAAGAGTTATAGGCTTTGTATTAGTTTTATTTTTTAGATTCTTGTTAATATGCCAATTAGAAGGTCTTGACTTAGCATTTGCTTTGAAAGGTTTTTAAGTACTTCAGAACACTACCTCAGAACAGTTCTGAAAAGTCAGGTCTGCAGAGTTCTGACGTCAAAGACAAAAACAAATTTTAAAATTTTGGAATGATTTTTTCTTACTGTCGATTTTCTTGAAATAATTACAATTAATTTTCCTGTGTCAGTTGAGTCTGAAAAGATTTTTCTTTCAAGATAATGCTGAGAGATTTTAAGTATTAGAGTAAAAAAAAGCTTTCTTTCCTTAGAAGATAGTATTAAAAGATTTTATCATGTCCTTTAAGCGAAGAATATCAAGTGGAAGGATTTTAGGAGGTTGAGTGGTAGAGTTATTGAAGGAAGAAAATCTTCCTAACCCTGCGGCACAAGTGTTCGAACAAAAAATGAGCGATTTTTAAGGTACTTTTACACCTGTTTTATGCTCATTTTAATAATATTTTTTAGGTTTTTAACTTATTTTATTTTATTCTGCATATTTTTAACAAATGTGAAAAAGGGCGAAAAATGGTGAAAAATGCGAGAAAAATAGGGAAAATGTCGGGAATTGAAGAACTGGTCCGAAATCCCACAGAATGGGCCTAAGAATTACAAGAGAATCGGTCCAGGAAGAAAACGGGATTGGTCCGGTTCAGCAAAACCCTGTTCACCTGAACCGGTTCAGCTTAAAAACCCCATCCCCTTCTTCACGCTCTCTCTCTTTCCTCCTCGTGTTGCCCTGTCTCAGACCCGATACCCAGAACCCTTGATCTCTGCTTCCTCCTTCCCAGAACTGAATCGAACCTCCATGCCCATCTCTATCTTCGAACCAGCCCCATCTCTCTCTACCCCGTTCTCTCTCTTCCATCTCCTCATCTGTTCTCACCCACAAAAACCACCCTCGCCCACAGAATTTCCCGAAGCCAAAAACCCCCTCAGCCCACCGAAACCCAAAAAACCTCCTCACTTCGCACCATCCCACCACCGTGAAACACTCACAACACGCCAGCACACACCCTTCGCTGGCCTCATCTCCATCGTCCACGCACGACCATCACCCAATCGAAGGCTGAAGATCGAGTTGGGGTTCGGGTATTTAAGAGCTTGGAGGACGCCATTGAAGCTTGAGTTAAGTAATTTAGGTCAGGTAACATTAGGAAATTCTAGGTAATTTAGGCTAGTTTAGGTTTAATTTCTGCTTTAGGTATAGATTTTAGTTTAAATTCGTGATTTAATGTCAATTTTCTGAATTAGGGTTAAGCTTTGGTTCAACTGTAATTTCAAAGTCTCCTAGTTGTAATTCATGCTTTTGGTTCAACTTTGCAAGAGTTTTGGGTGATATTTGAGCAATTTCATTTGTTTTCCCGCACCCCTGTTCGAATTTCAGTAGGGTTCGAATCCTTGTTCACGTTCTCTTTTGGCTTCGAATTGGGACATTGCCTTCGTTTTAATGTCGGTTTGCTTTCGATTCCCCCTACTACAGCTGTTGTTAGACCTGGCAAAACTGACCCGAAACCCGAACCGATTAACCCGGATCCATACCCGAACCGACACCCGAAATGGGCTGAACCGATTTGGACCCGAACACCCGACGTAAACCGATCCATAACCGAACGAAACCCGAAATTGACCAACACCCGAAATGACCCACACCCGAAATGACCCGACCCAAGTCATACCCGATCCATAATGACCCGACCCAAAGTGAACCGAAAATGGACAACCCATACCCGAACCGTACCCGACCCGTTTTAAAACCGATCCAATTCCTACCCGCCTCAATTTAACCGAATTAAACCTGAACTGAGTATACCCGACCCGAACATAACCCGAACCGAGTATACCCGACCCCAATATAACCTAACCTGAAATCGTAAGTTGCTAATCCAATAAGTTGTCAATCATTGTACTAGTTCAATATTTGTAAAGCTAGTTTGGCTATAACATAACCAAGTAAACCAACGATCCACATCACAATG
>JACYFF010019584.1:73440051-73461793 GCA_017589665.1 Selenicereus undatus | reverse complement strand
TAACCAAGTAAACCAACGATCCACATCACAATGCCAAACTCAACGGGCCACTCACCCGGAGACATTGGGGTTAACATCCCCCAAACTGTAGCATCAATACTACATCACATGCTAGTTCTTAATTCAACTACTACAAATGCAACAACAATCCAAAATAAAGTTTACATCAAATGTAGAAGTTCACATGATAATCCTTGATCTTCTTCTTAGTTACATAACTAAGCTTCAATGAAATTCACACAAATTATAATGATAAGAGGAAGGCAACGCGCCTAAGTCTCCAACTGCGAAATCTGATCAAGTAAAAGAAGTCACAATCAATCTCAATAGTCTTCTAAACATGGAAACTGAGATAATGCAAGTGATTAGCAAACAAAAACAAGATGGCGTTTGATCAATTACCTTGACTATCATTTACGTCGAGGGGAAAATCTAACACCTTTAGTAGTTGACCAATCCACATTTGATCCAATGAATTCTTCTTCTTCTTCTTGTGCTAAAGTGAAACAAAATGCCCAACAAAAATTCACCAAAAGTAGGAAAAAAAATAAATATAAATAAATGAAAAAGAAAATATTTAATACTTACATTGAAAGCCATATAACCAAGTCCGGGTTGTTATCAATGCTTCCACATTCTTAGGAATATAAGAACTTCTCCACTTATTTAAAATCCTACCTCCAATGCTAAAGGTTGACTCCGGAGCAACGGTTGTGAGTTGGACGCTTAGAATATCCCGAGCTAGATGAGAGAGCTCACCATACTTCTCTTGATTGGTTTTCCAAAACTCTAAAACATCCAAATCCACTTTACGCTCAATTTTGGGATCCTCCAAATAAGTATCAAGTATTGACTTTCCACTTCCACTTGAATACTTGCTATCATTCTCATCAAATTCCTTCAAAATACAAAATTGCAATTAATATGTAGAAATATAATAAATAAAATTTTATAACCTTAATATCAATTAAACTGGGGAAAAAAAAATTTGATTGATCTCACTACGGTTCCCTTAAAAAAACAAAGAGGAGCAAGATAGTATAAAATTATAGAAACATACCGCCAAATAATCAAATTTCTGTTTGCGATTTCTAATTCTTGAACCCGCTCTGCCAGTGTTTGATGATGGTGTTGATGATGCAATAGGAGTTCGAGCAGTAGGGCTTTGGGTATACTCTCTAAGAAGCATCTCCAACTTTAATTTTATATCGTTCACTTTTCTAATTGCCATCTCCTTATTTTCATAGAATTTCTCATAACAGTACTTGATAAACACCAACTTACATCGAGGATCAAGAATTGTGGCAAAAATAAATAATAAAGTATACTCACTCCAATACTTATCAAACTTTGCTCTCATCTCCCTGACCATGTTCCTGATAATTGGATCATCACAATCTAATTGTTCTTTCAAGAACATATCAATCTTCCACACATTTTCGAAGTACATGTTCAATGTAGGGTACTTACTACTGGAAAACATATGAGTTATATCACAAAAAGGTCCAAGAAGCTCATGAATTCTTGCAATCCTCTCCCATTCATCATTTGTCAGAAGAGTCTTGTACATAGGATCAATTTGAGCAAGTAACTTAAAAGCATCAATATAAAGAAGTGCTCTATCAAGCATTTCATAGGTCGAGTTCCACCTAGTAGGCACATCCAACCACAAAGCCTTGCTTTCTAATATCATACACCGTTTAACACAATGCTCAAAAGTCCTCTTTCTAGACTCTGATCCCTTGACATATTTCACACTTTCTCTAACCTTAACAACACAATTATCAATTGTTTTCAACCCATCTTTAACAACAAGATTCAAACTGTGTGCCGCACACCGAATATGAAAATATTTCCCATCACTTAATAAATGCCCCATCTCATAAAGTTTGGATCTTAATTCATCTTGCATTTTGTCATTGCTAGATGCATTGTCCAATGTTATTGAAAAGATCTTATGTTGAATGCTCCATTTTTGCAACAAGTCATACACAACACCACATAAAATAGATCCAGTATGAGGAGGTTCTAAATGATGAAAATTTAAAACTCTAGTAGTCAACTTCCAATTGGAATCCACATAGTGAGCAGTCAAGCACAAGTATCCCTCTGTTTGACAAGAGGTCCACATATCACAAGTCAAAGAAATGCGCCCAGGAAGCGCATGAAGAGCTAACTTAAGTTGTTTAAATTGACCATGTAACTTGAGGCAATAAGCTTTCGTTGTGTTTCTAGTTATGGTTCTAACTTCATTGTTTAAGTATGTGTGAATCTCCTTATTTCCTTCATGCTCAACCCAAGAAAAACTATACCCAAGCCTTATGATCGCCCTAGCTAGCAAATCACGATAAACTTTTTGTTCAAACCTTTTCTCACCTCCTCTTTCTTCAGATGCCTTTGTAGCTTGATATGCTTTACACTTCTCCAAGTGCTTCTTCATATTGCTCGTCCCATATTGCGCAATAGCAATAAAAGTTGCTTTCTTGCAATGTGAGCATTGTGCTCGCTTCTTGCCATCAGTGAAATTGTTCCCATCAATCACAATAAAATCTAGCCACACCGAACTTCTTTTTTTATCATCTTCAACAACGGCATCAAGGGCTGTTGTCATAGGAATGGGAGTCAACATTGCATTGGCATGCATTTCATTTCCTTGTCCTTCAATTTCCATAGCTCCCTGCATTTAATTCAATAATTAGTTTGGAAAAACATATATACGAAAACTTTTTTACGTGGCATTTACAGCATTTTTTTAAAAAAAAAACACTTGTGTACATGTAGTCTACATTCAAATGCACGTGTATCTGTACTTTTACTTTAAGTAACATTAGGGAACTGATTAAAGAAAAATAAAATACAACAACCAACAATGCCCAATCGACCCCCTTGCCAACCGGTTCTTCTGAATCGAGCTCATCTCTGAACCCAACTATTGAACTTGCCAGCATTATGGTTTATAAGCCCCTATTTTGTCATCATCCACAGCAGCAACAACACAATTTCTAGCCCCCTCTAGACTCTCTACAAGGCCCTGTTATACGATATCCTACACCTAGATTTGAATTAAGGCAACTTGCAAGTTCAGGATCCTTGACCTTGGCCGTCATTTGCAGGAATTTTTCCTCAGGAAAGGACATAATGGGAAAGAAATGGGTTTCAGTTCAGGTTTAGCTCGGGTTCTGTTCCTTTAATTTCTATTCAGTTTAGGTTTCTTCCCAGTTCGGGTTCAGTTCTCTCTGCTCATGTTCCTGTTCACTTCAGATTCCCAGCAATTCACAACAACTTACTGAAAATATACATTAAAAGGAAGGCCTATAAAAGAACAGATGTGGTTTCACTTGTTCCAGTTTCAGGTTCAGATTCGTAGGTTTAGGTTCAGATTCAGCTCCAGTTCAGTTCAGCTCCAGTTCAGTACATTTAAGCTTAGGTTCAGTTCGGTTTTGTTTCTGTTCGATTCAGGTTCTGTTCGATTCAGTTCGACTTAGGTTTAGTTTGATTCACGTTCAATTCGGTTCAAGTAGAACACCCAATCTAACAAAGATGTAAAGCAGATCAGAAGAGCTACACCCAAAAAAAAAAAAAAAAACACACACAGAGACACAAGAGTCAGTAAACTAACCTGAAAAGTCTTCTTTAGAGTGTCATCAACTACAAAGATAGAAATTTGAGAAATTTAGAAGGGAAATCAAAAGCTCATAACTTAAGGAGCTCACTTTCAAAACAACAGAAGGGGGAAAAAAAAAAGAAAATTGGGCAAATTTAATGGGATGCAAGCACTGACCTCCTTCCATCAAATCATCAATGACTCAAACTGTTTAATAGCATTGTCATTGGCAATACCCATTTCGATTATTCAACAAAAACCACAAAAAATCTAGCAAAAACACACATGAGCAACCACCTTCTTGGTATGTTTCAAACTAAACCTCTAAAAGAAAAAAAGAAGGGATTTTTAAAGCTGGGCAAGATCAATTTGGTGGTGGAAACCCATAATTGAGAAGCTCTCATTTGTTCGAAGCTTCTTCCTCATAAGCCCAACCCCATCCCCGCATCCCAGGCACCACCACCACCACCACAATTGAATATTTGAATCTATTAAAGATATATGAAAACAAAAGACCAAAATTTTCACAACCCAGCTCAGATCTTGAAGCACCCAATGAAGTACAAGGATTAAAGAGAAGAACAAGAAGAAAATAAAACTCACTAGCGTCCGATGAGAGCAGATTTGAGGAGGAAACGACAGAGCAACGATAGCTTGACTACTTGAGGCTTTAGAGAGATTGAGCCCAGAGATTTAGAGAGATGCGTCTGATGCGAGAGAGAAAGTGAGGAGGAGGAGAGTACAAGAGGGTCGCGACACTGCTGGCCTGGGCAGCTGGAGCCTGGAGCCTGGAGTCTCTTACAATTTCTAGGGTTTTCATTCACTTTGAGGAGAGGGAGATGGAGTTTGGCTGAGACAGAGAAAGAGAAAGTGAGCAGACTGAGACACTCGTGAGTTTGAGGGCAGGCAGGCGAGCAGAGTTTTGGATTCTAATTTTTCAATTTGTTCCCCCAAAAATTCAAAGTTCTGTAAAATTGAAAGTCCAACCACAAATGAAATCCAAGAAAATTTAAGAAGAAAAATAAAATAGTTAATAGTTTTTAATTTCTAATTTGATAAATCTGTAATAAAATTATAAAAGATATAATATTTGGTCAAAATAAGAATTATGAGAAGATAAGCAGAATTAACAAATCATTAACTTATTAAGATCTAGCAATATTATCTTACTATTTAATTTACTTAATGACTTAAATCAATTAGTTGAGTTTGGGGGGGGGGGGAGACAAATAATGTGACTAATATGATCTCATAATATAAATTTAATTATCTTTGTAACGTGTTTAAATACAGTGATACCACCGTACTAGGTCTACAAAAAGGGGTTAAAAACAGATTCAAGGCATTCTAACACCATAATAATGATAATTAACACATACTCATATATTGTATCTGCTTTTGAGTTTTGAGTTTTGACTCATTGTGAACATGTAAACCAAGTTGCTAATCTCACAAAGACAAATCAATATTGATATGTGAGTCAGTATGTGACCACTTAACAAGCTATCCAAAGAACATTGAATTGATTATTGAAAATGTCAACTTGAAACAACATGTTTCTATTTACCAACCCAAATATGACAAACATGAAGTTATGAATCAAACTGGGGTCAAAAAAAAAATTATATTATTTGCTTTCTCTTTTTGGTTACTTTTCAAGGAATATATATTTTGGCATTGAGCCTTGCAGTTAAGACAATTGACTCATGAATCATGATTGACGCTATGTTTGTTCACTAGTTTTATCATAACATGATCTCAATTGAGATACTTGAAATTTGACTTAACAACACGTAAATCGTAATTGTTTAGACAATTGCACGTCGCATAACTACATAAGATACAAGGCAACAGATGGGTTGCACTTATAAGTTTATAACGTACTAACTGTTATGGTAAATCGTAATCCTTTAGATAGTTGCACTTCCTAATAATTTTACTTAAACTTTAAAACTTTTATGTATATATATATATATATATATATATATATATATATATATATATATACATATATATATATACATATATATATATATATATATGGACATATAAACGATTAAACTTTAATGTATGACTTGAAAGAAAAACATATAATAAATGGGTTTGTCTAATTAAACAAATTTTATCTTTTAACTATAATTTGCTATTTGAAATGAGCACATTCAAAATATACACTGACCCGAAATTAACCCGACTTAATTTACACTTAATCCGATTTACACCCGACCCGACATTCACCCGAACATTGAACCGAATCCCACTTGACCCAAATTACACTCGACCCATACCCGATCCGAACCGGGTTACCGTAGATAACCCGAAACATACCCGACCCAAACTCCAACCGAATCGAACCCAAACCCGACCTGAACATGGTTAACCCGAATTTGACATGAAACCCGAACTTCACCTGAACCGAACCCGAACCCGAACCCAACCCGACCATGATTGACCCAAAAGTTACCCGACCCGAACTACGACTCGACCCGTACCCGACCCAAATGACCCGTTTGCCAGGTCTAGCTGTTGTTTCTGTCAATCCCCCTTCCCTACTGTTGTTTCTTAGGTTCTGATTACTGATGAATGTTGTTGGTTTTGCTCTACTGCTTTCTCTGCTTTCGGTTTCGATTCTATTTTTCCCCTTCCCCTGCTTTTGCTTGCTGTTTTGGGTTGGTTTGAATTAGGATGTGTTGCTAGGTTTGATTAGTTTGTTTAGCTAAGCTTTTGATTTAGATTGAATTGGCTCGAATTTGGTGGCTTGATGATGTTTTGGAATTTTGATGTTTGATTTTAGTTTGGTTTATATTCTGTTTTGGATTTCAAATAATTCTAGTAGTTGATTAAATGTTGAATGCTTTGATTTAGAGTCGGTTATGCTTACTTAGGTAATGTTAAACTCTTTGGTTTTGGGTAGTGTTGAATAAGAATGTTGGTAGTATTGGTATTGGTTTAGTTAGTGCTCAAGTTTGATTTAAGTGTTTTAGTTTGGTTATTTTCATTGATGTTGCTTAGTTTAGTTAATTAATTTAATCGCCTTGTTTTAAATGACCATAATTTCAAACGTTGTCCCTGTGGATCAACCCTCAAAGTGCTACGACTGACAATCATGTGCTTGAGGTTTTCTCTTTTCTTTAGTTTATTTTTCCACCCCCTCAAAAATCATCCAACAATTTTGCCGCCGTTGCCAGGGATGAGGGTGCAATTTGGTCATTGTTTTTGTTTTCGTAGTTACTCTCTTTCGAACTTTGTTTTGTTTACTTCTTGGTAGTTGTGAGTTGCTTAATTAGTTTTTCTGAATTGTTTTGGTTGATTTCTTTATTTTTGTATTAACCGTTACTTAGTTTATTCGTTTTGTTTTCAAAAACCCAAAAATTTGAAAAAAGTCAAAAATTCAAAAAAAATGAATAAGCTTAAAAATCCAAGAACATTTGAGAAACTTGAAAAATCCAAAAAAATAAGAAAATTCAAAAAAACCCAAAAAATTGAAAAATTGAAAATCCAAAAAATTGAAATTTTTTTGAAAAAAAACTTCAATTTTTTTTAAAAATGCCTGTTTTCAATTTCCCGCAATTTGCGCGCGAATCTTTTTGGAATTATTTTTCAAGGCTTAATGATTATCGTGCTCAACTGAATTGTACTTTTGAAAAATGGGAAATTTGTGAGGTCATTTTTGAGGGTCTAAATATTGAGTCAAGGAGTTATATCGATTCAATTTTTCCTGGAGGTTTAAGAGAATTGATATCTAAAACTCCACATGAAGTTTGGGATTTCTTTGAAAAATTAGCTTGGAAAACTTATACGTTTGAACAAGCTAATCAGACTTTCAGATACCCAACTCATGGAGAGTATGATGTTCATGCTAATTCTTACCCTTCAGACCATTTTTTGAATTCCTCTGACTCATTTCACTCTTATTTGTCTCATGTGTTGTGTGATTATTGTGAATCTCCTAATCATGATGCTTATACTTGTCCTTATCGTGATTATGTTGATGCTACATGTGCAAGTTTTGAAAAAAAACTTAATGATATGACTGATCACATGATAGAGACTATGAAATTGAGAATTGCTGAATGTTCTCAATGTTTTAACGAAATTAGGGAGAATTCCGGTGAGATTGGTTCTAGTTTAGGATCTCCTAAACCTAATATTAGTCTTTACGAGGATTCTGAACCTTCTTATTCTGCTAGGCCTGATTTGAATGAAAACATGTTTCTGCCTAGTTTAGAATAAGAAAATGACCTCCATAAGTCTCTAACATACCTTGCACCTTGCACTAGCTCACCTGAAAATGTCACTGATAAACAATCTGATACTATTAGTGAGATAGAAAAAAGCATCACACTTGAATTTGAGTTTCTTGATTTGGACGATTCAAAAGATATTTCACAGGAGTTACATGATGAAGTGACTGAACTCACTATGTTTGACTTTGATGATTGTATTCTATGTGCAGAATTTGAATCTTTTTCATGCGAGTTTGATGATACTAAAGGTCTTGATTTGGGTTCTCATGTTGAATTTGAATCATTTTCTTTTGATTCCCTTATTCCTAACCTTATATTTAAATTAGATGATAATATTCTGCATAGAGAATATGAATCTTTTTATGAGTTTGATGTTGATATGAGTTTGAGTAAGGATTCTGGTGTTGAGTATGAATCATTTTCTGTTGATCCTATTCAAACTGACATCCTTTTTGCTTATTGCAAGTGTGATTATGTTGAGTCTGAGATCATTGTTACTAAGAACTTTACTTTAGACCAGACTCTCGTGCTTTTTGATATTAATAGACTTGTGAAAATTGCATCCTCCATTTTGCCTAGATCGCTCGTTTAAGCTGAAATAGTTTCTAGGCCAACGACCTCACCACTGGTTCCTTTTGAGTATGTTCATTTCCTTTCTGATTGGGCCTCACTGTTTGATAAGTTGAAATGGGCCCTTCCCTATGTTTCATTGGCTGTATGGATGTACTCAATCTGGTTCCAACTCACTGCTTTTCATAGTTGCTATACTATTGAGAGTTGGGCTTCTATGTTTGATAAGATGTTACGTGCTCTAACGAGTTTTGATTTGAGTAGCATTTTTTTAGCTTAATATGGAGTGGCTGATGCTCCATAAGCTTCATAGTTTGGGTACAACCTGTATCCAACTTGGTATGATCGTTCCAACCTTCTTTTCTTTTCCATTTCTTTTCTCTCCTTTTTGTACTTAGTTGTAAATATTTAGGATTGTGAATATGTGTGTTTGCTTTTTTGGTGTTAGCGTCGATTTTTGCTTTCTTTTGTGATTTCGTTTTTCTTGGCTTTTGTAAATATGTGTGTGTTTTGTTTTGTTTTGTTTCTAGTTTTTGTTTTTGTTTTTGTTGGCGTTTTAGTTCTATATATATGGTTTTACGGTTGTTTAGCTGATGAGCTTGCTTTTAGCGCCTTAGTTCCCACAATGAGGACATTGTGAAGTTTTGGTGTAGGGGTGAGGTGCCATTTTTCAAAATTTTTGAAGCTTTTTTTGTTGTTTTCAGGGACATGTGTACTTTTTTTGATTAGTTTGAATCTCACGTGCTTCATTTATTAGGTTGTATATAAGTGGGATGTGTGTGAAAAGTCTTCGACCTCAAAGTTGATATTCTAAGCCCTAATTCTAACTCCAATTGTTCATTATAGGTTGTGTAAATCTAGTCCATGTTTATTCTTCACCATTATCTTTAGGTCTTAGGTTTCCATGAATGATTCTCCAATCAACTTGTGGCATGAGTACTTTGAAAAAATTGAAAACAATTGTATTATGAATAAAGAAAAAGAATAAAATTTGGAATGACAAGTATCCCTTTGAGGCATGCTCTACTGGACGTTACCCTTTGAGGCACGTGGTACTGGGTGTTACCCTTTGAGGCAATATTGCTACTAGGAAAGCTTGCTTCCAAAGTCAGTACAATAATAATGTAGTTATATCAACTAAGTGGGATTGAGTCTAATTCTGGTAAATCTGAGTCCTGTGGATGATGATTCACTTGCACATGAGCACCAAAATGGATTCAAAATCTTGATGTTCGATGGGGTGAAAAATTAGTGGCTTGATGTCATTTAGAAGGTAGGGGGCTTTGAAGTACATTTTGTGCATATACAGGTCAATGATTGAGTACATAGGTGATTTAGCTTATTAGAATTTGTGCACATGTTTCCCAAGTTTTGTACATATCAGTTTTGAGAAAAAACCAAAAAGATTTTCTTTTTGGAATAATTTCGTGGGTATTTTACTTGGAAACCCTCACAAGACCTCACTCGTCCACTTGGGAGTCCAAGGGGTTTAAAGGGCTTGTTGCATACGCTAAATGCAATCGTGATTCCTACGACAGTAAGTTAGGATTTTCTTCTCTTATTTGTCATTTTCTTTTAGTTAGTTTAGTTTATTTTACTCGAGGACGAGCAAATCTTGGTGTGGGAGTATTTTTTCGAACAAAAAATGAGCGATATTTAAGGTACTTTTACACCTATTTTATGCTCGTTTGAATAATATGTTTAAGGTTTTAATTGATTTTTTTTTATTTTGCAGATTTTTAATAAATGTGAAAAAAGGGCCAAAAATGGTGGAAAATGGGAGAAAAATGTCGGGAATTAAAGAACTGGTCCAAAATTCCACAGAATGGGCCCAAGAATTACAAGAGAACCGGTCCAGGAAGAAAACTGGACCGGTCCGGTTCAGCAAAACCCAGTTCACCTGAACCGGTTCAGCTTAAAAACCCCATCCCCTTCTTCATGCTCTCTCTCTTTCCTCCTCGCATTGCCCTATCTAAGACCCGATACCCAGAACCCTTGATCCCTGCTTCCTCCTTCCCAGAACTAAACCTTACCTCCATGCCCATCTCTATCTTCGACCCAACTCCATCTCTCTCTACCCCGTTCTCTCTCTTCCATCTCCTCATCTGTTCTCACCCACAAAACCACCCTCGCCCACAAAATTTCTCGAAACCAGAAACCCAATCAGCCCACTGAAACCCAAAAAACCTCCTCACTTTGCACCATCCCACCACCGTGAAACACTCACAACACGCCAGCACACACCCTTCGCTGGCCTCATCTCCATCATCCATGCACGACCATCACCCAATCGAAGGTTGAAGATCGAGTTGGGGTTCGGGTATTTAAGAGCTTCGAGGACACCATTAAAACCTGAGTCAAGTAATTTAGGTTAGGTAACATTAGGAAATTCTAGGTAATTTAGGCTAGTTTAGGTTTGATTTCTACTTTAGGTATAGATTTTAGTTTTAATTCCTGATTTAATGTCAATTTTCAGAATTAGGGTTAGGCTTTGTTTCGATTTAGGGTTTGAATTCACTCCAATTTCGAAGTCTCCTAGTTGTAATTCACGCTTTTGGTTCGACTTTGCAAGAGTTTTGGGTTATATTTGAGCAATTTCATTTGTTTTCCCCCACCCCTGTTCGACTTTCAGTAGGGTTTGAATCCCTGTTCACATTCTCTGTTGGCTTCGAATTGGGACATTGCCTTCGTTTTAATGCTGGTTTGTTTTTGATTGCACCTACTACAGCTTTCGTTTCTGTCAATCCCCCTTCCCTATTGTTGTTTCTCAGGTTCTGATTAGTGATGAATTTTTTTGGTTTGGCTCTGCTGCTTTCTCTGCTTTCGGTTTCGATTCTATTTTTCCCCTTCCCCTGCTTTTGCTTGCTGTTTTGGGTTGGTTCGAATTAGGATGTGTTGCTAGGTTTGATTAGTTTGTTTAGCTAAGCTTTTGATTTAGATTGAATTGGTTTGAATTTGGTGGCCTGATGATGTTTTCGAATTTTGATGTTTGATTTTAGTTTGGTTTATATTCTGTTTTGGATTTCAAATAATTCTGGTAGTTGATTAAAGGTTGAATGCTTTGATTTAGAGTCAGTTATGCTTACTTAGGTAATGTTAAACTCTTTGGTTTTGGGTAGTGTTGAATAAGAATGTTGGTAGTATTGGTATTGGTTTAGTTAGTGCTCAAGTTTGATTTAAGTGTTTTAGTTTGGTTATTTTCATTGATGTTGCATAGTTTATTTAATTAATTTAATCACCTTGTTTTAAATGAACATAATTTCAAACGTTGTCCCTGTGGATCGACCCTCAAAGTGCTACGATTGACAATCGTGTGCTTGAGGTTTTCTCTTTTCTTTAGTTTATTTTTCCACCCCCTTAAAAATCGCCCAACAACAAGCCCACTATTTAAGTTGCCTCCTTCTCTAGTTTTTCTCAAGGTTTTCCAAGGGTTTAAAATTGTGTGTGTGAGTCTGAAATTTCTGAGTGAAAACCTTCAAACAGAGTGCTAAATTGGGTCTTCAGCATTGGCATAATAGGGATTGTATTGTACCTTACATTCAGCTTATTTACAAGCATTCAAGTAAGGAGTCTCCCTTTTTCTCTTTTCCATCAATGAGATAAGAGAGTGTCCAAGTCTTGGGAGACATTGGACGTGGTTTTTGTAATGAGGGTCTCGGGGTAGACTAAGTTATGTGGTGTTTGTAACGAAGCTGTTGGGGTAGACCAAGTTACGTGTGTAACTGAGTCACGTGTGTTACAGTTGTAACGTGTTCGGCCTGTTTGGTGAAAGTGTATTGAAATCCTACAGTGGTAGGTCATGGTTTTTACACCTCAATTGTGCCAGAGGAGGTTTTTCACGTAAAAATGTTGTGTCTCCTTCATTATTTTCGCAATTAGCCTTGTTTCCACTTCAGTCCAAACACTCAATCTAAACAGTTTTCACGAGTATTCTGAAACAATCAGAAAAGTTGGTAGACACAATTCACCCCCCTCTTGTGTCCTTGTGCGATTAAATCTAATAAGTGGTATCAGAGTAGAGTTCTTATATTTAGGTTAACACCTTAAGAGATTCTGAAAGGGTGAATGCTCCACAAGGAATTTTGGAGGGTCAATCTGTGACTCGACCACCATACTTCAATGGACAACACTACAACTGGTGGAAGAATCTTATAGGGAACTACATTCAAGATGATGACTATGAGCTATGAATAAAAGCCAGAGGAGTTTGACTTGGAGGATTTCAAAAAGATGGAGAAAAACGCTAAGGCTAAGAAGTTATTGTACTTGGCCTTGGACCAGATGAGTACACTCGTATCTCAGAGTGTGGGTCCATGAAACAGATGTGGAACGCTCTTCGCGTGGCTCAAGAAGGAACTAGCCAAGTTAAGCAATCCAGGATCGAGCTGATGATGAGAAAGTACGATGTGTACAAAATGAACGACAAAGAGACAGTAATGTATATGTACACTCATTTTACTCACATCACCAATGAGCTCAAATCGCTGGGAAAATCCTTTACCACTGAAGAATTAATAAGGAAGATCCTTTATTTTTGCTTCAGTCGTGGGAAACAAAATTCGTAGCCATCCAGGAAGCAAAGAAGATGAACGAGATCTCTTTGGATGAGCTCATTGGGAATCTTCAAACATATAGTAAAGGAGAAGTGCCTAGGTGAAGGAAGAAGCAAAGAGAGACCAAGGCCTTGCTCTAAAGGCTTTGGAGAGTGATGATTCGGACTTGGATTTTGGAGAGATAGCCATCATAACTCGAAAGTTCAAGAAATTCTTCAAGAAGGCTGAAGGCCATATCCAAAAAGGAAGTACTAGGAAGCCACGGAACAGTGATCATCATCAGTTTTCAGGGTGCTTCAGATGTGGAAAACCTTATCACATTGTGAAGAATTGCCCTATACAGAACGAAAAACAGGGGTCAGAATAGTTCTGAAACCATGGCAAGAGGTTGCAACATGGCAGCTCCTCAAAGCGTTTCGCTAAGGCAATGATGGCAGCTTGGGGTGAAACTTTAGAGGAGGAAGAGGACTCCCAAGAGGAAGAAGTTCTAGAAGCCCTCATGCCTAGAAGTGTGTCTGAATCAGATCTTGAATCGATTGAAAGCTTGTCCCAACTCAAGGATACGGTACGTGGTCTTACCAAAGCTAAAGTTGTGAAATTATTATTTTTCATAATGGATGAGCATGAGACAATAATTGCTAAAAATTGCGTGCTTAAAGATGTTTGTTTCGAATTGAAAAAAGATGTTATAATGCTCGAATGGAACAAACTACACCTTGAACATGTCAATAAAGTCCTAAAATGTGAGAAACTTAAAGCAGAAGAAGAGGCCCTTGCCCTATGTAAAGATCTTGACACACTTAAGGACCTTATGAACACAAGAGAGGAAGTGTTTAACACTGATCTCTCTAGGCTGAAAAGTGAGTCCCTAGACCTGAAACATAGACTAGAATCCCTAGTGAGCGAAAACAACCAACTGCGTGAAAGGGCTCATAAGGTCGAATATGGCCTTACTGAGAACAAGCACTAGAACAGTTCTTCAGAAGCACTTGACTGGCTAAATACTCACCATAGCTAAAACAGAAAGTGACGAGGATGGGTGAATAGGTGCGTCATTGCACCAGTTAACAAAAAATATGTTAGACTTCAAGAAAATATAATATGTTTTCGCTGTGGAAAAAATGGTCATTATCATTGTGCCTGTCATTTGAGAAAAAGGGTCATGGATAGAAACTTATTGTATGTTAAATAAGTGTGGATTAGAAAAGATGACTTAACCTTAATGTCGAAGAAAATGGGACCCAAGTGGATCTTAGTTCCCAAGACTAACACTTAGCTATTTTGCAGGCTAAAGTGAGAGGAGACAATCAACTATGGTTCTTGGATAGTGGTTGCTCAAGGCACATGACGGGAGACAAATCAAACTTCCTCTCACTTATAGCCTTTGATGGAGGGAGTATGGCATTTGAAAACGACAAATCTGGGAAAATTGTCGGTGTAGGTAAGATAGGTAAATCACTCTCTCACTCTATTAATAATGTGTACTTGGTAAATGGTCTACAATATAATTTGCTAAGTGTGTCTCAATTATGTGATAGACGTAATCACGTTGGTTTCTCTTCGAATCAATGCTTGATTACCAATATCAAATCTAGTGATGTTGTGTTAAGGGGGAAGTGATCCAACAATGTGTATAAAGCGTGTGTTCTTCCACTTCCCCAAAATCATTTGACTTGTTTGAGTGCTCTTAATAATGATGTTATGCTTTGGCACAAGAGGCTAGGACATGCAAGTCTTTCTCTTTTGAATAAACTCATTTCCAAGGACCTAGTATTCGGACTACCTTACATCAAGTGCAATGATGACAAGGTGTGTGATGCTTGTGCTAAAGGAAAGCAAGTTAGGACTTCGTTCAAGTCAAAGAACTACGTTAGCACTTCCCGACCTCTAGAACTACTACATGTTGATTTGTGTGGTCCTATGAGGATCATAAGTAGAGGAGGAAAGAGGTTTGCATTTGTTATAGTGGATGATTACTCTCGTTTCACTTGGACTTTATTCTTAGCATCGAATGATGAATCATTTGAAAAGTTTCTTGTGCTTCTTAAGAAAATTAAAAAGAGAGTAGGACACTCAATGGTGAGTCTTAGGTCTGACCATGGCAAAGAGTTTGAAAACTATAGCTTCATTGAATATTGCAACGAACACAATGTTGATCACAATTTTTCTGCCCCCAGAACACCTCAACAAAACGGGGTGGTAGAGCGTAAAAGTCGTACTCTAGAAGACATGACTAGGACTATGCTGGTTGCTAGTGGTCTTCCGAGAAATTTTTGGGCAAAAGCATTGAACACACCGTGCTATATTATTAATAGATGCATGATCAGACCTATACTTAACAAGACTCCTTATAAACTTTTCAAAGGATGAAAACCTAGTATTATGCACTTAAGTGTGTTTGGTTGCAAATGCTATGTGCACAATAATGGGGAGGAACCCTTGGGAAAGTTTGACCCTAGAAGTGATGAAGCCATATTCTTAAGGTACTCCTCACACAGTAAGGCATACAAAGTGTTTAACAAAAGAACCTTGTGTGGTGAAGAGAGTATGCATGTATTATTTGATGAGACTAACTCTATAATTGAGCATGATACACAGGTAGAAACGTTTAAAGTTGGTCTTATGAGAAGAGTCCTCTCACTCATTGAAAGCTCCATAGGAGACAAAGGTAAGGCTCCTGAAGGTGAATCAAGTCCTAGAACTGATAATTTGGAAGGTGGGCAGGGAGCAAACTAGTCAGGGGGAAGCATTGTCGAACCTGATTTAGAACATATCCGGCCCACTCAACCCAATTCTTCCCTAACTGATATGGGAACAGGCGCCAGAACAATTCCAAAACCTGTTTTACCAACTACCCAGGAGAGACTGGTAAGCGTATCTGTGGATCCATTTATTCCACGACCCTGGAAGTACCAACGTTCGCACCCTCTTGACTAGATCATGTCTAACATTGATACAGGGGTGCAAACCAAATCTAAACTCATAAACTTTTGTGCTTTCTATGCTTTTCTATCTAACATTGAGCCAAAGAATGTTCATGAAGCTCTTGCAAATTCTGACTGGGTTACTTCCATGCAAGAGGAGCTTCATCAATTTGAAAGGAACAAAGTCTGGCACCTTGAACCAAGGCCTAAGGATAGATCGATAATTGGCACCAAGTGGGTGTTCAAGAACAAACTGGATGAGTTCAGAACAATCACTTGGAACAAGGCCAGGCTGGTAGTTCAAGGTTACAACCAAGAAGAGGGAATCGACTACGAGAAAACATTTGCACCTGTTGTAAGGATCGAGGCTATTCGCATTTTGGTGGCCTTTGCAACTCACATGGAGATAAAGTTGTATGAAATGGACGTGAAGAGTGCATTCCTCAACAGATACCTTAAGGAAGAGGTGTATGTAAGCAACCCCCTGGTTTTGAAAATCATGATTTCCCTATCCATGTGTTTAAATTTGACAAAGCTCTTTATGATTTAAAACAAGCTCCTAGAGCTCGGTATGAATGCTTGTCAAAATTTCTAATTGATAATGGTTTTCAAAGGGGCAAGGTAGATAATACCTTGTTTCTCAAATCAAAGGGGGAACATCTGTTGATTGTTCAAGTATATGTCGATGACATTATATTTGGTGCAACCAATAGTGATTTATGTGATGATTTTTCCAAATTGATGAGGAGTGAGTTTGACATAAGCTTGATGTGCGAGCTTCATTTTTTCTTAGACTTGCAAATCAAGCAAACCTCAAACGAAACTATGATACATCAATAAAAATATATCAAGGAATTGATTAAGCGGTTTGGAATGGAATCAGCTAAGCCCATAGACACACCCATCTCTCCTTCAACTAGGTTGATCATTGATGATGGGAGCCTTCAGTAGAGGAGAAATCCTACAGGGGCATGATAGGGACACTTCTATACCTAACCACTAGTAAACCTGACATTGTTTTCGTTGTTGGTTTGTGTGCTCGTTTTCAGTCAAATCCTAAAGAAACACATTTGAACACTGTAAAACGGAGTTTGAGATATTTGAAATACACCTCGGACTTAGCTTTATGGTATCCTCAAGGGTGCAATTTTGATTTCATTGGGTATGCGGATGCTGATTATGCTGGATTCTTGGTTGATAGAAAAAGCACCTCAGGTATGGCTCATTTTCTTGGACCCTATTTGGTCTCTTGGGAAACCAAGAAACAACACTCCATCGCCAAGTCCACAGTAGAAGCTGAGTATGTAGTGGCTGCTTCTTGTTGTGCCTAATTGTTGTGGATAAGGCAACAACTCAAGGACTTTTATGTTGACACAGGATGCATTCCTATATTTTGTGATAACACAAGTGCAATTAACATTGCCAAAAATCCATGTCAACATAAAAGGACAAAGTGTATTGACATACGTCATCACTTTTTGAGAGATAATGTTGAAAGGACTTAATTTCAACCAATTTTTATGCCACTGATAAGCAAATTGCTGACATCTTTACCAAGGCACTGAGTAGAGAGCAGTTTGAGAGAAATAGACTTGAATTGGGTATGATTAAAAGGACTTCAGCATGCTTGTTTAACCCCCAATGATTGACTAGTAAAGGGTTTTTAGGCCAAATAAATTATTCCAACGGATGTATTCAATTTTTAATGCTTTTACTGGCATATGTGTGGAATGTAACATGCTGACACTCGTTGAGGTCTAATGATATTGTCCTTAGTGTCCTGAGACACCGAACTTTTAATAGTAAGAACAAGCTCTAGGAATAGACCTGACCACTGTTTGTATCATGTGCTGACCAAGTGGCGTTATTAAAGGAATGTTGGAAATCGAAATTTCCTTTTCATTACACCTACCCTATAATTTATACCCTACCTAGTGTGTAATGATGTGCTACATGCAAAACATTCTCTCTCTTCAAGAAGGGCTGAAATAAACTCTCCCAAAAACTCCTTCGATTTTCGGGCCACTCACCTCAACCATTAAAGCCCTCCACTCTCTCTCTCCATAACCCATCCGTCCATTCCTCTCTCTCTCTCCCACAAAGAACCTGATTTCCCTCTCTTTCCTTGAACCCACTTAAAACCCTAACTCTAAATCACCTCGAATCCTCAGAATGGCAAGAACTCGTGGTGGTCAAGAATGCTCCAAGTGCAAGACTTCTAACCTAAGATCACTACGAGACCAATTATCAAGAAAAAGGGGAGGAAATTGGATGAGTTCTGAGGGAGCATCACCGTCGCCTACATTGCCACAAGCGGTCTCGATTGATGTGGAAAACACTCCCTCACCTTCTTTTTTGATTACTCCCTCTATTTTTGGGTTCTTGAAGAGCTTGGACTTAAGATCAGTAGACTTGAACCCTGATATGGTACCTTTGGTACACCTAATTCTATGTTAGGAGATTGTGGTGTAAGACCCGGTTGTGACCGAGTCTATATTAAAGCGGAATGAGGCCGAGTCAGTTGGGGAGTCTAAGGATTATGATATTGAGCATGTGGATAATGATTTTGTTATTGAGGATGATGAAGATAGTGATAAGGATGAACCAATTTTCAGGTTCAAAAGAACTGTTCCAACCAAGCCCCAAACCACAACCAAACCGACCTACAAACGCCAAAGAAAGACCACCACTTCACCCAATGTACCTCTTACTGCACCCTTATCATGACCTCAAACTTGTAGTTCAAGTCCTCCTATTGTGCTAACCTTGCCAGCAGACAGAGTTGAAAGCCCTGTCAATAAGAACAAATCGGCCCTTAAATCCTCAAAACCATCCACTAAAACACCAATCAAAACACTCACCAAAACACCCATCAAACCAGTTCCATCCAAGAAACCTACCCAAAAACGGCTGCCCTAGAACAAGTGTCAGAACTAGTTAAAGAATCTGATGAACCAAAGAAAAAGAAGGTTAGGAAGAACATGACACTTGTTGAGAGATATGAGCATTTCCTCTAGAAATCTGTGGTTCAAGGGAAGGTTGTTAAGGTGTCATACTTTCAGAAACAAGGGCTTGGGGTGTTCTTAGAGAAGTTAGAGGACCAGGGGTGGTTGGACCTATTCATGGATACTAAGAGAGGATGTTCGGCTCCAGACTTAGCTGAGTTCTATGCGAAATGTGTTGTCACCAATGGAGTGGTGACAAGCACCGTTAATGATCATGACCTACAATTTGATGCTAAGAAGTTAGGCGAGTTGCTTGGGTTGTCCTTCGAAGGTTTTGATGTGTATGTGTGAGAGGACAAGAGCGTATGAGGTGAAGAACGGTTGTTGGAATTGACCCAGAAGCTAGCCTAAAAACCCTATCTGACTGTGTCCCGGTCTCTGAGAAAGGGAAAAATGATGTCATTCTTCGATTGTTGTTTTAGTTTGTGATTAAGAATATTGTTCCCCGAGGTCAGGGACGTAACCTTGCAGATCCCATGGACATGTGCTACACTGATTTGTTGGATAGGGGTGAGCAAATTAACTTCCCCGCAGTCATGATTAGCCATATTGGGAGAATTGCCAACACATCCAAGGATCATAACATGGGGTATGGGTTCTTGCTAACGTCAGTATTTGAGAAGCTTGCGGAAGAGAGTAGGCTTCCAGGTCAATGATGTAATTGGCAATAGTACCCTGATTGGGTGTGGCTTCTAGGTAATAAAAGGCAGTAGTGCAACGTCAGAACAGGGGCTCCAAACACCCCTTGGCCCTGTTCCTAATGAAGCCTCCACACCCAGCGCTCCCACAATTGATGTACTGTTGCAAGACTAGATTACATTGAATGGGGAAATAGCTGCTGTCAAACAGGCGCTTACAAAGGAAAAGGCTCTCAATGCCAAACGTCACGAGGCTCTGCTGAGTGCCCTTCTTGCCCTCACAGCCAAATTTCCTCCTTCACCTTCCTCTTCCTGAGTCTGTTCCTTCCCCTGTTTCCAACATTGTTTTTCCAACACTTGGTTATGTATGTGACTTGTAGTGGTTTGTGAATGTTCCTGGATGGTTTATGCTTTTATGCTATGACTTTGCTTGTTATATGTGTTACCTATTTGTGCGTGACTCAGATGGCCAATATCATTACTGTACCCTATACTTGAGTGTATCGCTGTTATTTCCCGCATTACCGCTCTGGTGGTGATTGCATCCACACTGGATTTCAACTTTCGACCTCCTCATCCTTTTCCATGACATCAAAAGGGGGAAGATAAGTATGACCTCGTTTCGATTGGTTTACCTAGATTTAAGTTGACCTCTTAACTCTTGCTTTCTCTCATGTGTATAAACTATTTTAGCACTAATGTATTTTGCCCTGTCATCCATGTCGACTAACGCTCATTTGGTTTGTCATCATCAAAAAGGTTTTGATGATAACAATCCAAATGTACTAGTTAATATGTTGTGCTTCAGTTATGTGTTGTTAGATCTTAGAGTATACTTCCACAAGAGGGGGGCTGAATTGTGGTGTCTGATTTTCGCGTTATAAGTAGTAAACACCCTGACTGAGGTTGTTCTCAGATGACGAACACCCTGTTGACTTGTTTGCAGGGGGTGTTTTCAGATATTGCAAATACGAAAATCACCAAGATAAATGCGGAATTAAAGCACACACAATTTTTACGTAGAAAACACCTCTAGCCCAACTGAGGTGTGAAAAACCACGACCTACCTCGTGTAGGCTTTTAACCACTTCACTATAACCGGGCTTAACTCGTTACAATTGTAACACACCTTGTTACAACCTTGCAACCACGTAATCTCCTTCTTAAGGCAGATTACACCACGTCCAAATCTCACCAGATTGGACACGTCCAAAGTCCACACGACTTAGGACCACTCACTCACTTTTCTGATTCAAGATCAGGGTTACAAACACCTTACAGGGGGTGCTTCTGACTAAGCAGATGTAAGGTACAACGAAGATCCTATTATGCCAATATATTGAAAGCTTGCTTTAAACACAACTTGAACTGGTTTTTCTTTTCTCAAGTGAAGCTCAGAAATTCTTTTCACTAGAAAAACCTCTTTTGAAATTTTGCCTTTTGGGAATGTTGTGTTTCAAGATTTCTTTTTGCTTTCCTCTCTCTATATCTCAGTATGTGTCTCTGTATTTTTTTCAGTGAAAACGGAGCTGTTTTTAACCATAAATTCCAACGGTCAAAAACCAAGGAGAGGAAAGGAAATCACCTAAGTTTGGAAGGTGATTTTTTTTCAAGAGAAAAAAAAACTCCCAACAGCTAGTGATAAAACATTTCCCAAAATCTAAGGGATTTGTTATCCTAAGAGATAACCTTTATCTCCTTATAGCCGTGGGTAAGCTTTAAGTAAGGCAACCAGAAATCTTTAGCAATTTAAAAACTTTATCACATCCAAAGATATGGGCAGAGAAAATCTTCCAATTTTGGCAAATCTCCCCAAATCTATTTTCCCAAATCTCCCATAATATATTGAAGAAATATATTTTCCAGAAGAATAACATTTGAAAATATTCTGCAGATTTTGGCCAACCGAAATAATTTTTTCAAAGATAATCGGGTATGGCCACTTCAGGTCAGAAACACCCTAGGCACCCTGTTTGCAGGGTTGTTCGCAGTCTGGTGTTCTGAAGCACTTAGCGCAAATACCGATTCAAGAGATGTTTAAAAAGCTTTTTCAATATTGGCATATTAACAAGAGTCTAAATAAATAAAGCCTATATACCCAAGACTTCTTGTTTGAATCTTGTCCAAGATCCGTAGAGCTGCTGTGAACATCAAGGCTACCTTGTTTGCTGGGGTTGTTCTTTGCATCGCTAGAGAAGCTG
>JACYFF010019584.1:73386341-73401964 GCA_017589665.1 Selenicereus undatus | reverse complement strand
TTAAAACAAGCATAAAACCGGTGAAAAAGTACCTTAAAAATGGCACATTTTTAGCTCATACACTTTGTGAGTCTTAATGTTCTAAGTGAAAACCTTCAAAGAGGGCGCTAAATCGAGTCCTCAATATTGGGATAATAGGGATTGTATTGTACCTTACATTCAGCTTGTTTAGAAGCATTCAAGTAAGGAGTTTTCCTTTTTCTTTTTTCCATCAGTGAGATAAGAGAGTGTCCAAGTCTTGGGAGACATTGGATGTGGTTTTTGTAACGAGGGTCTCGGGTAGACTAAGTTATGTGGTGTTTGTAATGAAGCACTTGGGGTGGACCAAGTTACGTGTGTGACTGAGTCACGTGTGCTACAGTTGTAACGTGTTTGGTCCGTTTAGTGAAAGTGTGTTGAAATCTTACAATGGTAGGTCGTGGGTTTCACACCTCAGTTTGGCTGGAGGTGGTTTTTCTCGTAAAAATATTTGTCTCCTTTAATATTTCCTTAATTATCTTTGTTTCTTCTTCACTCTAAACACTCAATCCAAACAGTTTTCATGAGTGTTCTGAAATAATTAGAAAAGTCGGTAGACACAATTCACCCCCTATTGTGTCCTTGTGCGAAAATCTAGCACAATTGTTAAATCAAATCCACTTGAACCAGAATTTTGCTTAGCACATTCTGATTGGCAAGACTCAGTAAGTTACAATTAGTCCTTGAGGAGCGATATCTTTCATCTATACGACGACTATCTGTGTGCTTGTGTTAGTAAGATAAAGTATTTGGTGTCGTTGCTAGGGAACTGAAACTGTTAACTATTGAGTTAGTATGATGGAAGCGACTAAGCCTTTTATTGTTTTCTATTGTTCTTTTTTATTCTTTTCTTTTTCTTTGCTAGTTGAAATTGCATTGGTAGTCTCGGTGAAAGTGCTTGCCGAAATTTTTCCTAGTTTATGCGAAGTCCGATCTTGTACTAACCCAATCCAGAGATTGAAAGGACTTTTCACTTGAGCAGGAAAAAGCAAAGGATTGAAGAGCAAAGACGTGAGGCAAAAAGGAATTCAAACATTGCAGAAGGTGACCAACGAAGGACTCTTCGTGATTTTGTTACCCCAGGAGTCCAGGGGATCTCCTCAAGTATCGCTCACCTTGTTGTTGATGCCAACAACTTCGAACTCAAACTAGCACTCATTTGCATGGTGCAGCAATCTCAGTTCAGTGGAACTCCCGTGGAAGACCCAAATCTGCACCTCTCGGTCTTTTTAAAGGTGTACGATGCGCTGAAATTAAATGGAGTCTCTAGTTATGCGACTCAGCTGCGCTTATTCCCTTTCTCATTGAGGGATAAAGCGAGGCTTGGTTGCACTCTTTGCCGTCTGGATGTATAACCACCTGGGATGATTTGACCAGAGCTTTCCTCGCTAAGTTCTTCCCTCCAAGCAAAACAACGAGCCTAAGGAATTAGATCATCAACTTTCTGCAAAGAGATAACCAGACGCTCTATGAAGCCTGGGGGCGTTTTAAAGATCTGTTACGTTGGTGCCCCCATCGTGGTCTTCAACGTTGGATGATAATTCAATTTTACAACGGTGTCACCCAATCTGTGAGATCTATTACTGATACGGTGGCAGGAGGAACTCTGATGAGCAAGACTGAGGATGAAGCCTATAATTTGGCTGAGGAGATGGTGCTTAACAACTTTGATGGTCCACAGAACGAACCCAACTCAAGCGGGTTGGAGGTAAGCATGAAGTTGATGCAATTACTTTACTTTCTGCTAAAATAGATGCCATGACTCATACACTGGACCAAATGAATGTTAATGTCATAAACTCTAGTCCCATTCCCCTTGTGAAACTTGTGGTTCAATTGAGCATATAGCTCTGAATTGTCAAGTTAGGAGTCCTTTTTTCCAGGACCCTAATGAAGTTAATTATGTTTAAAATTTCAACCTGAGACTGACTAATGACCCTTACTCTAATATCTATAATCTAGGTTAGAAGAATCATTCGAATTTTTCTTATAGGTCGAATCCAAACATTGTGAACATGCCCCCCATGAATGCTAGAGTACCCCCCCAGGTTTTCAAAGACCCCCATTCCCTTCTCAGATGCTCCAAAAGTCTAATTTAGAGGTAATGATGGAAAATATGTTTGTGGCACAACAAAAACAAGATGTGTATATTAAGCAACTAGCCTCAAAGGTTGATGTGCTTACAACTCGTAATAGGATGCCAGAAGCCCAAGTTGCCCAGAAAACCACTTTCTCATCTACGGCCCCGTATAGACTTCCTAGTAAGCCTGAGCTTATTCCAAGGAAGCAATACAATGCGATGCTTTTAAGAGGTGGGAAACAACTAGAAGGTCCTAAGGAGGTCACCAATAATGAGTTTTCGCATCATAGGAATGAGCATGTCGAGAATGTTCAGAAAGAAATGTCTTCACCATCTAAGGAAGTACTTGATAATGTCGTGCATAAGCCTGATGAGGTTCCTAAGGATCTTACGATTACCTCGGTAAAGCCCTACACCCTGCCTTTACCATTTCCTCAAAGGATGGCTAAGGCAAAACTTGATATGCAATTCGGAAAGTTTTTAGACATCCTTAAGAAACTCTATATAAACGTACTGTTTACTCAAGCTTTGACCTAAATGCCTTCATATGCTAAATTTCTAAAAGAAATTATATCTAACAAACGAAAGCTAGAAGAACATGAGGCTGTAGCTTTGACTGAAGACAATGCAGCAATTCAGAATAAGCTTCCAGCTATGTTAAAGGATCCCGACAGTTTTTCAATTCCTTATCTTATAGGGAATGTGCCTATAAATCGTGCTTTATGTGATTTGAAATCAAGCGCAAGCTTGATGCCCCTTTCTCTATGTGAAAAATTAGAATTATGAGAGCTAATAACAACTAAGATCTCCTTGCAATTAGCAGACCATTATGTAAAATACCCTGTGGGTATTTTGGAGGAAGTCCTAATAAAAGTAGGGGATTTATACGTAGCAGTAGACTTTGTAATTCTGAAAATGGAAGAGGACACATAGGCCCCAATCATTCTTGGGAGGCCATTCTTGGCCACCTCAAGGTGTGGCATCGATGTAAAAAACTGTACACTAACTTTTGATGTAGGTGATGTTCATGTGGAATTTAATTTACTAAAAGCTGCTAAGTTTCCTTCTATTTCTGATGAATGTAGAAAGATTGATATGGTTGATGGTTTAATATGGGAAACCACGTTTTACATTAATTCTAATGACCCATTGGAGCACTTAACGTTGAATAATCGCACTACTGAGAATCAAAACTCTGAAGTAGCCAAGTGTGCTAAATTGCTAGGAGCCTTTCCACCAATTCCGCCTTCCCTTACTAAGGTTGAATTATTACGAGATGAAAGTAAGCCCTCATCGAATAAGGCGAAAGCTCATGAGGTAGAGTTAAGACCTCTCCCTTCATCACTGAGGTATGAATTTCTTGGACCAAAATTTACATATCCTGTGATTGTGAATGCAAATTTGAATGCTACCCAAATTGACTCTTTGCTGAGAGTGCTTAGGAAGCATTATAAAGCCATAGGATACACCCCAGATGACTTAAAAGGGATTCATCCTTCCTTGTGTATGCATCGAATCTTAATGGAAGATGACCATAAGCCTTCAATTGAACACCAAATAAGATTAAACCCTAGCATATAAGAGGTGGTTAAAAAGGAAATTTTGAAGTTGCTTAAAGCCGGCATTATCTACCCTATCTCAGATAGTGCGTGGGTAAGCCCAGTCCATGTTGTATCTAAGAAAGGAGGGATGACTGTTGTCAAAAATGAGAATAATAAGCTAATCCCTATTAGGACTGTTACAGGATGGCGTATGTGCATTCATTTTCGAAAATTGAATAAAGCCACCCATAAAGACCATTTTCCCCTTCCCTTCATTGACCAAATGCTTGAATGATTGGAAAGGAACTCATATTTTTGCTACTTAGATGGGTATTCAGGGTTCTTTCAAATCCCTATCCACCCAAAGGACCAAGAAAAGACTACTTTTACAGGTCCATATGGCACGTATGCTTATAGGCGAATGCCATTTGGTTTATGCAATGCCCCTGCCACATTCTAACGTTGCATGATGGTTATCTTTTTAGATTTTATAGAGGACATAATGGAAGTCTGTATGGATGATTTTTCTGTGTATGGTATAATATATGACCACTGCTTGGCTTACTTGTCTAAGGTTTTGCAAAGATGCGAAGATGTGAATTTGGTCTTCAATTGGGAGAAATGTCATTTTATGGTGCAAGAGTGAGTTGCCCTTGGTCATGTTGTTTCTAACAAAGGCATTGAAGTTGACACAACAAAGGTGGAGGTGATTGAAAAATTGCCGCCACCAACCTCTATAAAGGTGTGAGAAGTTTTCTCGAACATGTCGGTTTTTATCGACAATTCATAAAAGATTTTCCAAATATTGCAAGACCTCTCACCCAATTGGTTGTTAAGGATGTGCCTTTTGAGTTTAACCAAGAATGCTTGAGTGCTTTTCACATATTAAAATAGGCATTAATCATCGCCCCAATAATGCAAGCTGCAGATTGGGAGCTGTCTTTTGAAATAATGTGCGATGCAAGTGATTATGCAATAGGCGTTGTTCTAGGTAAGTGAAAGGACAACAAACCATATGCCATATACTATGCAAGCCACACTCTTGACGAGGCTCAAGTGAATTATGCCATTACTGAAAAGGAGTTCTTAGCAGTTGTCTTTGCCTTGTAAAAATTTCGATTCTATTTGATCAATTCCAAGGTCATCATTTTCATGGATCATGCCGTTTTGAAACATTTCATGAGAAAATCTGATTCCAAACCTCGACTCATCCGATGGTCCTCCTTCTTCAAGAGGTCGATTTAGAAATCAAAGATAAGGTCGGGTTGGCGAATGTCGTTGCTGATCATCTATCTCGTTTAGGCCTAGAGGCCACTTCTAGTGAAGAGCTCCACATTGATGATTCTTTCCCCGATGAGCATTTATTAGCTATATCCTAACAAGCTGCCCCATGGTATGCTGATATGGTGAACATCAAAGTGTGCAGTGTGTTACCTCCAGGATTGTCCTACCAACAAAGAAAGAAGTTCTTTAACGATGCCAAATATTATGTGTGGGAAAAACCTTTCCTTTACAAGCTATGTGGAGATAGGATTTATAGAAGATGCTTGCCTGAATATGAGGTCCGTAGTGTCTTACACCACTGCTATGCTTCAACCTATGGTGGCCACTTTGAACCAGGTAAAACCATTGCAAAAGTACCCCAAGGAGGCTTCTCTTGGCCCACACTCTTTAAAGATCCAAGCAAATTTGTCATGACTTATGATGGATCTTAGCGAGCAGGGAACATTTCCAAGAGGCATGAGATGTCTCAAAGTGGCATGCTCGAAGTAATGTTGTTTGATGTATGGGGAATTGACTTCATGGGTCCTCTTCCTCCATCCCATAACAGCCTTTACATCCTTGTGGCGGTTGACTATGTTTCTAAGTTGGTGGAAGCCATTACATCCCCGACAAACTATTCTAAGGTTGTCCTTAAATTTATGAAGAAAAATATTTTCACACAATTTGGAACACCGAGAGCTCTTCTAAGTAACAACGGCACACATTTTTGCAACAAGCCTCTTGAGTCACTTTTAGAAAAATATGGGATATTTCATAAGGTCGCTACGCCTTTTCATCCCCAAACAACTGGGCAGGTGGAACTTTCGAATAGAGAATTGAAAAGCATATTAGAGAAAACGGTGGATCGGTCTCGCAAAGATTAGTCCTTAAAGTTTGATGATGCTCTTTGGGCGTACCGTACCGTTTACAAGACTCCTCTAGGCACCACTCCATACCAGTTAATGTTTGGAAAGTCTTGTCACTTGCTAGTGGAAATAGAACATAAGGCCTATTGGGTTATAAGGACACTCAATTTTGATCTTAAAGTGGTCGGAGAACGTAGATTTTACAACTAAACGAGCTCGACGAGCTAAGGTTGGAGGCTTATAAAAATTCACATGTTTACAAAGAGCGAACTAAGAAATGGCATGACAAACATATTAGGACGAAGCGTTTTGAAAAAGGTGATACGCTCCTCCTATTCAACTCAAGGTTTAGATTGTTTTCGGGTAAACTAAAATCCCACTGTTTATGACCATTTACCATCACCGAAGATCAACCCAGTGGAGCAGTGGAGATATGGAGCTAGTCTACCAGAGCTTTTACATTCAATGGACAGCAATTGAAGCCATATTTGGTGGGACAACCAATTGACAAAGCCAATGTTCATATGCTAACTGATCTGGCTCAACCGTAGAAGAAGGACTAAGCGCAGCAAAGTTTTCGGGTAATTTCTGACCCCGTCCTCCTCCACCTCCTCCTCTCTGATCTTGTTTTATGCTACTCCCCTCCCTTTTTATTATGTCCCTACGTTGAGGGTAATATGTGATTCAAGAATGGGGAGTTAGTCATTATAATTGGCGTTTGATGCCTGTTGTTGTTTCGTGTGTTTTTGCTTTGTATATGTTTTTAGTTGTAGTTTTTGTAGTTTTTATTGTTTTAGTTTTATTTTAGACGTGCATTTAGTTTTCTTCTAGGTTGAATTTAAGTTTCTTTCTTTTATTACTTTCTTTTGCATTTTAGTTTACATTGTTTGTAGGACCATGCATAAAAAAAATGAAAAAAATTGAAACGTGAAAAATAAGGAAAAAATTAAAAAAATCCTCCGATGATGATCTCTATAGATTTGGTAGCTTTCTTTGGTTTTGTTTGATCTTTTGATTCACCCGAATTGTGCATAAAACGTTTGCGAAAGAGGTTTTGAAATGAATTCCATGTTTTGACCACATGTTGGATGCGAAATGATTTTCCCAACGAGTCATTACAAGATTTTGAGATGTGTTTACTAGTGAGCTAGTTTTGACCTTGGTAGATGTCCCGTGAGACTTTAAGTGTTTAGAGACTATTTATCATTATTAGTCTTATATTTCTTTCTTGTGTGACTCTTCCTTGACACCATTTCTTTAGAACTTGCTTAGATTCTCATTCAAGATCACATTTCGCATATGCATTTAGGCAATATGACTATGGAATTTTTCTTTCTTTGATTTGTTTAAACCCCACGGCCAAATAGGCACTCTGGTTGTGTATTGTATCCCTTATTAGCCCCTTTGAGCCTGTATCAGTTTTTCTTGATTTAAACCTCCTATTATAACCTATGGCCAAATACTTGTCTTACCTTTAAGCCAAGGCTAGAGGAGTGTTCTATTTTTTTTTGCATCATGTTTGATAGGGCGTTAATAAGATGGAATGATATCTTGTGGTGCAATTTGGTTGTTTGATGCAGGGTTGTGAGATATTTATTAATCCCTTGTTTTATTGTACAAAATTTAGAGAAGAGTTGGAATTTAAAGTTCGTTATGGATTTCTCCCTTGGCTATTCCTTCTAAAAAACATTAATAATAACTACTAACAAAAAAAACACAAAAAAAGAAAAATGAATGAAAAGAAAAAGGAAAAAAAATCGAAGAAAGCAGTTAGCCTTGTTGGGAATGCAAGTTATTTATGATTTTCGACTCATTCTCTCTTCATTTGGGGATTTATTCTGAATTGATAAGGTTTAAGAAAGATGTTGTTTGATGCATTGGAATTGTTTAGCTCTTATTCTTTGGCTTTTAACTCCTCATTTCCAGAAACATTTGTTCCCCTCTTACCTTTACCCCTAGCCCCGTTACAACCCTATTAAAGTCCTCATGATTGTCTAATGTGTTTGCATTTTTTAGTGATGGCGAATTTGAGAATCTTGTTAAGCTTATGGTGGTTCTGCGTCTAAGGTTGAGATTTAAGAGAACCTTCATAAATATATACATTTCAAACAGATGAGTGCTGAGTGCCATATAACTATAGTGAGGTTCTACCGGCCTTACTAGTTTCACTTGTTCCATATGTTGAGTGATTGTATTTGACAATTTGGGGGTGATTGCTTTCAAGTTTGACATTCTAGTCAATTAAAAGTTTTCGAAAATTTCATTCCCTATTCTGTTTGTTAATAATTTTTGGTATCTTTTTGGACTATCTTTGGATCAGCTTTGCCATTTGAATGTTAACTATATCTATCCTGAGGAGGCTATGTATACTTTTAGTCTTCGAATTGCTTGGGGACAAGCAACAGTTTAAGCATGGGAGAGTTTGATAAGTGCTTAATATGTATATCATTTTAGGGCTATTTTGTGTCATTTTTAGGAGCATATTGTGCTTTAAGTTGTTATTTACTCTCTTATTCTCGGTTTATGCTTGGGTATATTTGTTTGATATGTTTTGCAAGATTTTTAGCCTTTTTACCTAGCTTTTTCCCTTCAATGGCTATATTTTGACCTCCCCCATGGTCATCCATGTTATACCACACCCATAGAACAAAGAATGAGCAAAAACCCGATTCCAGCCCAGACCACGGTCGGACCGTGGTGAGCCTATAACTGCTGCTTCTTTGTTTTTCCTCAGCTGTGCAGCTGAGATTGACCGAGCCTATCTATAAAAAGCAATGTTCTGCAAGTAGTAGAGAGCATCCAAGATCATTCCAAGCAAAAGTATAGAGTAGTGTAGATTAGTGCTTTAGTTTTCTTTCTCAAATATGGTAGTTTTTAGCTTGGTATAGTATTGGTGTGAGTCTTGAGTGTGAGAGTTTGTTCTTGAGGCAATTTTGAAGCCCCTGGTTGAAGGCTATCTTAGCCAATTCCCTTCTCGCTCAGATTTCGTCAATCGTTGGTTAGTTTGTTAATCTTTTATCATGTCTGAATAGTTTTCTTTAGTCTAGGGATTTAGTAGTTTCTTGAAGTGTTATTGGATCATGTGTTAATCTACACAATTGTGCTTGTTCTCATCATTGGTTTGATTTCGTTTTATGAAGTGCTTGGATTGTTGTGAGTTGATTTTTGGTCGAAATTTGCTTGCCCTCTTGAAACAATCGAGTTAAAAACTAAAAGGTGACATTTGGTTGTTGGACTGCTTGATTAGACCTAACGTAACTTCATCTCGAAAGAGAGATTTGTATGTTACGAGGGCTAGTAAGTAATCGAAGACATTGAACTTGAATAAAGGCAAATTAGTTTGAAAGAACGACTTTTGCTTAGTTTAAGAAAATTTAGCTGATTTCGAAAGAATAGATTGAGTTTTTGAAGTGATTACATTTCCTTGAATTCAACCAATTAGAAGAAAGCACATGCTCATTATTTTTGATCCAATTTCCTTTCACAATTATGAGAATTCCTAGACGTTTTTCCCTTGTTGATTTAGGTAAGTTTATTTATTATTGTTAAATCAAATCCACTTGAACCAGAATTTTGCTTAGCACATTCTCATATGTAAGACTCAGTAAGTTACAATTAGTCCCTGAGAAACGATATCTTTTATCTATACTACTACAATCCATGCGCTTGCAGTAGTATGATCACTTCACCCAATTCTTCTAGTTTAGGAACAACATTGTTAACCAAATTCGTTTCCATCTCTCTTAAGTCGAGTTCTTCTCCAATTTCATTAATCTCATTTTCAACAGCCATTTTACCATATCTTTTATCCAATTTTCTTTTAATTTCTTCTAAGGGTATAGCATTCAACTCTTCTAGCTTGATTAGGTTAATCTGCTTATATATTTATTATTCTAATTGGATATTACTAGTCTCTTCATTATCATCATAGAATCCGTCATGTTTCTCACCAACTGATCCCATAATTTTGTTTACTTCTTCTAGGCTTTGTTCTTTCTTGAACATGTTCTATAGTTCTTCAAGACTATACTGCTTATGCTCCATCTTGTTCTTCTTTTTCTACTATTTCTACTAATTTTTCACCTAATTTTTCTCCTACTTCTTATTGGATTTTTATATCACACAAAGGAAATGGAATCTTGCTTTTTGGGTTTTGGAAAGGATATTTCTGCTTAAATAAAGTACTAATACTGGAAGTAGCTTTTCTGCTATGTCTTACTTCGTTAACCAGAGAAAGGTGAGTAACAGATAATTGCTTCTTAAGCTCTTTCAATTCGGTCTTATGTTTAGCTAATTCTGGATTGAATTCTAAAACTATATCAATGATGTAGTTTAATTGAGGTGCTAAAGGAGAAAGGTCTTCTTGCGAATGAACAATATGTGAATAATTTGGTCCAGGGCAACCAGGTCATGATTCAAGAATTAATCACCGTTAATTAGCTTAATTAATCATTAATTAGCTTAATTATTTTAATTATTTTTTGTCACATGGCTCTAATACCAGTTGAAAGAGGGCATCGAGTAGTACTTATAAGAAAATTTTCCCACGCACAATTTTCGTACGTTTGAAAGTAAGTTTTTAAGGATTTTGGGTAAAAAGCAAATATGAAAAGTTCAAGGGCTAAAAACAAAATGCAAATAGTGAATGGTCATCTTAAAGTAGTTTTCACAGACTATTGACCCTTTTAAATATATTCTAATAACATGGTCCCCTAGTTCAAATTTCTACACAAAGTGGGGTACCTAGCAGTGATATCTCCTGCAAGAAGCCCTTTAAACTTCCAAGGTTGCCCCTGGTAGATAAGGAAGGTCTCATAAGGGTTTACAGAAGATATAACCACAAAATGTTGAAATTTTTTTAAAATTTTTTCAAAATTCATATATACCACACCAGGGAAACATATGCACACCTTCCAATCAACAACATCACTCAAGTAACTTAAGCATTAAATCATATATAAACACAATGCACACATCAAGAAATTCTCAATCCCAACTGATGACATCTATACACAGTCTTTCACCCGACTTAAGAATTATGTACAACCGTGATCAGTAGAATCTCACTTTAGGGAAATGTGAAACACTCCCGCTTATATGTTTAATATATAATAAGGTTTACTCAACTCCCTTTGAATCACACAAACTACCATAGGCTTGCTAAGATTCTGAATTCTCCAACACTAAAATATAATATGCAACCCAATAATCAAGAGAACTTTTTAAGGTTATAATAGGGCTAGGGGCAAAGGGTTAGTAGAGGGACAAACAATTTGAGAAAATGAGCAGTTAAAAGTCAAGTGACTTTAGCAATCGATACCTCCACAACTATAATAACCCCATCTTCTGCCAAAACAAAATAAGAACACACCCCATCAAAAACAACAATTGGAAGTGATATACAATGACAACATTCATGCCAATCACACTTATTCACAACTCTTTTTTTTCTCTTTTTTTCATTAAGGTTTTTTTCTTTGACTTCTTTTTCTTCAAATTTTTCTCATTTGTTTTTTTATTTTCATTTTCATCCTTGTTTTTTTCTCTTTTTTTATTAAGCAAATGAATGAATGACATGTACAAATACATATAAAAACTCAATTCCCTAATGGTTACAATGATACATCCCCTCATATAACCAAAATTAACCACTAATTGCATAAAATACCCAAAGCTTCCCATCAAATATTGAAGTGTTTTATTAGTCTTGGCTTAGGTATAGGAAAATATGTTTAGGCCGAGGACTAAAATAGAACGCTCACAACAAAAACGGTCAAGGCTCAAAGGTGTAAGCAAAGGGGAAAACAATCAAATCAAAGGTGGCAATTTGGCTATGTAGCTCACAAAACAAACAAATGCCTCTATCATATTACCACAATGCATATGCTAAATGTGATTTCAAAGAGAATCAAAGCAAGTTTTAGAGATATAATCATGGAAGAGAATCACAAAAGAAAAAATGTGAGACTGAAAAAATGCATTAGTCTTTAAGGCTCAAAATCTCACAGGTTACATCTACCAAAGTCAAGCTTACTTAAATAATGTCGGGCTTTAAGACTGTATACAAACATCACACTTTAGACCAAGTTTTATCAATGCACACCACATTTATAAACAACCTTATGCTAAGGTACAAGAGAATATAGTCAATTAGAATAGCACGTATATTCCCCCAAAACAAAACAAAAATCTTTTTGGAATTTCAAAATGTTTTCAATTTTTCAAGTTTTTTAATTTTTTCTCTTTTAAAATGCTGTCTCCCTCCCCCCACGCCTAAATCAAACAATGTCCTCATTGGTAGTGCAAATAAACATAAAATAGAAAATAAAAACTAAAAAGAAAAATAGATATATAAAAAGAAAAGCATACTCAAAAATAAAGAAAAATAACAAGACTCTAAACTCACAAATAAACAATAAAAATAAAAATAAAGCAGTAAATATATGTAGAAGAAAACAAAATTAAATTAAAATAAAGTGGAATGATTATACGAGATCAGTTATGGAAGTACACCCAAGCTATAGCCTCTTGAAATCTGTTTAGATAGAGACCCATAGAGCATCAGCCACTCCATATCAAACGGAATATCGCTACTCAAATCAAAACCCATTAGCACACATTGTAGTTGATCAAATCGGCAAGAACAATTCTGAACCAAATTACAACAATTAAAACGAAGGAGTGGAGTCCAAAAGAGTACATCCATAGTATCAACGCAGCATAAATAAGGGCCCGTTTCAAATTTTTAAATTGTTGGGCCCAATCAAGAAATAGATAAACAGACTCAAAAGTAGCTGGCAAGTGAATCATTGGCCTAGAAATTTGATCATCATGAACACACTGCCTGGGCAACATAATGGGTCCGAAGTCCATAAGTCCCTTTTTTTCAATATGCTCAAGAGTTTGGTCCAAACTAGCATCCATAGGCACAAAGTTCTCAGACTCTCAAAATTCAAACTCGGATGATTCAAAAGGAAGGTTAATAATGATGGGTCAAAAGGGAATGATTCATATTAAACACAAAAACCCTCATTAAAACTTTCATTAATATCAATCCCACATGAAAAAGAGTCATATTCTATAGAAAAAATGTCATCGTCACATTCCAAATTAGTGAGCTCAACTTCCTCCTCACAAGACTCCTGGAAACAAATAACTTCTTATTCATCTAAATTATGATGGTCAACTTCAGTTGTCATCTTCATATCTAACTCACTATGATTCTCGAGGTCTTCACCCACCTCAAACTCAAAATATTGGGGTAAAAGAGGTAGGTGGGACGGGGAAAATCGGGAATCCTTTGTGATGTCCTTATGTGAGCTAGTGTGGGTTGCAAAGTTAGGTGATAGAGACATAGGGAGGTCAATCTCTTATTCTAGGATTGACACAGGCATAACATCATGCAAATTAGGCCTAACAACATAAGAGGATTCAAAATCATCGTAAAGGCTAACTGTGGGTTTAGGAGATCCCAAACTAGAGTTAGGCTCATTATAATTTTCCCTACTCTGATTAAAATAGTGAGAATATTCAGCAATTCTCTCTTTCACAGTCTTTACCATTTTATCAGTCAATTCATTTATCGTCTTTTCAACACTTGCACATGTAGCATCAACATAATCACAATATGGGCAATTACAAGCATCACGATCAGAAGACTCACGACATTCGCATAAAACAGGAGACATATAAGAGTAAGACGGTTCATATGAGCTCCTAGACTGATCCTAATTATAATGATTATTATAAAAAGCATATTCACTATGAGTAGGGTATTTGAAAGTCTCTTTAGCTTGTTCATACTCATAAATGTCCCAAGCTAAATTTTCAAAGAAACCCCATACCTCATCTTGAGTTCGAGGCAATAATCTTATTATACCTGAATGACAGATAGACTCAACATAACTTCTAGATTCAACATTTACACCCACAATAATGGCCTCACAAAATTTTCATTTTTGAAAACATTGATTCAATTGAGTATGATAATCGTTGACCCTCGACAGATAATTCCAGAATGCTTCATGCTTAAATTATGGGAAACTGAAAACTCGCGTTCTAAAACTCCTTTTTTTTTCACTTCTAAGATTTTTCAAATTGTTTAGGATTTTCAACCTTTTTTCCATTTTTTTGAGGTTTTTTTAAAAAGAAAAAAAATGACTCTAAGACACTAACTATAAACTAAGGACTAAACAAAAACAAGACACTTAAATCATTAAGTTAACAAAACAAAATAAACTAACAAAAACAAAACTATATTGCCAAAATAAAAGAAAGACCAAAAAGACTCAAACACCATAAGGTAACTTGATACAAAAAAATAGAAAATAAGCACAAACACAAAACAAAAGCATCTTATCCTTTTTCAGATTTTTTTTTTCTTTAACACAGACAAATAGATAATATCAAATTCTAAAACAAAACAAAAACTAAAAATAAAATAGAAAATAAAACTCCAAAAATTATAACACTATATATAGAAATTTTAACACAATCACAAAGAACATTAATATATTTTTTTAGTTTTTTTCTTGCCCCAGAACAGTGCAAAAAATTCATAACATAAATTTTTTTCTAAAAATCACAGAAAATTCTAGTGTACCCTAAAAATCACACAAAAATTCACCTAGACTCTAAAAATCGTGGATAATCCCCCTATAAGTATCATTATAGAAAAATTCAGGCCAGAACTGCTCTAAATAATTCAGATAGAATTTGAAAAATTATGAAAAACCTACACTAATTTTTTCTGGGTTTCTGCTCCTGCACAAAATCATATCTAGTAGTAGCATTTTTTTAGCAGCAAAATAAACACTAAAAATAATATTAAATTGACCAAAAATAAAAAAAACAAAATAAAAAATGCTAATTCAAATTACAAATCAAAAACAAAGAAATTGAAACTAAACTAAAACTAAATCTAATCAAAAATCAAAAATACGAAAACAAAAACGACTCACATGACAAGAGACTTATTTTGGCAAAAAATCATCCTCAACAATAGTGCCATAAAATTATTGTGATTTTCGCAATCGTACGGTTTATCGTCGTAGTAATTACGGGTGTCGACCCTCAGGGATGTGTTATGAAATTAGGTCGTAATAAAACTAAATGTGCTAAAATTGAATTAAATTGGCAAGGCTCAATGAATTAGTAACCAATTATTTCATAATGTTAAGTTGCAAGATCAACATCAGGAAGAAGCTTACACTATTCATCACCAATAACTTACCTTCGATTCGAAGCAAATTAAGTAAAGCTAACTTGGACTAACTGAGGGACAAGCTAGCTAAATAAACACAAGAGAACTGTAGTGAACAAGTTCAACAAGCGAAGAAAATCACAATTTCATCTCTAAATAATAACCACGAGTTGGATAAGATCTTGGTACAAATTGAACCCAGTTAAAAAAAAAACTAGGAAAGGAAAAACAGAAGCAAGATCGAGAACAAAAACATATTTGATAAGATTGAATTCGACTAAGCAAATAAACGCAACCCGAAAGTACAAGGAATTAGAGCCCAACAACATTCAATCTCCAAAGTTTAACACTGATTCCAACAAACCAAAACTAAATTACACCAATTTGTGAGACTAAAATCTAGATCTGAACTCGAAATTAAGATAAAACTAAAAAAAACCAAATCTTAATCCCCTCTCTTACTGCCCTGCTTACCCCTCCTTATAGGCCCCCCAATCATTACATCAACACTTGAGCTACACCCAATTTAGTAACAGCTGAGATGTTGATAATGGTGAAACAGTTGAAGTTTATGGGGAGATTAATGCAATGATTGAAGGAGGAAAGTGTTGTGATTTTTTCCGCAAGCGTACGGTTAACGCTGTAGTACTTAC
>JACYFF010019584.1:73332757-73386331 GCA_017589665.1 Selenicereus undatus | reverse complement strand
TGAAATTGATGATGGACATGAAGGAGAAGAAGGAGCAACGAAGGGGGAGGGGAATCGGTTGGGAAGAGGAAGCAGGGGTTGGGGGTTTGGGTTCTCAGCACTGAGAAGAGGAGAGAGAATGAGAGTTAAAGGGGGGGGGGAAAGAAGTCATGTGAGGCGCACATGGGGTTGGGTAAATTATTTAGGGGTTTATTATTTTTTTATTTTTTTTTTGTTCTTTTTTTATTTTTTATGGGTTATAAAAGCAATGGGCTAGAGATTTCTGGGTCAAGTTTGAGTCAAGTTGGTCCAAATCTTCATTTTTCAGCATCTCTTCATCTTTTTCTGCCATTATTCCCGAATTATTCAATCCCTACAAAATAAAATAAAATCAAATAAAAACGTAAAAATAATAATTATTTCGAGCATAAATTAGGTAGAAAGGTACTGTAAAGATATCACATTTTTAGCGTCAACAGAAAGAGAAAGGGAATGGCCATGGCGTTACAAAGGCCAAGGAAGCAGTCTTAATTTTGGGCCTAGGGAAAACAAAGAGGAAACGAAGTAGGAGATGAAGGGGAGCTATCACGTGCTAGGGGTGTGCATTTAAGTGAGTGTGAGGAGGCTGGCTGGACTGGGCTGTATATTCAAGCACCAAACAGACCCGTGAAAGAGTGAAGCCCACATAGAAGTAAAGAGAAAGAGAGAAGGGAGGTACAATGGGCCTGGGCCTCTTAGCTATTGTCTGGCTCAAGAGGGAGAGAAAAGGAGAAGGCAAACAGGTCTGGGAAGGCTCAGCATAGGCATGTGTGGGCCTTCGCGCTGTGCTTCGATTTGTCTTTTTTCTCTTCTTTTCTGTCCTCTTCTCTTGATCTAATCCTTAAGCTAGTTATTTATTTTCCCAAATTTTTCAATTCGTGCAAAATAAACAAAACAATATTAGAATCCTAATTTAGTAATTTATTTGTGAGCAAATATTGGATAATAAAGGGTATAAAATGTAATAATTTTGGATTGACCATGACTTATCCATGAGCCAGACTATAAAAGACACCCACTAGTGGATCTTCCCTCTTTTTCCTTATACTAAAGTTTACTTAGGTCAAACCCTAATATAAACCCTACTAATTTTGACGATCCTAGCGCCAACTCGAGAATTTAATCGAATTAAAGCATTAAGCATTTGAAAACATTATCTAACACCTTGTACCCAATTTACCAAGAAATTGATTTAACAAAGATCTATAATAATTTTCTGATTAAAAGAGAAGAGTTTAAGTCATCCATGATCAATTAGCGTGACACTTGTGCCAATAAGACTAACGCTTATACATAGTAAAACCTTTCAAACTATCATAAGAATTCAGATTAAACTAATTAGCCTGCTTTATAATTAGTCTAACATAAATATCATGAACAATAAACACAAACTATTATAGAATCATGGAATAAAAATCAATTAGACAATAAAGCACAAAACTTGTTTCAAAATAATTAACTTAGCATGGTTTCAAATGGATTACGCTAAGTGTATATATAAAAGCTACTCACACATATTAAAAATCAAAACACATAAAAATTCTAAATAATTCATGTTTAATAACAATCCGAACGTAACAAAATAAAAATACTTTGACTGATATTACAAAGGTGTAGGTGGCAACGATGATCTTGATTGCGATGATAGGTGATGATGGGTGAATGTGGAGATGATAAGGAGATGATAGGTGTGTGGTGTGAAGCTACATATTTGATGGGCAGTTATATGTGCGATAGGGATGATGGAGAGCAGGAGATGGTGGAGGTGGCGTGATGGATGTGAGGGTTTAGGAGAAGATGAATTTAGAGTAGGAATAGTCCAACTAGGACTTTGCATAGTTTCTTGTTTTCCACGTTTTCCAACTTACGTTCACATTAGGAGTAGTATTCTTATAATTCTAGTTTTCAAATAACTCATTATGAAAATAAATGTTTATCATAAATCATTATCTTAGGATTGATATGATAAATCCACTTGGAAAGTAGTTCGATAAATAAAACCTGCAATTTTAATGTCTTTTCTTGTCCTCTTCACTTCATTAATCCTTAACCTAAAAAAAATAAATTAAATAAATTAAATTAGAAAAAATAATATATACAATATAAGCTAATAGTTGTTAAATGTATACCTGAATTATGACCTAGCAAATTATCCCGCACTTAGACTTTCGGCGTCCTTGTGCGAAGAAATCTAAAACTCGACCTAAAACTACCCTTCTTTCTTAGAAAGTCACCCATGAAATATGAAGCTCACGCTAAGAGTTGGATTACTTTGAAAATAGTTTGACTCAAAATTTATTAGTTTTACCTCAAACCAATGAACAACTACTGAACGTCCAACTACCATAAAAGAGTTTCCTCATCAGCCTTACAATATCTGCTTAACAAAGTAATAAGAACAACAATCATCCATCTCTTTTAACCATGTACCCATGAATCAAGAGGTCTAAAAATTTTAAGATAAGAAAAATTGAGGTGCGATATGACTATAGAGATAATTGAACTAGAAGAAATAACTCATTAAAATTGTTTCTAAATTACCTCGCATTTTTGTAATCAATTTTCTCATTTTTTAAAATTTTTCCAAACTCCATTTGAGCACATATTTGAGGCTCATATAGGATCACAAAAAAATAACACTCCTTGCATCATACTCACCCGAATAGATATGCGGGAGCAAAACTTTATTTTCCCTTTTTTCTATCTGTTAGTATGATTCGAGTCATTGATCAGCCTAAAAGAGGCGTGACTCTCCCAACATGGATTACTTCATAGATAAGGCTTAACTTGAGACCTAAACTAAAGGGGAAAGGGTGCTGAGCCACTTACTTATAACCATGTTGGTAATCTACCATTTTTGTTTTTGTATAAATTATTGTTGGCATGTTTCTAGTTGTAAACCACCCAAACAGTTCTAACTCTTCTAACACAGGTCTTCTCTGTACACAAGCCACTTAAGGGGAACACAAGCTCCTTAAGGGAAACAACTATCGTACCACTTAAACCAACCTGTATAGGTAAACTAATGTTTTTTGTATTTTTTTTTCTTCTCTTTTTTTCTTTTACAAGACTAGAAAAGTCATAATTTCAATGACTTGTTTCTTGTAATTAAATAGACTAGGAAGATAAACGCAATCCTTTTATTGCCTCTAATGCGGTTATATAACATGATCAAATAAGAAGGATAATCATGACCACCACTTATTAAAGAGATATGCAAAGATCAACTTAAACTATTCTAAATGAAAGTTAGCATGCTCAAAAGTCCCCAGTTATAAAGGAATAAATTAAAAACAGAAAAATAGAAAAAATTAAGCAAGAAAGCCTCGTATAAGCTCATATTCATCCATTATTTTACAAGAAAGACAAAAAAAAATGACTATTTTTTTTTCATGGAATCAATTCTTTTCTTTATAAAAATGTAGGACCCAAGTGCAGGATGCACCCCCAACACTTAAATCATGCATTATCTGTAATGCATGCAAAATAATGAAAATAATGAAAATGAAGTAGAATTAAATGAATCTTTTCCTAAAAACATTGGGTTGCCTCCTAACCAGCGTCTTTTATATTGTGGTTGGCCTGACATAGCTCATGGACCCTGTTGGTGGATCTCCTCCACTAAGTAGACATGATCTCCTTCATAACAATGCTTTAGCTTGTGACCATTTACCTTCGAAATCTTGTCAACAGAGAAAGATCTAATCTCAAATCAGCAAGTGGATAGGTTTTTATTACCTCAAAAGGTTCTAGCCATCTTGAATTTAGCATGTCAGGAAGCAATCTCAATTTTGAATTGAATAATAACATTTTTTCACCTGCCTAGAATTCTTTCCTGCTGAGCTTGGCAATATGAAAAGCTTTGGCTTTACCTTTGTAGATCACTAAATTGTCATAGGCTTTCATACGAATCACTTCCAATTCTTACAATTGCAACTTACGCTGCTTCCTTACTAGGTCATAATCTAAATTTCACCGCTTCATAGCCTAATAGGATTCATGCTCTAACTCTACAGGCAGATGACATGCTTTGCGAAAAGCTAACCTACAAGGTGACATACCTATAGGTGTCTTGTATGCAGTTCTGTGAGCCAAAAGAGTTTCATCTAACCTGAGTCTGCGATCTTTCTTATCTGGCCAAACAACCTTCTTTAATATGCCCTTGATCTATTTATTAGAGATTTCAGCTTGGCCATTTGTAGACCTGTCAATTCAGGCGGGCGGGTAAAATATGGGTCGAGTGTATTTCGGGTTTTGGTAGAATACGGGTCAGGTGCATTTCGAGTTCAGGTAGAATACGGACCTGGTGTATCTCGGTTTTACGGGTTTCGGGTAAACCTAACAAGTCAAGAACGCCATATTGCCTACTATTCTCTCTAGCAAATAAAATTGGCTATAGACGCTGAAATTATCCTAATGCATACTAAATTTGCCTTTCTATGCCGTAAGGAGATTTGTAATATGTTTGTAGACTTAAATTAATTCAAAAATGAAAAATATAAACACAAATTAGCTATTTATAAGTTCACAAGTCCACAAGATAGTGACTATATTGTTGAAACTTACGTGCCCTCAATATGGGAATACAAAATACCGATTGTAAACTTTAAATAAAGTGTAAAATTTACTAATCCACCCTTGGATCGAACATGAGCAAGGTCATGAAGAAGCAAATATATAATTAGCCATACATTACATTGTCTTACCAACACCATAGTCAAATGACTCAAGTCACCCTTATAAGATACCATAGAGTACAAAGTTTAGAGTCTTAAACAATCAAACCATAATTTAAACATTCAAAGCATACTACCATATCAAACTCCTAGCATTAATAAACTAATTAATATTAGAATCGTCAAATTTTGTTTGATCTCCCGATTCCAACTCTCCCTCTTCTTCTCCCTCTTCTTCTCCCTCTTCATCTTCTTCTACTTCTTCTAATTCTTCTTCATCAACATTCAATGTGACTTTAGAAAATTGAGCACAAACACCGTTGAGTTCTTGATCATCCACATCTACAACGCCAAAAAGATGAAAAAAAATTAATGTACTTATTGGTTATTATAAAAAAGACACATTTGTAAAGCTTACCCCATCCATCTTAAATCCAAAAAGCAAACTACGAGTGGTAACAAACGCCTTCGCATTTTCGCATTTAAGAGAAGCTCTCCACTTAGTTAGGAGTCTATACACTAGAGGTCCATCATCTTTTCTTTGTTGAAGGATAATCAAAATCTAATACAACTGTAACTAGTGTACGAGGGGTAGAGCTCCCTAAAAAAATTAAAGAAAGATATAAGTTACTAAAAATGAAAATAAATTGTTCCATTTCAATAGAGCGTATTAATAATTTGTCAAAATAAAATCAAAGAAAGATATAAGTTAATAAAATCAAAAAGAAATGTTTTATGCAAAGGTTTTTCATTGGTCTCTTGAAATTGACTCTCAATTTATAAGGATAAAGATTCTTTTATATGAATTCTTGTACAATTTGCTCAAATGAAGTTCACACTGAATTGTATATGGTGCTTTTTGTGTTGGGTCGTCAAATCAATCATGAATAAAAATAAAAAATACAACAGCACAATTAAAACCACCATTTAGAACCAGTAAATAATAGTGACTAACTACACACATTGGTCCAGGGAATATCATAAAATTAAAATTTTGACCATTTGTTGTTGAGTTAAAAATTACCGCAAGTGCACGGCGTAGCTGTAGCTAACCGGCAATTTCAACTACTAGAACTAATTTAACTACTCAAGCTAGGCAATCACAATTGGAGTTTTGTAGCTTAACTAAGGGAAACAATAACAACTAAAAGATGGAATAAACAGCAAAGAGTAAACACCTAGGTTGGAATTAACAACACGACTATGCTAGTGAATCGTTACTAACCCTACCAAGCATTTGCAAGCATACATCACGAATGGATATATTGCGAATTGAGTCTATCTCCTCCCTCTCTCAAGTGTCGAAGACTAATCCTAGAGCTATAGTCGCCTATTCTCATGGGACTAAAAGTTGAAGGATTACAAGGTCTACAATCTCAAATCCCAATTAGGATCTCAATTATTTTCATATTAAAACCCTAATCGTCTACTAAGTCACACTAGGTAAAGGTTCCATCTCTCAACGCTCCCCTAAACCCTAATAAAGAGGATGAACGCTCTTTTGAGCATTTTATCGAGCATGTGTCGTGCATAGTAGAATTCGTAATTACAAAACAAAGGGGAACCGGGGATTGGGCAAATTCATGATTCAACCATACATATTCGGCATTAATCCCAATCTAAGTTGAAGGATTTGGCCTACAATCATCTTTCCAACAGCAAACACAACATTTAATTTAACAACCATGACAAACCTCAAAACAACCAAGAACAAGAGAGGAGAAAGAATTAAGAACCTAAAATTGCTTAAATGAATTCAAGGTAGCAACAAACTTCAATCCAATATCCAAATTGAAAATGAAAAAAAAAACTCTCTACTAAACCCTAAAAATCGCCTAAGAACATTCTTAGAAGAGAAAAACAGAAGCGAAAACTACATGAGCCCCAAAATAACCCTGAGGAAAAATTTAAGTTGCGACACGGAACGGGGGTGGCACGGTCGTGCCCCGAGGCATGGTGGCACTGTGCCGAAACTCTGCCAGAAACCACCCAAAACTGCACAAGTGGCACGGGTGTACCACTTGGCACGGCCAAGCCATGCCACTTGGCTGCCCCGGCCACTTGTGCCGGTTCGAGTGGCTCGACCGTGCTACGTGGGTTCGACTCCGTGGGAGTTCCGTGCAACGCTTTTTCACGGCTTTAAATCGCCTCCTTTGCACTCCTTCCTGCTAAATGTCGTTCATCTTTTCGTTTCTTCGATAAAGTCCCTGAAAATATCGAAAGATATGATATGAGTAAAAAGTATGCTAAAGGTGGCTAATTTGACCCTTCCTTAACATGATCGAATGGGCTATGAAAGATCAGGGATAATGGTAAACCTCTAAATACATCCTCTTCAAGGCAAGGGATGAATAATCAATAATCCAAGTTAAACTATGCATTAGAGGTGGCCATGTCAAAATGTGAAACAATTTAAATATAGCACGCATACTTGCTTCCATGAATCCCCATAACCGAACGTAATGCATCAAATGCCCTAGTATCGAAGCACATAACAACACCGGACCTTCCTTGATGAGTGGGGAGTAAGCGGGATTGGTAGAACCTCACTTTAGGACAAAGTGGAACACCCCCCTCAATGTGTTTAGAATATGTAACAAGGGTGCACTCAATACTCTACCCTATCAAGCAACTACCATAAGCTTGGTAGAGTTCTAAATTCTCCACTGCCTAATGCAAAGTGCAATATGTAAATCATGAGGGGTTGTAAGGGGATGTAATGGGGTCAAAGGTAGAGGGTGAGAAGTGGAATAAATTTCGGAAGAGTGAAGCTAATAGTTAAGAAGCTAATAGTTAAGAGACTAGTGAGCAAAAAAACACTTCCACAATTAATATCGAAACAACAACTTCACACCACAATTGAAAATTTGAGCAACAAACCCCACAAAAACCTTAAGGAAGGAATTAGCAATCTCATTGTCACACTCCCATGCCAAACACCTTATTCACAACTTTTCTATTTTTTTCTTTTTCTTTTCTTCTCTATTTTTCTTTTCTTTTTCCTTTGCTTCCTCCTTTTTCATTCATTTCTATTTCTTTTCTTTGAAAGGAGAAAGGCATGTGAATGGCATGGGGAACACAAACTTGAATCACAAATCCCCCCAAACAAGTCAGTAATAATGCACCCAAGGTGAGCTAACCTTCGAACCAAACCCAACTCAACATGAAAGTGTCGCTCCACTAGACCTTGACAAGGATATGGAGACTATCGATAGGCCAAATGTGTAGTGTGTAAGGGGCAACAACAAAGACAAGGGGAAAGGCACAAAGGGCTAGCAAAGATGATAGTACATATTAATGGGTGGCTTTTGGCTCATGTGGCTAAATAAAACAAAAATTGTCTCAGTAATATCAACACATGCCCAGGCTAAATGCAATTTCAAAGAGAACAAGAGAAAGTTCTAGAGATGCAATCCTGGATGAGTCACATAGGAAGGAAAGTACGAGACTATATGCAATGAATAGTCATCAGGCTCAAAGTCTCACAAATAAGTCTACCACAATCCAACAACTTACTACAAGATATGTCCCACTTATCAAGGGCAATCAAGCCAAGTCACATGAATCTCAAGGGCAATATGACATACAACATAGGGCAGGAAAAATACAGATGGCAATGTTAGAGTGCAATTCACAAAAGTTCACACCATAACAAGCCACACTTTAATACAAAACTCAACCAGATCAACTAATCATCACCCCTTTCATTCTCATCATAAGAGGGGTTTTCGCACACATTTATTAAATAAGTAACAAATCTAACAAAGAAAGCGGTAAAGGATATAAGGAGAAACGAAGAGAAGGGCAAGAAGCAGTACCTGAAAATCTTAATGACGCCCAGCTCGATCGTGTCTCCTTTTTGGGATGCAAAATCTAACCTATATGCTCTACACTGCATGATGTAATAAACGAAAAATGTAAAAACAACCTATTGAAACGACATGAAGTCCTATCTATATGATGCGAATGCAAGCAATGTCACTTATCCCGCGCCCTAAGTCCACAATTTCACCCAAAAAGCTGTAAGCACACCCCCCTTCCATGCTTGAGACTTTCATTATCCTCAATGAAAAGGACAGAGAGAAAGGCAAGGAAAAGCGAGAACCAATTGGGGTGAGGGCAAAAACAAAGGGTGGGCGGGCGGGAAAGAAAAACTTACCTTTTTTTTTTTTTCAAAAGCAGATATATAGTTGGATTACCTCCCAAGAAGCGCTTGTTTAAGGTCCTTAGCTTGACCCTTACCTCCAAATAGTAGACGGTAGTGATGCGGGAGGCGGCCTGGGAAAGGTGTAAAAATGTGAAGTAGGATCCTCTACCTCCCCTGTACAAGCAGAAGCGGTCACGAAACACATCAGGACGGCCCCAAAAGAAGTAGAAGAACCTCCAAGCAATATGGGAGGTCTCCCATTTCCATCAAACGTCTCGACCCCAGAAACAGCATCGAAGGGGGAGATAGGGATAGGCTCCTTAGAAGGCGGAAGGAGGACAGGCGCTGAAGGTGGAGCTAGAGGATGGAAACTGAAATCCACCTTCTCTCCACATATAGTAAAGGATATGGTGCCTGTCTGCACATCAATCACTGCCCCCGCGGTCATAAGGAATGGCCGACCTAAGAAGAGTGGGGCCGAAACCTCCAGAAGGCCTACAGGTTGCCTGATGGAGCAGTCTGCTAGCTGAATAGTGATGCTGGTGGGCGTGAGGTCCCGTAGTTGCAGCTTCTTGCAGAGAGAGAATGACATAAGTCTCACACGGGCGCCCAGATTGCAAAGGGCTCTCTCGATCTGCATATCCCCTATGCAGCATGGGATAGAGAAACTGCCAGGATCCTGCAATTTCGATGGTGATCGCCTCTAGAAGACCGAACTGCAGGATCCACTAATGGGGGCCACTGAAGCGTCCCTAGGGTCTCCCTTCCTGGACAGGAGCTCTCTCAAAAGTTTCAAATGAGCAGATGCTTCCTTGAGAGCTTCTAAGAAGGGGCTACTAACATAGATTCGATGTAAGGTCTCTAGGAATCGCTCGAATCTAGGCTCAAGCTGAGATAGCTTGGACCATGCCATTCGCTGAGGGAGGGGCACTGGGGGCTGGAATTTGCGAGCGGGAGGTGGTAGCCTGGTCTACCCAGCAGAACTCAGATTCTCTTTTCTCTTCTTCCCCTATATTCCTGCAGAATCAACAACTTGAACCACCTCCTGGAGAACCATCACCCGGCTCTCCTCTAACCCCTCTCCCATCGTGGAGATAGCATTGACGTGACCTCGGGGGTTAGTCTCGGGCTGGCCTGGCAGATGACCATGAGGTCAGGACAGGTGGCTCACCTGTTGGGCGATCTAGCCGATCTGGGTGTCCATCATTTTCTCATGGGCGGCCATAGCATCAACCCTGGAGGTCAGTAGGTTGATTGACTCACTAAGAGTCTCGTTGGTCTTACTTTGAGTCACTATAAAGCACTCTAAGAGACTCTTCAAGTGAGATGTAGGTTTAGAGAGGTAGAGGGGGTGGATTGTAGGGAGCTTTGTTGTGGAAACCAGGTGGATGGATAGAACTCTGGGGTGAGGGTTGGGCTTTTTGTAGAGAGGATTTCGATAACTCTTCCAACCCTAGTTATAGGTGGTAGGGTAAGGGTTATTTTGTGGTAGTGGGTTGTAATTATGGAACGTGTTGATGTGTTCAGTGCTAGGGGGAGCATTATAACACTCAACGGAGGTATGCCCCTATACACCACAGGTCTCACAGTATGCATAGGCCCCCATTGATGGCCCCGCAGAAGTGACTGATGGGGTTCCCACTTTATCTAGTCGTTGTGTGAGGGCGTCCACCCTGCTTGCTAGGAGCGTCACAGCGTCCACCTCATGTCGGCCACCACCCCTCCTGGAAGTGACTCTTTCACTCAACCAGTGATAATTATTGGAAGCCATCTCTTCCAATGATGCCTTTGCCGCTTCGATCGACTTGCCTATTAGAGCGCCACTATTGTGGCATCAACCGAGATCTTCACTGACCGCTCCAACCTAGTGTAGAAGGTTTGGATTAGGAGCCAGTCAGGAACTCCGTGGTGGGGGCACTGTCGCTGGAGGTCTTTAAACCTCTCGCAAGCCTCGTACAGGGATTCTCCATCCTGCTGGGTGAAGGAGGTGATGTTTGTCCTCAGCTTGGCAGTCTTGCCAAGTGGGAAGTATTTGCTGAGGAAAGTGTTTCAAAGAGTCTGCCAGGTTGTGAACGAGTTGGGGTCCTCGTTCTACAGCCAGTCACTGGCTCTATCCCTTAGTGAGAATGGGAAGGGCCTCAGTCGAATCGCGTCGGTGGTCACCTCGTTGAGTTTGATGGTGTCACACTTCACTAGGAATTTGCAAAGGTGCACGTTGGGGTTGTCCGAGGGGTGGCCGCTGAACTGGTCCTGCTCCCCAAAGGTGATGAGCGTGGGACTGAGCTCGAAGTTGTTGGCTTTGACTGTTGGGTTCACAATAGACAATGTGATACCCAACGCTTGTGGCAGGGCGTAGTCGCGCAACACCCTCTACTCTTGCCCTGCCATCGCTGCTTCCGCTTTCTTCCACCTTCTCGCATCTTCGCAGCGCCTGCGTGATGCTGCTTCTATCTCAGGATTCAATGGGATAAGCTCCTGATTTCTTTGACTCCTCCTGTGCATAGAAGAGCAAACACTACCACAGCGTAACAGTTTCTAGCAAGAATAGGAAGAATCAATAAACTAAAAGAAAAGAAAAGCCTAGTGTAGAGTATTCGAATCGGTTCTAATATTGGAAGGTGCAAGTCCCCCGACAACGGTGCCAAAAACTTGTTGAGTTAAAAATTTCCGCAAGTGCACGGCGTTGCTGTAGCTAGCAACCGGCAAGTACAGGTCGTGTCCATAAGGAACTTGCTTTCAACTACTAGAACTAATTTAACTACTCAAGATAGGCAATCACAATTGGAGTTTTGTAGCTTAACTAAGGGAAACAATAACAAGTAAAAGATGGAATAAATAGCAGAAGAGTAAACACCTAGGTTGGAATTAATAGCACGACCATGCTAGTGAATCAATTACTAGCCCTACCAAGCATTGCCATGCATGCATCACGAATGGATAGATTGCCAATTGAGTCCATCTGCTTCCTCCATCAAGGGTTGAAGACTAATCCTAGAGCCATAATCGCCTATTCTTATGGGACTAAAAGTTGAGGGATTACAAGGTCTACAATCTCAAATCCCAATTAGCATCTTAATTATTTTCATATTAAAACCCTAATCGTCTACTAAGTCGCACCAAGTAAAGATTTAGTCTCTCAACGCTCCCCTAAACCCTAATAAAGAGGATGAATGCTCTTTCGAGCATTTCATCGAGCATGTGGCGTGCATAGTACAATTCGCAATTACAAAACAAAGGGGAAGCGGGGATTGGGCCAATTCGTGATTCAACCATACATATTCGGCGTTAATCCCAACCGAAGTTGAAGGATTTAGCGTACAATCATCTTTCCAATAGCAAACACAACATTCAATTTAACAACCATGACAAACCTCAAAACAACCAAGAACACGGGAGGAGAAAGAATTAAGAACCTGAAATTTCTTAAATGAATTCAAGGTAGCAACAAACTTCAATCCAATAGCCAAATTGAAAATGAAAATAAAACTCTCTACTAAACCCTAAAAATCACCTAAGAACATTTTTGGAAGAGAAAAACTAAAGCTAAAACTGCATGAGCCACAAAACAACCATGAGGGAAAATTTAAGTCGCGACACGGAAAGAGGGTGGCACGGTCGTGCCCTGAGGCACGGTGGCACCGTGCCGAAACTCGACCAGAAACCACCCAAAACCGCACAATTGGCACGGGTGTGCCACTTGGCTGCCCCGGCCACTTTTACCGGTTCAAGTGGCTCGGCCGTGCGACGTGGATTCGATTACATGGGACTTCCGTGCGACGCTTTTCGCAGCTTTAAATCGCCTCCTTTGCACTCCTTCCTACTAAATGTCATTCATCTTTCCGGTTCTTCGATATAGTCGCTGAAAATATCGAAAGATACTATATGAGTAAAAAATATGCTAAAGGAAGCTAATTTGACCATTCCGTAACATGATCGAACGTGAAAACGTGGGAGAAAATGAGTCAAATAGGGGCTAAAAATGGGACAAAATAGAGGTTCATCATTTGTAGACAGAGAACAAAATTGAAAACAAAATTTTCCATTAAATCAAGTAAAACCCGAGAGTGAATAGGACATGGAGAAATATTGAGATGTTTCACTAATAAAAAAATCCAAAAGACGAGCACAACTAATAAAAAGCCACATTCAGAGTCAGTGCATACCATTGACGAACTAGAAAAATTATTCAAAGACAATAGAAACCAAGTGAATTGAATTACATGGAAGGTTTAAGATGAGAACATGGAGACTGAAGGAAGTGGTTGTTGAGCAAGAGTCTGGAGAAGAGGGCTGACGCCATTACTAAAAGAATCAAATGTTGATGCACAAGTCGAGAACAATTAGTCCATGTATTTGTAGATCAAGATTGGTAATGTGCTTTTTGATCTACTAGAATTAAGGATGAATTATTGTTATGAACATAAAGCATTACACAAACAAACTACGAAACTTACAGAAACAGAGCATGTAAGTTGTTAGGCGATAACTTGACGTATTTTACGTGCTTCTGTTACCTAATTTTAGCTCGTATAACAATACAATATTTAGAATTTTTACTTGTTCTATTTGCTTTTGTAGGTAATAAACATCAATTGAGTAAACGTTGCGAAAATAAGCGAAGACGGACAAGAAAAGCAAAAGACGGCAAGAAAGGACGACCGGGTGGTCGTGCCAGAAAATTGCACCGTGCCACCCCAGCACGGGGTGGTCACGCCACCTGGCATGACCGTGCCACCCCTCCCGTTCGCTCGCTCGCTCGATTTCCTATTTACAGCCCCTTTCGGCCTTTTTTGTTCGGGTATCTCCCCGAGCTTTCCTTCGGCTACTTTTTAGGAATTCTTAGCTTAGGTTTAGCCAACAAGAACCCCTTTTAGGGGGATTAGCTTAGATTAGTTTAGTTTTGGGTATAATTTGTAGAAGACGGATCAATTTCAAGATTTAATGCTAAGTTCTTTTTTTTCTCCCTATCTTTAATTCCATGCTTTTGAGTTTGTTTGCTAGTTCAATATATTATTGTTTTGCTTTGGTTTCAATGTTTGTTTGTGAATTAAAGCCTTGATATTTGGTTGCGATTTGTTCTTGATATGGCCGATTGATTCTTGTTTAGGCCTTTACCCGCCTTATTTATGCTTGAATTTAGAGTTTTCTTTCATGTCCTCCAAGTGTTCAGTGAAATGCTTGAAAGAGCTTTCATCTATGTTTTGGGCCAATCGACTTATGTTGAGAGATGAGGTTGATTGTCTAGTGTCGGTAGAGAGAATAGCTAGGATTCGGATATGAAAATAGTCTCGATCGCTAGCTAGGTCAACGGTTGTCAATCTTGTAGTTTAATTGAACTACTCCCATTACAATAGGAGGTTAGAACAATTAGACTAGCTCATGACCCTTGAGAGAGGGCTTGGGTGGTCTTTGATGATGCAATCGATCATCTCTGAATACTAACATAACTTGGGAAGGTTAGGGTTTGACTTGATCAGTTGGTTTATCTCAGCTTTAATCATAATCGAAGTCTTTTGTTTGTTTTAGTAGTTTAGTTCTATTTTCTATCCCCCTTTTGATTTGCCTAACCCGACATGCTTTAGTTAGTTTTGGTACTTGAAAACCCAACTCCCTGTGGAGAACACCCCGAGTACTCAACAATGCACATTGCACTTGGGGTTTATAAATATTAAAACTTTTCCCTAACAAGTTTTTGACGCTCTTGCCGAGGATAAATTTTTGGCACCGCTACCAAGGAGTCAGCGTTTTCTAATATTGGAGCTTACTTGAGTATTCGAGACTAGGCTGCTATTTGGAAAAAAAAAAATTCAAAAAAAAGGCCTATTTTTCACTTTTCTCAGCATGACCATGAATTATTTTGGAGATATTATGATAGATTACATGCTTCTCTTGCTCATTGTAGTTATTGCTTGGATAAGTGGAAAATTTTGAGTATAGTCGATGAGGGTGGGAATTGTGAGACCCGTGCTCCTTTGGAGCATTGGAATTTTTCTGCTAAAAACATTGATGAAGCATGGGATTTGCTTGACTGGTTGGCTGGGGTTACTTATGAATTTGAGACTAGTTATGCTAATTCTTTCTTCGATTCCCCCTGTATCCCTAATTATGCTCTTCTTGTGTGTGAAATTTCTAATTGTTCAAGCTATGACAGTAATTCTTATCCTTGTGATATTTCTGCTGATGGTTTTGCTAGACTTTATAGCATGATTGAGACAATGAATGAGCAACAACTTAAGCTTACTAATTTTATGCGAGAGCATGACCTATCACGTGAGACTGACCCTAGGTTTCGTTCCCCTAAACCTGATGTCAACTTGTGTGATGATAGTGAGTCTTTTCCTACACTAGAGTCTGGACTAGAGAAAGTATTTGACCCTCCCTTGACCACTTTGCCCCCTATTGCTCGATCCTCACCTAACACCCTTAGGGACAACACTGCATATATCATGACCTTCCCTGACTCACCTTACCCTTTAACTCAGTCGACGGGGTTTGAGGTGGGTGAGATATTTAGTATTAATGTCGGTGTTGATGAGGATGATTCCTATTGTGGGTTAGACAATATAGCTATTAAGGAGCATGATCCTAATGAGACTCTTCTCGGGAGACCAAGTATGGATGTTGTGTTTACAGTTTTACCTAGTTTTGATCATGATGACCATATGTCCCCCAATCGCCTCGACATTTTTCATGTTTCTCCTTCAAGTTCACTACTTTCCTATTCCCTTGAGTATCACGATTAGCCACTTGTTGATTCTCATGTTGTGCTTGAGGGGAATAAGGTCGACTATTCTCAGACTCTATATACCTTTAGAGGGTATAACCCCTCCCTTAAACCTTACAATCTGTACCTAGAGTATTTACCTGGAAAACTTGTATTGATTATTACCTTTGACTATTCTACCAATTTTTCCAAGGCATTTAATAAGTTTAGGAAAGCACTCACTATCATTTTTGGATTCATGTTTTTGTGCTCTTACTTACATCCATCTCAGTTGCATGCTCAGGTGTTCGATAAGCTCCTGCGAGCTTTGACTGCATCCGAGTTTCAGGTTCGAGTCTTAAGAGACTAGGAGGAATGGCCAATGCTCCTCCGGCCTCCTAAAGCACCATCTTAGTGAGGCATAGTTTAGGTGCACACAGCACCTAACCTGGTATGATCATTCTAACCCTTCTCTTGTCTCCTTTTTTCTTTTCTTTCTTTTCTTTTTGCTTAGTTGTGGATATTAGGTTGTGTTTAGTTGTGGATATTATGATTGAGTTTTTGTTGGTGATCAACTTCGACGTGAAATTTGGGATGTTGTTCCGCCAACTGATGGTTAAGATCATCTTTGCTTTGTTTTCTTTTTTTGTGTTTTGTTTTGTGTGTCTGGTGTGTGTGATTTTGTCTTCTTTATTTTTGCGTGTTTTTGTGATGGTAGTGTCTCCCCAACTCCTAAGAAGGACATTGTGATATTTAAGTGTCGGGGTGGGAAGTCATATACCTTTTTGTAGATAGTGTCATGAAATTTTTGGGTTTTTGTATAGTTGTTTTACTGGCTTTCGGAAAGCTCCGTGCTATTCAATCAGCTTAAATCCCTTGTACTTTGACTATTAGCTTGTATATAAGTGGGATGTGCATGATAGATCTTCGTTCTCAGTGTGTCATTCTAGGCTCTAATTCTAACCCCAATTGTTTAATATTGATGTGTAATCCAATCCTTATTCATACCATCATCATTATCTTAGGATCCTAGTCTTCCATGATTGGCTCTCCCACTTGTCTTGTACATGGTTACTTTGGTTTGTTGTTTGCATTTCTAAAAAAACAAAAGAGAAAAAGAAAAAAAACAAAAATCTAGAATGACAAGTAGCCCTTTGAGGCATGCGCTACTGGGCGTCACCCTTTTAGGCAATACTGCTACTGAGAGTTGCGCTTTGAGGCAATACTGCTACTGGGAAAGCTTGCTTTCAGTGCTAATAAATCAATAATATAGTTTGTGTCAGTCAAGTGCGATTGAGTTTGATCACGGTAAGCCTAAGTCCTAGGATGATGATGCACTTGCACACAAGCACTTGGATGGATTCAAAATTTTGATGTGCAGTGGGGTGAAAAGTTATTGCTTTGATGTCATCCATGGGGATAGAGAGCCTTGATGTGTACATTATGTCTATATGTGGGTTGATATCTTTGTTACAAGGGTGATTTGGTCGCTTAGAACTGGTACAACTTTCTGTCTTATACATATTTGTGTCTTGTTTGTAAACCTAAAAAGATTTTTCTATTTTTCTTTCCCTTTTTATTTCTCTTTTTCATGAATTTGTGGGTATATCTTTTACAAATTCTCACGAGACCTCACTCATCTACTTAGGAAAACCAAGGGGTTTAAAGGGCTTGTTTCATATGATAAATGCAACCGTGATTCCTACGAAAGTGAGTTAGGTTCTTAGGTTAGTTTCTCATTTGTTTTGCTCATGGACGAGCAAAAGATAGATGTGGGGGTATTTGTTAGGCGATAATTTGTCGTATTTTACGTGCCTCTATTACCTAATTTTAGCTCGTATAATAATATAATCTTTAGGATTTTTACTTGTATTATTTGCTTTTGTAAGTAATAAACTTCAATCGAGCAAATCTTGTGAAAAGGACCGAAGACAGACAAGAAAAGCAAAAGACGGCAAGAAAGGACGATAGGGTGTTCGTGCCACCGTGTAGAAAAATTGGCACGGTGTGGCCATTCCATGTGGCACGGCCATGCCACCCTAGCACAGGGTGACCATGCCACCCCTCCTGTTCGCTCGCTTGGTCGATTTCCTATTTAAAGCCCTTTCGGGCGTTTTTGTTCGGGTATCTCCCCGGCCTCTCCTTCGGTGACTTCTTAGGAGTTCTTAGCTTAGGTTTAGCTAATAAAAACCCCTTTTATGGGGATTAGATTAGATTAGTTTAGTTTTGTGTATAATTTGTAGAAGACGGATCGATTTCAAGATTTAATGCTAAGTTCTTCTTTTCTCCCTCTCTTTAATTTCATGCTTTTGAGTTTGTTTGATAGTTCAATAGATTATTGTTTTGCTTTGATTTCAATGTCTGTTTGTGAATTAAAGCCTTGATTTTGGTTGTGATTTATTTTTGACATGGCCAATTGATTCTTATTTAGGCCTTCACCCACCTTGTATATGCTTGAATTTAGAGTTTTCTTTCATGTTCGCCAAGTGTTCGATGAAGTGCTTGAAAGATCTTTCGTCTGTGTTTTGGGCCAATCGACTTACATTGAAAAGTGAGGTGATTCTCTAGTGTGGGTAGACAGAATAGCTAGGATTCGGACATGAAAATAGTCTCGTTCGCGAGCTAGGTCAAGGGTTGTCAATCTTGTAGTTTAATTGAACTAATCACATTAAAATAGGAGGATAGAACAGTTAGACTAGCTCATGACCCTTGGGAGAGGGTTTGGGTGGTCTTTAATGATGCAACCGATCGTCTCTTAATACTAACATAACTTGCGAAGGTTGGCGTTTGACTTGATCAGTTGGTTTATCTCAAGTTTAATCAGAATCGAAGTCTTTTGTTTGTTTTAGCAGTTTAGTTCTATTTTCTATCCCCCTTTTGTTTTGCCTAGCTTGAGACGCTTTAGTTAGTTTTGGTACTTTGAAATCCAACTCTCTGCAGACGACACCCCGAGTACTCAACGATGCACCTTACACTTGGGGTTTATAAATATTAAAACTTTTCCCTGACATAGGTAAAGGCAAATTGAACAAGGCATACAACTAAACTAAGATAGTGAGGAAATTAAGCTTTATATTCGAAGGGTACATGAAAAAAAAAGTTACACAAACATAATTTAAACTCAATCAGTTTCAAATTTATACGAACACAACTCAAGCCACTATAGACGATGCTAAACCTAATTAAAAAGGCCAAGAGTCGACATAAACCTGATGGGTGAGCGGGAGCACGAGCTTTACGATTTCTACCCAAAGGACATGGAGATGGGAAAACTGAAGTACTCGAACCATAAGCTTTTCTTCCATGGCCTCTTGGCCCACTGATGGTGAAACGACGTTGAGGTGCAATGGACGGAGATGGAAATGGAAGAGCTGAGCATTGGTGGAGGCGACAATAATGGTGTTGTTGTTGTGCGTATCAGGTGAACAGATGGAGAGGGAGGTGAAGGCGCTGCTGTGGGATTCAGATCTAGGATTTTTTTTACTTTTCTCCTTTTGTGTGCTGTTGTATGTGACTAGTATGAAGCACTGCTACCCTTTTTTATTTCATTTCTCACAAACCAAGCCCCAAAATCACACCCACCTTACAAGTCAATCATAAAACATGCCCACTTAATTTTTCATGTCGTTGATCCATCGAGTCAACCCGGACCTGATCTATTCAGACCCAAATTTTTCTGGGTTTTTAGGTTCAGTTAATTTCTGGTTTCAGGTCGAAAAACTGTGTTCAAAACCCTAAAATTTCGACAGGGTTCAGGTCGGGTGAAAATCTACCAGGTCTAACCATTTGTTTGGTGATGATAACCAGTAGGCACCTTAGAACATGATATTTAGCGAACAAGCCATCTAAGATTCTTTTATAAGAATGTGGTCCCTAACCTCTAGTAATTGCATAGGCACTCCATATCTATGCAGAACAAGAGATTTAACATATTCAACCACAGCCTTAGCATTATCAACTATAGTAGCCACAGCTTCAATCGACTTAGATACATGATCAACAAGTGTAAGAGTGAAAGTAAAACCAAAAGAAGGAGGAAAAGGTCCCATGAAGTCAACAACCCATCCATCAAAATTTTCACAAACACATTACGTAGACACATTTAATTCCTTCTAGATAAATAGCCTATCTTCTGGCATTGTTCGTATCTTTTTGCAAAAATCATACGCATCTCTAAAAATAGTAGGCTAATAAAATCCACATTCAAGAACTTTGTATGCTATTCTTTTGGGCCAAAATGTCCCCCACTTTCAGAAGAGTGACCTAAACTTAAAATACAATGGAATTCATTGCCATCTATACACCACCATATGATATGATCTCAACAAAGTTTCCATAGATATGGCTCATCCCAAACGTAATTTTTACACTGGGCTCTTATCTTCTCCTTTTAGGCACTAGACAAGTCTTTAGGAAAAGTTTTGCCAAATATGTAATTAACTATATTGGCATACTAAGGAAATCTCTCTGTGACAGCATATAAAGTCTCGTCATGATAACAATCACTCAATGGATTACCACTCTCCCCATTTTCTAGCCTGCTTAGATGGTTAACTACTAAATTTTCAGTTTTTTGGTTGTCTCTAATTTCTAATTGAAATTCTTGTACTAGTAAGACCCATCTAATCTATCTAGGTTTTGAGTCATTCTTACTCCACGGATGTTTAACAGCATAATCATTAGTATAAATAGTAATTTTAACACCTAATATATAAGGACAAAAGTTTTCTAGAGCAAAAACAACTTCTTTTATATAGTAGTGTAGTGTCACTTTGCTAGGTTTATAGTTCTGGAAGTATAATAGATCACATAAGGTACCTACTCTACTCTTTAACCTAAGACTGTTGTTACTGCGTCATCACTAGCATCAAGCATTAGTTCGAAAGATAAGGCCCAATTAAGGCGTTGTACTATTGGAGTGGAAGTTAATTTCAATTTCAATTGGTCAAAGGTCTCCTACAGTCCCCAATGAAATCAAATATAGCATCTTTTACAAGTAAAGCACATAAAGGAGAGGCAATTCTAGAAAAATCCTTGACAAATTTTTTATAAACCCAACATGACCTAGTAATACCCTATGCTCCACCATGAAAAGACACTTTTCAAAGTTGAACAATAAATCAGTCTCAACGCAATGGTTAAGCACCAAGTAAGATGATGCAAGCACTCATCAAATGAATCAATAAAATCATCAATGAAAACATCCACAATTTTGGTGATAAAATCAAGAAAAAATATTTTTCACCACGCATGTCTAAAATGTAACAAGAGCATTATACAAACCAAACAACATCCTTCTAAAAGAATAGGTGTCAAGAGGACAGGTAAAAGTTGTCTTTTCTTAATCCTCATAAGCTATAGGGACCTGAATATCCATCAAGAAAGCAATAGTGTGACCCCCATCTAATCTCTCTAGCATTTGATCCATGAAGGGTAAGGAAAAAAATGCTATTTCTCTCCAGCCACTTTGGACTCTAACAATTACTAACTCACTTCCTTGTTCTTAACAACTGTTCCCCCCCCCCTTTTTAGGATCCACATGAATAGGGCCAACCTACTCAAAATCAGTTATGCGGCATATCACTCCGGCATCCAATCACTTAAGAATTTCATTTTGAACTACCTCCATAAAAGGTGGGATTCAGTCTTTGGTGAGGGTCTCTTTTAGGCATAACATGCAATCCTAATGCAATCTAAGTCCTTTAAGGTCTACTATAAGTCGACCCTGATGCTTTAATATATTCTCTAAGCACCATAGTGAGTTTATCAATTTGTTCAAGTGTCAGTGCTTAGAGGTTATAATAGGTAAGGTCTCATGATTTCCTAGAACATCATGCTCAAGATTCTCAAGCAATGGTTTTGATTCTAGTTTAGGGGGTGAGACGCAAGAGGGTGGCAAATTTGTGTGACTTTTAGGCAATTCTAGCTTCTTAGATCTGTCAATAACATGTAGTTCCCACAAAAACTCTATGGCGTCAACTATTGTGTCATAATTCATGCATGTTTTTTATAATTATTTAGCTTATGTTATGTATATTATTTTGTCTAATTCTGGTTTTTTTTTTAATTTTCAAGTTAAAGAATTAATAAAGTAAAGAGGAGACAAAAAGACCATGAAATGTGGGTTTTATTTATTGAAGGATCGTACAAGTAATATTTATCAAGTCGGTTCAAAAATAATAATTTATGAAAAATATTTATTTTCATAATGATTTATTTGTAATAGGATAACAAGATTACTGCTCCTAATTGAAGAGGAATTGGAAGACCTAGAAGAGAAGAAATCCCATAAGAAAAAATCCTAGGAGAATTATATGATAAACAAATCATGATCTTATAATCATCTCCTTATCTTGTAAGTCTCCTAGTCATCTCTTCACACGCATCATTCAGCGAAACAGTACCCCCCCCCCCCCCCCCCTCCTCCACCATCATTGTCATCTTGTATCTTCATCCATCATGAACAATACACCATTAGCATTAAGATCATTAGCACACCAATGTCATAATCATTATTCCGACATTATTCTCATAATATACTTATTCTCATTAGTTTTCATTATTATTAAATATGAATTATTTAGTTAATTTATGTGATTTAATTTTTAATATGAGTTAGTAGATTTTTGGTCCTTAGCATAATCTATTTGAAACCATGCTAAATTAATTATTTTGAAATACATTTCGTGATTTATTGTCTGATTGATTTTTATTCCACTATTCTATAATGGTTTGTGTCAATTATTTATGATATTTATGTTAGATTAATTACAATGCATGCTAATTAGTTCAATATGAATTCATATAATAGTTTAAAGACTTTAAATGCGTAAAAGTTTTAGATTCACCATGGATGGCTCAAACCCATCTCTTTTATTTAGAAAATCATTATAGATCTTTGTTAAATCAATTTGCTGGTAAATTAGTTACAAGATGTCAGATAATGTTTTTCTAATGATCAACACTCCAGTTTGATTAAATTCTTGCGCTAAGGCTAGGGTTATCAAAACTTAGTGGGGGCTATATTAGGGCTAAACTAAGTAAACTATAATCTAAGGAAAAACGGAGAAGGTCTGCAGGTGGGTATCTTCTGCGGTCTAACTCAGGGATAAGTCAATTTGTATGTGATGGTAAATATTAATTTTCATGGTAGATTTAGCTTATGCTAAGTGCTTTCTCAAATTTGGTGTCTTTGATAATTATTTAGTTGCTTTTTGGTGGATTCATTTAGTTTGTTAATTTTTATTTTGAAATGTATAGACTTTAATATTTAATTTCATTCCACCCCCCAAAGAGTAGTCTTTTGGCGTGTCTTAGTAATTTTGGATTAGTTAAATTTCGATTGTCAATATGGTTTAATTTTCAAATAAATGTTTTGTTCTATTTTTTGCCATTATTTACTAATTTGTTAGAAACTAGGTTAAAAATATTTTCTTTTGTGTTTTTATGTATTTTATCTATTTAGGGTTTGGATAGAGCCCTAATGTTTGCTACTTAAGTTCAGAATTTTTGGAAATTATTTGATCATTTTTTAGAATTATTTCATGAATTGGATACGTGTAGGCTTTTACTTAAATAAATCTAAAAATTAAGTTTTTAATTTCTTTTTAAGTGTTTATGGTTTGATTAAGTCTGAAAATTAGGTTTAACAATATGGCTAACTTTATTATTTAATTTCATGTTTGTTTAAGTGCATTTTATTAGTTATTTAATTTCATATTTTATTTTATGTCTGTCTTTTCTGCAGTTATTTTGTGTTCTATATTTTGAAAGTAATTAGATATATTTATTGGAATATGTGTTTAAGTATTTTTATATTATTAATTTAGGTGATTTTCTGTGAATTTTGACATAAATTTTCTGCTTGATATTTTCTACTTTAAATTTTAGTTTAATATTGGGTGGTTATTTCTGTTTTTATTTTTCTAGGATAATTGGGTTGAGTATTGACGTTTTTATTTCCAGAATTAGGATGAGAATATTTCGAGTATTAATGAATAAATTTCTAGATTTTTATTTTTTAATTTGATTTATTTTAGTAACTAAAAGTAGAAGTAGAAAAATATTAAAGTAGTGAATTTAATTAGATTTAAACTAGCTTATTATTATATCTTTCCTCATGGGATTGATCCCTACTTCTCTGTGTAATATTCTTATTTAGAAGTCATTGTAGTGGTTTAATTTGTACTTGTACGACAAGCTTTACAAATTTTGGTGTTAGTGCTTGGGAAAGAAAATAAAATCATCAATTTTATATATTTAATTTTGCTGCTTTTATTGTTTTATTTTAACTCTTGTATTGCATTTTTGTAGGTTGCTTTAGTTTATAAGATTAAGGCCTAGTTGCATAATCGAAGAGAAAAAGGAGCATATGTTTGAGCACACATTTGGGGAATCTGAAAGCAAAGTGAGTCATTCTGAATCTATAAGCTCTACGTCGATGAGTTCTAAAGATATCAAAGTTGAGATGACTACTTCACGTGAACATGTTGCATGTAACTTATCATGCATTAGATCGACCACTTAAATTGAACCATGGATTTTTAAATCTGTTACCTAAATTTCATGGACTACCTGGTGAGGATCCATAATCATATTAATGAGTTCACTATTACATGCTTGACCATTCAACCTAAGGACATCACCTAGGACCACATTAGATTGAGAGCCTTTCCTTTTTCACTATAGGATAAGGCTAAAGATTGGGTATATTACTTCTCCCCTACAACATTCTCTACGTTAACTCAAGTTCCTAAAGCATTTTTTAGAAAAAAAAAAATTCCAGCATCTAGAATTCAATATATTAGACAAGAAATATGTGGCATTAAGTAAATGACTGGGGAAACTTTTTACGAGTATTGGGAACATTATAATAAATTAGGTAATACTTGTTCCCAACATCAAATTACTGAACAATTCCTGATTAAATATTTTTAAGAAATATGGTAGATACTGCTAGTTTAGGGGGGCTTTAGTTAATAAGACTCCAGCTCAAGGTAGAGAATTGTTTAATATTATGGTCCAAAGCACTCAACCATTCAGAACTAGGGAATCTCAATTTTAAGAAGGTCAATGAGCTTACTTCTGTTCAACTGTAGAGACCTAATTATCCCATATCACCGCTATGCTGAACAAACCCATCAGTGGAGGAGTTCAGAAAGCATTAGTGTGTGCTATTTGCTATTTAGAGGGACATCTTATAGATGTATGCCCTACCTTTAAAGGGGGGATGTTAATGCTATGTTTTCTAACCAAGGTCAAAGGAAGTATGATCCATACTCTAACAATTATGAAAGATAGAGAGATCGCCTTAACTTTAGCGATTAACTTCCCAAGTTTGACTAATCACCCGATCAACCATCTACTCAAGATAGAACAAATTTTCTTTTAGAGCTAGTCATAAAAAAGATGGATGAACAAACAATGGAGAGTGACACTAGGTTTTAAATCATAGAAATGACTCTTAAACAGGTGCAAAATGCTATTGATACCATAATTAGCAATCTACATGCCCTAATACAACATAGGTTGCCATCTCAAGCTTTCCAAAACCCAAAGAAAAATGTGAGTACGATGACACTTAGGAGTAGGAAAAATTAGAAGGAACCTAGAAAAAGTAGAAGGAACCTACGAAGAGTAGCGAGGAAGAGCAAGAAATAGAGGTCAACGAACCTGAACCTAGTAAGAACTAAGATCCCACCTCTAATGCCAAAGAGATAGGTGAAAATAAGAAGGAATCTTACAAGCTATTATCACCTTTTCCTAGTAGACTGGGTGGGACAACTTCCATGGTAGATGAGGCAGACCAAGAGATCATGGAAATATTTAGGAAGGTAGAGATCAACATCCTTCTACTGGATGCCATTAAGTAGGTGCCTCGTTGTGCTAATTTCCTTAAAGAGCTTCATACTGCAAAGCCTAACTTGAAAGGGAACGAACAGGTAAGTTTACGAAAAAAAAGTGTCTTCTATACTCCAAAAGAAGCTTCCCCCTAAATGTAAGGACCTTGTCGTATTCTCAATTCCTTGTAAAATTGGAAATATTTGCTTTGATAGAGCCATGCTTAATTTAGAAGCTTCTATTAATGCAATGCATAGGTCTGTTTATGATAAACTGAATTTAGGGGAGTTAAAGGAAACTAGCCTAATCATTCAAGTGGTTCATAGCAGGAGTGCATACACATAAGGAGTCTTAGACAATGTCTTAGTCCAAGTCCATGAACTCATTTTTCCTGCTAATTTTTATGCATTAGACAAGGTTGATGCATGCCATCACATTTTGATATTGCTTGGCAGACCATTTCTTAAAACATTTAAGGCAAAATAGATGTTCATGGGGGAACATTAACTATGAAATTTGATGGTGAAGTTATTAAGTTCAATATTTTTGATACCATGATATCTACTACTGATGTGAACTATCTTTGTGCACTTGATGTGATCAATGAATTGTCTCGAGATGCCTATGAATTGCCTCATGAAGATGAACTACAAACCATGCTTACTTAGGGTTTGATATCAATTTGTGTTTCAAAGCATTCCTTACCATGTTGATAATGTTGTAGTAGACAACATATAGTGTTTGTTGGAGTTGCTTGTATTGACAAACCTAAGAAGCCAGAATTGCTTGAAAGTCACACAAAGTTGCTACCCTCTCACATCTCACCCCCTAAACTGAAACTAAAACCATTGCCTACGAATATTAATTATGCTTATCGAAGGGACGATGAGACCTTATGTGTTATAATCTCTAAAGCACTTACACTTAAACAAGAGGATAAATTTATTAGGGTGCTTAGAGAACATAGTGAAGCATTAGGGTGGACTTCAGCAGACCTTGAAGGGCTTAGCCCTACTTTATATTCACATAAAATCACATTAGAAAGACCCTCAGCAAACATTAAATCCACCAATGATTGAGGTAGTTCCAAAAGAAATTCTTAAGTGGTTAGATGCTAGAGTGATATACCCCATAGCTAATTGTGAGTTGGTTAGTCCTATTCATGTGGTTCCTAAAAAGGTGTGGGAACAGTAGCTGGGGCAACTAATGTGAATTAGTTCCTACTAGAGTCCAAAGTGGCTAGAGAGTGCACATAGACTACAGAAAGCTTAACAAAGTCACAAAGAAAGCCCATTTTCCCTTGCCATTCATAGATCCACTGTTAAAGAGATTAGCTGGGAGGTCACACTCTTGTTTTCTAGATGGATATTCAAGTTATATTCAAGTCCCAATAGCTCCTGATGGTTCGGAAAAGACCACTTCCATTTATCCTTTTGCACATGTGCCTTTAAAAGGATGTCGTTTGGTTTGTTTAATGATCTTGCTACATTTTAGAGATACATGATGGGCATTTTTTCTGATTTTAGCACCAAAATTATGGATGGTTTTACTATGCATGGTGAATCATTTGATGAATGCTTACATCATCTCACTTGAGTGCTTAAGTGTTGCATTAAGACTAGTTTGGTGCTTAATTTGAAGGTGTCATTTGATGGGGTTGCATGGGGTTGTACTAGGTCATGTAGTGTCATATAAGAGATTAGAGGCTAACAAGGGTAACCTAGACATCATTCAATCTTTTTCCTATCCAAAATGTTTAAAGGAGGTCAGGTGACTCTTAGGCAATGTTTGGCTTCATAGAAGATTCATCAAATATTTTTCGGAGAATGCCTCCCCTTTATGTACAAGTCCCTTACTGGGCCTTACCTTTCGAACTAATGTGTGATGCTAGTGATAAGGTAGCAGGGGAAATCTAAGGTCAAAGAGTAGGGAAGTTACCTCATGTGATCTATTACGCTTGAAGAACTTTAGATGTAGCACAATGTAACTGGACTACTACAGCAAAGGAAATTTATGCTTTTGTTTTGCTGTTAAAAAGCTTTGTCCTTATCTGCTAGGTGTTAAAGTTACTGTTTATAATAATCATGCTACTATTAAACATATACTGAATAGGAATGACTTCAAACCCAGATTGATTAGATGGGTCGTACTACTACAAGAATTTCAGTTAGAAATTATAGACAAGCCAGAAGCTGAAAATTTAGTAAGTGGCTATCTTAGGAGTACTTTATATGTTGTCGTTGATAGGTTTCCTCCATATGTTGACATTGTTAATTATATAGTTACCAAAACCTTTTCTAAAGACTTGTCTATAACCTAAAAGAAGAAGATAAGAGCCCTGTGTAAATATTATGTTTAGGATGAGCCATATCTACGGAAGAGTTTTGGACATTAGATCATACGACGGTGTATAAATGGCAATAAATTCCATTCTCTTTTAACTTTCTGTTACTCATATGAAAATGGGGGAAATTTTGGACACAAAGGAGAAGCACACAAAGTTCTTGAATGTAAATTTTGTTGGCCTAGTATTTTTAGAGATGTATATGATTTTGCAAAGGATTTGAAGCATGCTAGAATACAGGTAATTTATCTGGAAGTAATCAAATGCCTTTGCATATGCATAATGTGTATGTTTGTGAGATTTGCGAGATACGGGTGTTGATTTCATGGGCCGTTTTCTCTCATCTTTTGGTTTTACTTATATTTTTATGCTTGTTGATTATGTATCTAAGTGGATTTAAGTTGTGGCTACTAAAACGGATGATAGTAAAACTATTGTGAAGCATGCTAAATCTCTTATTTTGTATAAACATGGAGTGCCTAAAGTAATCATTAGTGATAGGGGAGCACATTTTTGTAATAAAACCTCAGGTGCCTTGTTAGCCAAATATCATGTAACTCGTATGGTGTCTACTGGTTATCATCCTCAAATGAATGGCCAGGATGAAATTTCTAACTAAGACATCAAGGGCACATTAGAAAAGGTCGTTAGGCCAAATAAGAAAAAATGGAGTCCTAGGTTGGATGAAGCTCTCTGAGACTATAGATTTGCATACAAGACACCTATAAGTTTGTCACCTTATAGGTTAGTTTTTGGTGAGGAATGTCATCTCCCTATAGAGTTAGAGCATAAATCATATTGGGCTATGAAGCACTGTAATTTTGATCATGACTTAGAAGGAAGAGAGCGTAAGTTGCAATTATAGGAATTGGAAGAGATTCATCTAGAAGCACGTTCAGCCTGAAATTACATCATTTCATGCTCTTTTATTATCCAGTATTTGCACACAAATAAATGATCAAATTCGAATTTTATTATATTTTTGTTTCTTTCATAGGAATTGTGAAAATTTTAATAAAATGGATAAGGATTTCGTCAAAAGAGTTAGAATAGGAGCCTTTTGGATCAACTGAGGAAGAAAGGGAATGAAATGAAGAAAATCGCACAAAACACCTCCGGTGCAACTGCTGGTATGCAACCTAGTGCGAGGCCCACTTCCTGGCTTGCTCACTGAGTCCCTTCCCCTCTGCTCATGTGACACGTGCGTGATGCGCTTCTCTCGAATCGTGGGCCTGGTTCTTCAGCCCAGCATGTACCTGTACCGCCTTTCCTTTCCATACAAGCCTGCTCTCTACGTGATCCCGTGGCCCACTAACATATTATTGCTAGACCCAGCTCTCCTCTCTCTCTAGCCAAGCCTGTGCATGTAAACTGTGGCCCAGAAGCGACCCCCTCCCGCTCCTGCGTTATTGTGATGCACAATGCACGTGATTGTGCAACCACGCCCCCCTTTATCTTCTTTCATCGTTTTCTCTGGCTTCCTTCGACCCAAAAACGCAGACGAGCCCCCCTTGGTTCGTTTCATCTTCCTCTTCTGCCATCCAAAAACAAAATTGTGCCTAGTTTCTTCTTTCTCTCTCATCCTTCACTCTCCTTATTTAAGCTCGTTAATTCACTTTCACCATCCATTCTGTCATTCAAAGCAACCAGTGAAGTCAATTTATTAGAAGAACAGTTTCAAGTTCTTCATTGGAGATTAATTGAACCAATTAAGGGGAGAGGACGACATTTTTTTTCCAAGATATAGCTTAAGTAAAGCTGAAGGCAGGGATAGGAGAGTAGAGTAGCAGATAAAAGAGAGTAGTCTTAGGCTTTTATTATAGATTTTCTACTTCTTATTTGTTCTTTTTGGCTTTTCGAATTTGCATTCTTCACTCCACCAAATTATATAATTGACTACAATCGAATTTAATTCAATCTTCAGTTTCTAGGTTCAATCTATTCTCAATTTGGCACGAATTTGTGCAAATTTGTGCTCAATTTGGTTTCTGGATTCAAGATTCATGCTCAACTTCCCTCTTCTATTTTAGTTTATGAATGACTTATTCTGGTTATTTTTGTTGCTTGTAATTCATCTTTTAGTCATTGCTCAGAATCAATTAAGAGGTTCTCCTGAATGTGCTGGTTATGGTTGTCAATCTTTAGATGCTTTAAAATAAAACAACTGCTTAGAATTCATGTTGCTAATGTATTCACTTGCAAAGGTTAGAATAGAAGAGTAGTTAGTGAATAAAAACAATCAAGTCAATTTGTATTTTTGTACTGAGTTTAGCTTCTATGTGTGTTTTAGTTCAATGATATATTACTTGCAAAATAACCCAAATTAGTTGAGTAGCAATTTAATTTCACAGTCAATCACTAAGGATCGGCTCCTAAGTATTACAATGATAAATCATACACTTGCGGTTTAAAACTGTGTTGTAAAAAATCCCAAGTATTTGCCAACAAGTTTTTGGCGCCATTGACAGGGAAGAATTTGTTAAACTATGTTGCGTTGAGTTGTAGTTTAATTGATTGAGTCAGTTTCGTTTCATTTGGTACTTTTTGATTTTTGATTTTGCTTGAGTGTTTGTTTAGTTTTAGTTGCTTTAGTTTAGTTTAGATTTCTTTTGTTTTTCATTATCGGTTAGAGTTTGCATTTTGATTTTTATTTTGTTCAACTTGATTTTGCTTTTATGACTAATTACTAGTGAACAAAAAAATAGAACTGGTAGTTTGGGAGTGAACAGTGCAGAGACAGAACTGGAATTGATAAAAGCATCATTAGTCTAGTTTGTTTTTTAGATTTTCAGATCTGTTTGGATTTTTCAGGTTCTAGTGCTGATTTTGCTGTTCTGGTATTTTTTTAGCAGTCTCCTAGGGATTTTTAGAGTCTATGGAAAATTTTACGACATTTTTAGGCATTTATGAAATTTTTAGTAATTTTCAAAAATAAATTTTTGTTCTGTGTATTTACACTATTCTAGAACGGTAAAAATTTGAAAAGAAAATATATTCATATGTTTAGTGATTGTGCTGAATTTTTTGTGCATAGTGTTCTAATTTTGGAGTTTGATTTTCTGTTTTAATTTTATTTTTAGGTTTTGGTTTACTTTCTGTTTTCTTTTAGTTTATTTTGCGTTTTGTGTTTTTTGTTTTATTTTACGATAGTTTACTTTCTATTTTTGTTTTGTGTACTAAAAGATGAAAGAAAAAAAAAATCCAAAAACTCAAAAACAAAAAGAAAAAACCAAAGAAAAGAAAAAAACATAAAAGAAAAATACCAAGAATACTCTTACAAGGGTGTGGGCCATGCACGACTGGTTGGATTAGAGACCCTGAGATTAAAAGACTTATTAGAAGTGAACCCAACCCTAAATTGCAACCCAAACCTAAACCCAAGCCTCAACTTGCACCTAAAGAAATGGCTTAAGTGAGACCTTTGAGCGATATTTTCTATTATTCTACGACAACTTTGTCATCACGTTTTAATCTACCTGGCCTAGGACCTAATGTGACCTTCGAGTTGAGACCTAATTACACTCAAATGCTCCCTAAATTCAGTTGTTTAGAGAATGCATATTGGTTTTTGAGGGAATTTGAAGAAGTGTGTTCGATGATGCATTTCTCTAATATTTTTGTTGATGTTACGCAAATGAAATGATTCCTTTTGCTTTGAAAGATTATGCTAAACGATTACTGTATGGGTTAGCTACTAGTTCTATTTCTTCTTGGGATGACTTTGTTAAGTTATTCTTAAGAAAATATTTTCATAATGCCAAGACCTATTAAGCTAAGGAATGAAATTAATTAGTTTGTTCAACCAGAAAGGGAATCATTTTGAAATACTTGGATAGATTTCAGAATTTGTTGGTCCAATGCCCCTATCATGGCCTATACCAAGCCGTTTTTTTCAAATTGCTTATGAAGCACTTGACCAACAAACTAGAACCATGTTAGAGTCCATATTTTAAGGTAGCTTTCTTTCTAAGAGCGCCACTACTGCTTGGGAATTTCTAGAGAACTCGACTTAAAAGACTATGCAATGGGAAACCACTAAATATAACAGTCTAAGTTCTAGGTTTGCAACGGGTGGAATGCATTATGTTTTTGATGTGAGTCATCTCGAGTCAGAGATTGTAGTTTTAGAGAACATTTTAATGGGGTTAACTTTTCAGACCCCCCAGATTTCTCAAACTTCGATGGTGTCATGTTCTCACTGTCAGGCCTTAGATCATTTATTTAGTACATGTCCTTATTTTGCTCACCGATTATCAATTGGACTGGAGCAAGTGAGTATGGCCTACCAGAGACCTATGAATGACCCATTCTCCCTTTATTATAATCCAGGGTGGAGAAATCACCCTAACATTTCTTAGAGTAGTGGACCAAATATTGAAGTCCCTAACTCTCAGCCTGCAGTGTTTCCTGGGAGCAACTCCTAGCCCATCTCCCATTCTTTGAACTCTTTTTAGGGACCGGCTTTCCACGGTGTAGCTCCACTTCCTATTGCTCAGGTTCATCCTCATCTCAGTTATACTGACATTGACAAGATTGAGAGGAGAATCAATAATAATGTCAAGAGGATGATTAATGCTAACATGTAAAAAATGACAAGAATAATGACTAAACAGCTTTTCCAATTAGCATAATCCACTAAAAAGCTACGTACTTTTTCTAGTCAGCCAGAGATGACCCTAAGGGTCATACCTTTTCTTCTTCTGGAATTAACCCTAGTGAGCTTGTAAGGAAAGTGAATGCAGTCATATCTCCAAGATCAGGTTGAGAGAATGATAATCAAGTGGGATACTCGAATGAACCCTGCAAGTACCCTCACAATTTCTTTCAAAATTCTCCATCTTTTTCTCTAGAAATTGGTCCATCCAGTAAGTCAGGGGATATTACTGATGATGTCCCTAGTGAATCCTATAATCCTTTGCCTTTTGACTTACCTTCTGATAAAGAGGAGCCTAAGGAGAAAGCTTCTATTGATTCAGTGGATCCTTCATCTCCTGAGGATTCCCCTTTGCCTTCTTCTATAGAGAGAGATCATAAGCCTTTACCTCTTTTCCTTCATAGGCTGAAAAGAAACACAAAACCCATATTGAAAAGATGAGAGAGAGTTTCTCTAAAGTCAAAATTAACATTCCTGTGCTTGATGCTATTCAGCAGATGCCTCCGTATGCTAGATTTTTTTAAGAATCTCTATACCAACAAGAGAGCCACTGGTGTTCCTAAGAAGGCTTTCTTAGCCTCTATGACTAGTTCTATTATTTCTCATGAGATCCTAGTAATGTAAAGGACCATGTTTGCGTTACTATTTCTATAGTCGTACAGGACCAGTTTATTCACAAAGCTTTGCTTGATTTATAGGCCAATGTCAATTTGATATCGTTCACTGAGTACAAGAGGCTAGGGTTAGGTGAGCTAAAACTTGCCAAAATGATAATCTAACTAGGTGATAGATCAACCAGGTTGCCTAGGGGTGTAGTTCAGGATGTGCTGATTAGAGTGGGTGAATTTATTTATCATCTAGACTTTGTTGTGCTTGAAATGCAGAAAGTTGCTACTATTGCTAGTCAAGTCCCTGTTATTCCTAGACGTCTCTTCTTGGCCGCTACAAATGCCCTAAGTAATTGTTGAAATGGCATGATGAGACTATCTTGTGGTAACATGACCTTGGAATTGAATATCTTTAATCTACAAAAATAGTCTTCTGGTTTTGATGATATGTAGTTTTCTACTCTTAACTGGGAAGAGGATTCTATGACTAATGATGAGTTTGATGACAAGTTTACTGCTAAGTATGAGTCTTTCCTTATTGATAATGAGCCTAAACATGATGTGTTCAAATTTGATGATTTGTGCTTTGCTGTTGATTGTCTAATTGTTTCTGCTTCCGCGTCTAAATCTGATTCCCCTCCCATTTCTCTTGAATTGAAACCTCTTCCTGACTATCTCAAGTACTCATTTCTAAGACACGTTGAATATTTTGCTATGATTATTGCTTTTGACTTAGATCGACACCAATAGAACAAATTGATTTTCTTACTTAAAGAGAACAAGGAACACATAGTTTAGACCTCAGGGGATAGCAAGGATATTAGTCCCTCGATTATGCAGTATAGAATCTATTTGGAGAATAATGCTAAGCCCTACCGACATTGTCAAAGGCATTTGAACCTGACCTTATAGGAAGTAGTTAGGAAGGAAATGCTTAAGTGGTTAGACAATGGGATTATCTATCCTATTTCTGATATTGATTTGGTTAGCCTTGTTCAAGTTATTCCTAACAAGACTAGTATTACCATGACTATGACTGACAAAAATGAGCAAGTTCCCACTCAAGTCTAATCTGGGTGGCATATTTGTATTGACCATAGGAAATTAAATGCGATCACTAAAAAAGATCATTTATCCCTTTCTTTCCTTGATCAGATGCTAGAGAGATTGGTTGGACATGCAGTCTATTATTTCTTAGCTGGATATTTTGGTTATACCATATCTCTATTGCTTCTAAGAATTAGGAGAAGGCTACTTTCACCTGTCCGTTTGGAACATATGCTTGTAAGAGAATGGCTTATGGACTCGGTAATGCCTTTGCTACCTTTTAGATGGGCATCATTTTTATTTTCTCAGATCTAGTTGAGCAATGCATGAAAATTTTCATGCATGACTATTCTGTGTTTGGTTGTTCCTTTGATGATTATTTGCCTAATCTGAGAAAAGTGTTGCAAAGGTATAGGGAGAAAAATCTAACTTTGAACTGGGAGAAATGACATTTCATGGTGACAAGGGAATAATCTTAGGCCATATTACTTCTAGAGATGGAATTGAAGTTCGTAATGCTAAAACTGATTTGACTGTTAATCTTTCCCCCCTCACTTATGTGGAAGATATGAGATGTTTTCTTGGACATGTTGGCTTCTATCATCGTTTGATTAAGGACTTTAGCAAGAGAGCTAAGCCTTTTGGTTAAGGATGTGCCATTTCACCTCTCTAAGGTATGTCGTGAGGCATTTACTAGGCTTAAAGAAGCCTTACCTCTGCTCCCATCCTTCATCATCCCATCTAGGAAGAGCCCTTTGAATCAACATGTCATACATCTGACTATGTTGTTAGGGTTGTTTTAGGGAAACATGATGATAAGAAGCCCCATGACATTTATTATGCTAGTCACACTTTGAATGAAGCCCAACTGAATTATGCTGTCATTAAGAAAGAATTTTTGGTTGTGATCTTTATTTTGAAAATCTTACACCTTACCTAATTGGGTCTCATATGATTGTTTACATTGACTACTCTGCTCGTAAGCACATTCTTTCTAAGAAGGATGCTAAGCATAGACTTGTGAGGTGGATCTTACTTTGGCAAGAATTCGATTATGAGATTAGGATAAGAACGTTTTTTAGAACCTTGTTACTGACTACTTATCTTCTGTTATCTGTGGTAGAGGGCATGACTCAAGTATTTTTGAATGTTTTCCTGATGAGCAATTTTATACACTCTGCCCTGACCCTTGGTATGCTGACATTGTGAACTACCTTGTGTCTGGTAGGATTCCTGAGGATTGGACTAAGAATGATAGAGATAGGTTCTTATACCTTGTGAAATTCTTTATTTGGGATGACCCTTAATTATTTAAGTATTATTTTGACCAAGTCTTTAGAAGGTGTATGTCCGACCATGAGGTTAGGAGTGTCATCTTCTGTCATGACCAATCATGTGGGGGCATTTCAGTGGGAGAAAGACAGTAGCCAAAGTTATTCAATGTGGTTTCTATTGGCCTACCTTGTGTAAGGATGCTCTTGAGTACTGTAAGAGTTGCCACAAGTTCCAACAGTTGTACAGGATTAGCAGAAGAGGTATGATACCACTTAATCCCATCATTGTGCTGGAGATTTTTAACATTTGATGCATGGCCTTCATAGGACCATTTTCATCTTCTTTTAGGAATGAGTACATTTTATTAGCTATGAACTATGTTTCTAAGTAAGTGAAGGTCATCCCCACTACGACCAATGATGCTAAGGTGGATATAAAGTTCCTTGGGGAGAAAATATTTGCTAGATTTGGCATGCCGTAAGCAATCATTAGTGATTAGGGTACTCACTTTACTAATAGGTCATTTGATGCCTCATTGAGGGGGTACTCTATAGTCTATAGACTTGCTACCCACTATTATCCACATACCAGTGACCAGGTTGAAATGTCCAATGTAGATTAAGCAGATTTTTGAGAAGATGGTGAGTCGAAATAGAAAAGATTAGGCCAAGAAACTTGGAGATGCTCTATAGGCTTATATGATGGCTTTCAAGACTCCCTTAGGTATGTCATCATATAGGGTTGCTTATGGTAAGCCTTGTCATCTTGCTGTTGAGATTGAGCATAGAGCTTGGTAGGCCATCTAGATGTTGAATTATAACTTGAGTCAGGCTAGTAAAGAGAGAAGACTGCAACTGAGTGAGCTAAAAGAGATAAGAGCTGAGGCATATGAAAGTGCTCGATCTTACAAAAAGAGTACTAAGTTATTTCATGATAAACATATTCTCAGGAAAGAGTTCGCCCCAGGAATGAAAACACTCTTATATGAGTCTGAGCTCCACCTTTTTTTAGGGAATTAAGGTCCTGATGGATGGGTCCCTATGTTGTATCCCATGTTTGTCCGTATGGTGCGGTCGAAATACAAGATCCTGACAACGGTGCCAAGTTTAAGGTGAATGGCCAAAGGTTGAAACAGTTTCTAGAGCTGCCGAGCACACAAGATGTGGAGTGTTTTATAGTCCAGAAGCCGAGCCTTGATGAATGATGTGCTACTAAGTAGTTTAGGTGTATCTAAAACCGGGCTGGTTTGCTTGAAATTTGTTTCCTTTTTTTCTCTTTTTCTTATTTTTCTTTTTGTATAGTTGGGTGCTTTTTCTTTTATTTCTATTTTGTGTATATGCTTGTATGTTTGAGTTTTAGAGTCTTGCCCTTTTTCTTTTTGGGTCTTATTTTTCTTTTTATATATCTGGTTTTTTTTAGTTTGTGTTTTCTAGTTTATGTTTTCTTTCACTTTCAGTGAGGACATTGTCTAATTTAGGTTTAGGAATGAGGAAACTTTGTTTCAAAAAGAAATTTAAAAAAAGAAGAAAAACAAAAGATGAAAAAATGAAAATTTTGAAAAAAATCAAAAAAGATTTTTGTTTTGTTTTCGGAGAATAAGTGTGCTATTCTGATTAACTATGTTCTTTTGTATATGAGTTCTTATGTAGCGTATAGAAATGGTGTGCATTGATAGAAGCTAGTCCAAAGTATGATATTCATGTACAGTCCTAACCTCTGACTTTTTTCGAAAGCAAGCTTGACTTTGGCAGATAACCGTGAGATTTGAGCCTTATAGACTAATTCATTATTTATAGTTTTATATCTTCCTTGTGTGTCTCTTCCATTATTACATCTCTAGAAGTTGCTTTGATTCTCTTCAAATTCACATTTAGCGTGTGCATCATGATAATATGATACAGGCATTCAGTTGTTTCGTGAACCAAATAAACCAAATTGCCACCCTGATTTTAATGTTTTACCCTTTGGTAGCCCTTTGAGCCTCGACTATTTTGTTGTAAACCCTTCATTTTAGCCTTGGCCTAGACACATTTTCTATACCTAAGCCAAGACTAGTGGAGCACCACTTCAATATTTGGTAGGTAGCATTTAGGTATTTTATGTAATTAGTTGTTGATGTTGGTTATATGAGGGGGCCTATTATTTTGACCATTTGGAAGATGAGTTGTGCTATTTTCTTACATGCCATTCATTCGTTTTCTTAATGAAAAAAAGAGAAGAAGCAAGGAAAAAAATGAACAAAATGAGAAAAATTTGTAAAAAGTCTCAGAAATTGAAAAAGTTTGCAAATAAGAGAGTGTTTGGCATAGATGCATTATCATCATATATATTCATTTCCAATTGTTACTATTGTGGGGTGTGTTCTTATTTTGTTGTGGGAGAAGGTGTGGTTATTATAGTTTTTGGAAGGATTTGGTAGCTCATTAGCTTTTTAGCTCCTTATTTCCCAAATCATTTGTCCCTCTCCTAACCCTTTACCCTTAGCCGCATTACAACTCGTCTTAAGTCCTCTTAATTATCATGTTGTATTGTGCATTTAAGTAGTTGCGTCAAGTGAACCTTGTTAAATCTTAAACACAAGAGTGGGAGTGTTCTAAATATCCCTAAAGTGAGGTTCTACCAGTCGGGTTTGTTAATAATTTGTAATAGGGGTAAAAGATTGTGTTTAGATGCCATCAGTGGGGATTGAGAATTTCTTGATATGTACATTGTATTTATAAGTAATCCAATAGTTAGGTTAGTTGAGTGATGTGGGTGGTTGGAATGTGTATATGTGTTTTCCCGGTGCTATATATATGCTTAAAAAAAACTCAAAAAGATTTTCAATTTCCTACTTCTTTTAAGATTTTATGGGCATATCTTCTGTAAACTTGCACAAGACCTTACTCGTCTGCTAGGGGTAGCCTAGGAGTTTCAAGGGCTTGTTGTGCATGCTAAGTGTGACTGTGATTCTTACGAAAGTGGGTTGGGATTTTGGTTTTTTTATTTATGATTTTTAGTTTCATTTGAGTCGAGGATGAGGAAAATATAGGTTTGGAGGTATTATTCAACCAGAAATTGCATTATTTCAAACCCTTTTATTATCTAATATTTGTTTACAAATAAATGATTAAATTAGGATTTTAATATATTTTTGTTTACTTTGTAGGAATTGTGAAATTTTGAATAAAATGGATAAGGAGTTTGTCAAAAGAGTTGGAAGAGAATCAAGTGAGGAAGAAACAGAAAGAAATGAAGAAAATGAGCCAGAACTTGTTTGACCCAAGGGGTTGTACGTAACTCAGTGCGAGGCTCGCCTCCAGGCTTGCTCATTGAGTCCCTCCCCCTCTGCTCACATGACACACGTGTGATTCGCTCCTCTCTATCGCAAGCCAGGTCCTTTGATCCAATTCATGCCATTGCCGCCTTTCCATTCCATACGGGCATGCTCTTCGCTTGATCCCGCTACCCACAAGTGCATTATTCCCAACCCCAACTCTCCTCTCCCTCTAGCTGGGCCCATGCACGTAGACCGCAACCCATAAGCAACTCCCTACTGCTTCTCCCTTATTGTCACGCCCGATGCACGTGATTGTGCGACCACGACCCCCCTTTATCTTCTTTCATCATTTTCTCGGGCTTCCTTCGACGCAGAAGAGTAAAGGAGCCCCCCTAGTTCGTTTCATCTTCATCTTCTAGCATCCATAAGCAAAATCATACCTAGTTTCTTCTTTCTTTCTCATCCTTCACTCTCCTTATTTAACCTCATCCACTCACTTTCACTATCTATTTTGTCATTCAAAGCAAGCAGTGATGGCAATTTATTAGACGAATGGTTTCAAGTTCCTCATTAGAGATTAATTGAAGCAATCAAGAGCAGAGGGCAACATTTTTTTTTTCAGATATAACTTGAGCAAAGCTGAAGGCAGGGAGTGGAAAGTAGAATAGCAGATAAAAAAGGGTAATCTTAGGTCTTTATTTTGGATTTTCTACTTATTTGTTCTTTTTGGCTTTCTGAATCTGCATTGTTCTCTCCACAAAACTGTGTAATTGACTACAATCCAATTTAATTCAAACGAAAATTTCGCTTTCTAGGTTCAGTCTATGCTCAATTTGGTACAAATTTGTGCGCAATTTGTGCTCAATTGGGTTTCTGGACTCAAGATTCATACTCAGCTTCCCTCTTCTGTTTTAGTTTATGAATGATTTATACTGGTTGTGGTTGTTGCTTGTAATTCATGTTTAGTCATTGTTCTGAATCAGAAGTCTTCCTAAATGTGTTGGTTATGGTTCTCAAACTTTAGATGCTTAGAAGCAAAGCAGCTACTTAGAATTCATGTTTCTACGCTATTCACTTGCAAAGTTGAGAATAGAAGATTTTTTTAGCAGTTAGTGAATGAAAAGAGCAAAGTCAATTGGTAGTGACTTCAGGTTCTATGTGTGTTTTACTTCAATAATATAGTACTTGCAAAGTAACCTAAATTAGTTAGGTAATCCATCTTTGACAATCGACTCCTAAGTGTTACTGCGATAAACCGTACACTTGTGGTTTAAAGCTTTATCATTATAAAAAAAAAAATCCCAACAAGTTTTTGCTATGACAATTTAGTGATCTACAAAGATAAAGCCAAAACTTTTCATGATGTCAATCTTAGTAGGAGAGAATTTCAGATAGGTGAAAAAGTATTGTTATTCAATTCAAAATTGAGATTCTTTCCTAGTTAGTTAAAATCTAGATGGATAGGACCTTTCTAGCTAGTAAAGACTTACCTAGATGGTGTTGTTGAAATTAAATGTTTCTCTATTAACAAGATTTTTAAGGTAAATGGCCAAAGGGTACATCACTTTTACAAAGCAGACAGGTATGCTTACTGGAGGAGATCCGACTAGTAAATCTTGAACTTCATTTATGTCGAACCACCTATAGCAAGCATAGGCGTTGGCTGGGAGGCAACCCAACTTTTTCAAAGAAGTATATATTTTTTGCATACACTAGGCACAATGCTTGAATTAAGTGTAGGGGGTGAGCCCTGCATGTAGTTCATGCATTTTTCATTCTTTTTGTGTGTTTCTTATAAATAATGCACGAATATGAGTTTATACTAGGCTTTCTTGCTTAAAATTCTCTGTTTTACTATTTTTAGTTTATTCCTTTATGAGTGGGGATTTTTGAGCATGCTCACTATTATTCAGAGTAGTTTGAATTGATCTTCATATATCTCTTTAATGAGTAATGGCCATGATTATCCATCTTATTTGATTATGTTATATATCTGCATTAGAGGCATTAAAGGATCTAATCTGTTTTCTTATACTATCAAATTAATAGAATAACTCATTAAACATGTAACTTTTCTTGTCTTGTATTTAAAAGAGAGAGAGAAAGAGAGAAGAAAACAAAAGAAAAACATTAGTTTACCAACGCAAGTTGGTTCATGTGCTACAACATTTGTTTTCGTTAAGCGGCTTGTGCACGGAGAAGACTTGCGCTGGAAGAGTTAACCCCATTTAGGGCCATCTACAACTCGAAACATGCCAACGATAGTTCATTTGAAAAAGAAAAAAAAACTTTTACATTACCAACATGGGTAGGAGTAGGTGGTTTGACACCTTTCCCATAAGTCATCTCTCAAGTTGAGCCCTACATATGGAGTAACCCATGTTGGGAGAGTCATGCCATTTTGACCAATCAATAACCCCAAACATACTAGCAATAAAAAAAGAGAAAAAAAAAGGTGCAAGGCAAGGTTAGAAACAATTTCAACGAGTTATTTCTGCTAGTTCAATTGTGTCTACTGCCATGTCGCAGCTTAATTTTTTGTATTGTAAACGGGTTAGACCTCTTTATCGATATATGCATGATTACAAGAGATGAATGATTATTGTTCTTGTTAGTTTGTTGAAGACAAGTTGCAAGGCTTATAAAGAAACTCTTTGATGATAGTTGAATGTTTAGTGGTTTCCTAGTTATCTAGGAAAGACTAAGTAATTTTTTGAATCAAATTGTTTTTAAAGCAAGCCAATGACTACTATAAATTTCATGTTTTATGTGTGATTTCATAAGAAAAAGGGTAATTTTTAGGCTGAGTCTTAGATTTCCTTGCACGAGGACATCTAAAGTCTAGATGTGGGGGAATTTGTAGAGTCATAAGTCATGCATGTTTTTAATAATTGTTTAACTGTCTATTTAGTTTATTTTATCTATTTTTTAGGTTAAAGGATTAATAAAGTAAAAAGAAGAAAAAAAAATGTCAAAATACGAGTTTTATTTGTTGAACGATTTTACAAGCAAGATTTATCAAGTCTCTCCAAAAATAATTATTTATAAAAAATATTTAATTTTATAATGATTTATTTAGATTATGATTACAAGTTACATCCCCTATTGAAGATGTACTGAAAGACCTGGAAGAGAAGAAAAGCTAGAAGAAAAAAAATCCGACGAGAATTATATTAGAAATTAATAGTGATCTTACTACTCATCCCTACAACTCGCAGGCCCCGTCGCTATCTCCTCACATGCCTCCATCAGCCAACACTACCTCTTCCCTCAACCCCACCCCCTGCCAACTTCGTTATCACGCCTCGTCCTCATCATCTATCTTCATGCATCATCAACAACACGCCATCAATATCTGGATCATTAGCACACCAACGCCATCATTATTATTCCCACATTATTCGCATAGTATAATTCTTTTCATTAGTTTTTTATGAAATATGAATTATTTAGTTAATTTATGTGATTTAATTTTTAATATGAGTGAGTAGATTTTTTGTATTTAGCATAATTTATTTGGAGTCATTCTTAATTAAGTATTTTGAAATAAGTCTTGTGCTTTATTGTTTAATTGATTTTTATTCCATGATTCTATAATGGTTTTGTGTTTATTGTTCATGATATTTATGTTAGATTAATTAGAATGCATAACAATTAGTTTAATATGAATTCATATGATATTTTAAAGGGTTTAAGTACATAAAAGATTTAGTCTTTTGAGTATAAGTATCACTCTAATTGAACATGGATGGCTCAAACCCATTTCTTTTAATTAAAAAATTATTATAAATCTTTGTTAAATCAATTTGGTAGTAAATTGGTTATAAGGTGTTAGATAATATTTTTATAATGCTTAACACTGTAGCTTGATTAAATTCTTGTACTGGTGCTAAGGTTGTCAAAACTAGTAAGGTTTATATTAGGATTGGATATAAGTAAACTATAATGTATGGACAAATAGGAAAGATCCGCTAGTTGGCATCTTCGACTGCCAATTTGTGTGTTGACGCTAACTATTAATTTGTACAGTATATATAGGTTATGCTAAGTGTTTCACTAAATTTGGTGCCATTGATAATTATTTGGTTGTGTTTTTAGTTGATTTATTTAGTTTGTTAATTTACTCTTAAATTTATAGAATTTAATACGTAATTTCACTTAGCCCCTCCAAAGAGTAGTTTTTTAGGTGTGTCTTAGTAGTTTTAGATTAATTAAATTTTTGTTTTCGGTCTGCTTAAATTTTCCAATTAATTTTCTATTCCATTTTTGTCATTATTTACATGTTTGTTAGAATCTAGGTTAAATATAGTTTATTTTTGGTTATTACGTATTTTATGCCACTTTAGGGTTTAGATAGAGTCATAATCTATTCTTACTTAATTTCAAAATTTTCAAAATTATTCGATAACTTTTGAGAATTCTTTCGTGAACTGGACAGGTGTAGGCCTTTACTTTAATAAATTTAAGAATTACGTATTTATTTTTTGTTTTACATTTTTAGGGTTTGGTTAAGTCCAAAAAATTAGGTTGTACAATCTGGTAAGTTTTATTATTTTGTTTCATCTTTGTGTAGGTTCAGTTTGTTAGTTATTTAATTTTAGATTGTATTTTCTGCAATTATTCTCTATTTTATTTTTCTGAAATCAATTAGATATATTTCTAAGAATACAAATTACTTATTAGAATATTTAATTTAGGTAATTTTCTATGAATTTTGAGATAAATATTTTTGCTTGATATTTTGTATTTTAATTTTCAGTTTAATATTGTGCGATTAGTTTTGTTTTTATTTTTCCAAAATAATTAGGTTAAGTATTTACTGTTTTATTTCCAAATTAGGATTATAATATTTGGTAGTATTAATGAATAAATTTTTAGATTTTTATTTGTCTTAATCTAATTTGTTTTAGTAATTAAAAGTAAAGGTAGAAAAATATTAGAATAGTGAATTTAATTAGATTTAAATTGCCTTATTATTATATCTTTCCTCATGGGTTCTATCCCTACTCCCCTGTACTATATGCATATTTATAGCCTTAGGAGTGGTTTAATTTGTAGATGTACGACATGTTTTACTTCTGCTAACTCATTATCAACGTGGTAAGCCTGCTTTGGAACACAAACTGAACCAGACCTTGAAAAAGCACACTTAGCAGTTCATTTTCATAAGATAATTCATAAACATCCTAGGATAATTTATCAATCACATCAAGTGCACAAAGATAATTCACATCAGCAGGAAATCTCATGGGATCAAAAATATTGAACTGAATAACTTCATCATCAAATTTGATAGTCAATGTTCCTCTATGCACATCTATTTCGTCCTAGACGTTTTTAGAAATGGTCTATCAAGCAATATTGGAACGTCAGGGCATACATCACCCACGTCCAATACATAAAAATCGGCGAGACAAACAAGCTCATTGACTTGGACTAAGACATCCTCTAAGACTCCATCTGGGTATGCATTGGTCCTATGAGTTAATTGAATGATTAGGCAAGTTTTCTTTAACTTCCTTAAGCTCAGTTTATCATAAACTGGCCTAGCCATCATGTTAATTAATAGAAGCTCCTAGATCAATCATGTCTCTAACAAAGCAGAGCTTTCTAATTTTATAAGGAATAGAGAATATACCTAGGGCCTTAACATTAAGGGGGGAGCTTCTTTTGCAATGCAATAGATAAGTTTTCCCCTACACTTACTTTTTCATTGCCTTTCAATTTATGTTTTATAGTACAAAGTTCTTTAAAGAACGTAGCATAACGAGGCAATTGCTTAAAGGCATCTAGGATAGGGATATTGATCTCAACCTTCCTAAATGTTTCTAAGATCTCTTGGTTTGCCTCACCTACCTTAAAAGTTGCCTTTCTTAGTCTACTAGGAAAAGGTGAAAATAGCTTGTAAGATTCCTTCTTATTCTCACCTGCTTCCTCAGCATTAGAGGTGGAATCTTGGTCCTTGGTCAGTCCAAGCTCGTTGACCTCTGTTGCTTACTCTTTCTCTCTACTCTTCCTAGGTTCCTTCAACTCTTATCCATTCTTTAGTGCCATGGCACTCACATTTTTCTTTGGATTTTGGAAAGTTTGAGATGTCATTCTATGATGCATTTAGGCCTGTGGGTTTCTAACTATGATATCAGTAGCAGTGAGTCTCTCTTGGACCTATCTAAGAATCATTCCAATGTTCTAAAACGTAGTGTCAATCTCCTTTTCCTGGTCATTACTCTTTTTTATGACTTGCTTCAAAAGGAAATTTTTTATATACTGATCAGATGGCTGACTTGGTGGTTGGTTAAAACACTGGGGGGTTGTTCCTAAGTCAATACTAAGGTTAGGGTGGTCTCTCCATCATTCATTATAAGTGTTGGAGTATGGTTCATGCTTCCTTTTGCCTTTATTAGAAAACATAGCATTTGCATCCCCCTTGAGGTGTAGAGCACGCATCCGTAGGATGCTCCTCTAAACAGTAAAAACTACACACAACTGCTTTCTGCACTTCTCCAATGACAAGTTTGTTTAGTATAGTAGTAATCTTAGATAATCGGTTCTCTACACATGGATATGAACTAAGAACATTAAGCTTCTTAAATTAGGATTCCCTGGTTCCAAATTGTTGAGTGTTTTGGGCTGTAATATTAAACAATTCTCTAGCTGAGCCGAAGTCTTATTAACCAAAGCTTTCCTACTAACAGCATCTACCATATTTTTGTCTATAGGCAATAAACACTCATAAAAATATTGAATCAATAATTGTTTGGAAATTTGATGTGGGGACAACTAGCACATAATTTATTAAAATGTTCTCAATATTCATAAAATGTTTCCCCAGTAACTTGTTTAATACCACATATTTCTTTTCTAATGGTTCCAATCGTACATGCAGGAATGAATTTTCACTACTAGAAAATCATCTGTTTGTGACTGAAAAGGCGGTCACAAATAGAGCAAAATCGGTAACAAATGACATTTGTGACCGATTGTGCGACCGAATTTTGTGACTTAGTATGTATTCACTTTTTGTGACCGATTTTGTGACCACATCATGTTTGACAATGTTTTTCATACCACTTTTGCAGTGAGAACTTGGGACCGATTTGTCATTGTATTTGCAACCGAATTGTTATTGTGATCGATTTTGTGACCAATGTGAATCATGAAATTTGTGACCGAGATCGTGACTATCCTTGTTTGTGACCATGTTTGTGGCCAATATTATTGACAATTTTACTCATTTTGTGACCATACATATGACCAATTGTCGTAGGGTGGAAAAATAATTTATGATTGTTTTTGTGATCGATTGTTTTGTAAAAATTGGAATCATGTATTTATATAGTGATCGTCTCCCTGAATTTACAAAATTACAATGCATATTTGCATATATATGATAACCAAACTTCATGGTTTCATAACAACCAAACAAAGCCCCAACATAAGTAACTTCATACCAAAAACCAAACAAGGTTCCAAAATAAGTAGCTTATTACTGAACTTCATAGTTTCATAATAATCAAATAAGGTTCTCATCCTTGTTGTCTTAAATTTATACCGCAAGTGCACGGCATAGCTGTAGCTAGCAACCGGAGTGTATGGGTCGAATCCACAGGGAACTTTGCTTTCAACTACTAGAAATAGATTATTCTACCCAAGCAAGGCAATCACAATTGGAGTTTTGTAGCTTAACTAAGGGAAACAATAACAACAAAAAGATGGAAATAAACAGCAGAAGAGTAAACACCTAGGTTGGAATTAACAGCACGACTATACTACTGAATCAGTTACTAGCCCCACCAAGCATTCCCAAGCATGCATCACGAATGGATAGATTGTCAATTAAGTCCATCTCCTCCCTCTTTCAAGGGTCGAAGACTAATCCTAGAACTATATTCACCTATTCTCATGAGACTAAAAGTTGAAGGATTACAGGGTCTACAGTCTCAAATCCCACTTAGGATCTTAATTATTTTCATATTAAAACCCTAATCGTTTACCAAGTGGCACTAGGTTAAGCTTTTGTCTCTCAACACTCCCCTAAACCCTAATAAGGAGGATGAATGCTCTTTCGAGCATTTATCGAGCATGTGGCGTGCATAGTAGAATTTGTAATTACAAAACAAAGGGAAAGCGGGGATTGGGCCAATTTATGATTCAACCATACACATTCGACGTTAATCCCAACCTAAGTTGGAGGATTTAGCCTACAATCATTTTTAGAACAATAATCCAATAACTAAATTCAACAACCATGGCATCGAAACTTTAGAACAATTAAGAACAAGAGGAGAGAGAATTAAGATGAAGAACCTTGAATTAATCACATGAATTAACGGTAGAACAAACTTCAATCCAATAGCCAATTCAAAAGTGCGAAAATAAAACTCTCTAGTAAAACCTAAGAATCGCCTAAGAAACTGTCTGGGACAAGAAAACTGAATGTCCCTCAAAACAACCCCAAAGGAAAATTAAAGTCGCGACGCGGAACAGGGGTCGTGCTCCTAGGCACAGTCCCAATTTGGCACAACCGGCCAAAAAAGCACAAGTGGCATCGGCATGCCACTTGGCACGGTCGAGCCACGTGGCACGGCCAAGCCGTGCCACTTGGCGGCTTCGGTCGGTTTTGTCGGTTTTCGTGGCTCGACTGTGGTACCCGTGTTCAATTCCTTGGGACTTTCGTGCGACACTTTTTCGCAGCTTTAAACTCGTCTCCTTAGCACTTCTTTCTGCTAAATGTCGTCCATCTTTCCGTTTCTTCGACAAGTCCCTGAAAATACCGAAAGACGCTATATGAGTGGAATGTACACTAAAGGAGGTTAATGTGACCCCTCCCTTAGTAAGATCGAACATGAAAACACTAAGAGAAGGGGTCGATTAAGGGCTGAAATTGGGACAAAATAGAGGTTCATCACACCCCCGTGCTTATTTCTTGCTTGTCCCCAAGCAAGACTACGCTATGAAAGATCAGGGAGGAGGGTAAACCTCTCAACACTCCCTCTTGAGGGGAAAAGGGTGATAAATCAACAAATCATGCTAGATCATGCATTAGGGGCAGCCAAGTCAAGGCGTGAAAGGAAATGTTGATAAAACATGTACAATGTCATCCATAAATCACCCTACCAAATGAGACACATCAAACACCCCAATATTGGAACACATGGCATGACGCGACCTTCCTCAACAAATGGCGAGTAAACAAGACTAGTAGGACCTCACTTTTAGAATAAAGTGGAACACTCCCCTCAATGTGTTTAGAATATGTAACCAGGGTGCACTCAATACTCTATCCAATCAAGCAAACTACCATAACCTTGGTAGAGTTCTCGATTCTCCACCACCAAATGCAAGGTGCAATATGCCAATCATGAGGACTTGTAAAGGGATGTAATGGGGCCAGAGGTAAAGGGTGAGAAGTGGAATAAATTTGGGAAAAGTGGAGCTAATAGTTAAAAGACTATGGAGCAAAGAAACACTTCCACGACTAATGTCGGAACAACAACCTCACACCACAATTGAAAATTGAGAACCAAGCCCCACAAAAACCTCAAGGGAGGAGTTAAGTAGTCTTATCACATTGCCCTCATGCCAATCACTTCATTCACAATTTTTTTTCTATTTCTTTCTTTTCTTCTCCTTTTCGTTTTTCTTTTCTTTTTCTTTGCTTCTTTTTTTTTCATCATTTCTATTTCTTTTCTTTGAAAGTAGAAAGGCATGTGAATGGCATGGAAAACACAAACTCGAATCACAAATCCCCCCCTAAACAAGCCACTAATAACGTACCCAAAGTGAATTAACCTTCAAAGCAAACCCAACTCAACATAAAAGTGTTGCTCCACTAAACCTTGACAAGGATATGGAGAATATCGATAAACCAAGTGTGTAGTGTGTAGGGGACAACAACAATGACAAGGGGAAAGGTGCAAAGGGCTAGCAAAGAGGGTGGTACATATTAATGGGTGGCTTTTTGGCTCATGTGGCTAAATAAAACAAAAATTGCCTCAATCATATTAACACATGCAATTGCTAACTGTGATTTCAAAGAGAACAAGACCAAGTTCTGGAGATGCATCATGGAGGAGTCACAAATGAAAGGAAGTAGAGACTATATGTAATGAATAGTCATTAAGCTCAAAAATCTTACGGGTAAACCTACCACAATCAAGTGACTTACTCCAACACATGTCCCACTTATCAAAGTCAGTTAGATCGAACCACATAAATCTTAGGGGTATTTGGCATGCAACATAGGGCAAAGAGACTACGGATGACACAGCTAAACACAGTTTTCATAAAAATCACATCAAGACAAACCACACCTCAACACACAAATTAATATGATCAATCAATCATCACCCCTTTCATTCTCATCAGAAGAGGGGTTTTCATAAACTAACTAAGAAAACAATAAAACATATAAAGGATAATGAACAGAAGGGGAGAGATAGTACCTGGAAAGCTTACGTATGCCCAGCTCGATCATTTCTCTTTTTGAGATGCAAAATCTAATTCTATATGCTCTAAGCTACATGCTCTAATTAATAAACAAAATATGTAAAAACAACCTAGTGAAACTATATGAGGTCCTATCTATATCATGCGAATGCAAGTGACGTCAGCCGACCCAACCCTAGGATTCGTGATTTCACCCAAAGAGCGATAAGCTCACCCCCCCATGCTTGAGATTGTCATTGTCCTCAATGAAAAAGACGCAGAAAAAGAGCAAGGGAAGGGGTAATGCAAGGATCGAAGGGTGAAAGGGGGAGGGAAAAGGGCAGGGGTAACACACTAGGTTTTTGCTTTTTTCGTGTTTTTTGTTTTTTTTTATTTTATTGAAAGTGATAAATGCCTTAGGTTGCCTCCCAAGAAGCGCTTGTTTTAGGTCCTAAGCTTGACCTTTACCTCAGGAGAGATATGACGGCGAGACGGGGGGAGGTGGGGTAGTTGAAACATCAAATGGTCGTACATCCAACACCTCCCCAGGGCTGAAATAAGAAATCGATGGGGCCCTCTGAATGTAAGAGTAGTCGACGGGGGGAGGCCCTCTGAATGTAAGAGTAGTCGATGGGGCCCAAAGGGGCAAGGCTATCGTCCTCATATGGGATCCGCCACCCTAATCAGTAAGCTCCGCATCCGAGATATATGGAGGAGGAGTGGAGAGAGTAGGCGCTGCAGGAGTGGAATGGGCACCAGGGTTGGGAGATGGTGTGGGTGAAGGAAAACAGAAAGCAATCTATTCTCCACACATAGTGAAGGTCATGGTGTCGGTCGGTATGTCAATCACCGCCCCCGCAGTCGCAAGGAATGGGTGACCTAATGTGAGGGGGCCGGGAAGTCCTCGCCCATGTGGAGGATGACAAAATCACATGGGACGAGGAATGTGCCCACCTAAACCAGGACATCTTCCAGAATGCCTATAGGCTACCTGATGGAGCAGTCTGCTAGCTGAATAGTCATGTTGGTGGGAGTGAGGTCCCGTAGTTGCAGCTTCTTGCAGAAAGAGACCGGCATGAGGCTCAAGCTGGCGCCCAGATCACAGAGGGCTCTCTCAATCTGTGTATCCCCTATGCAACATGGGATAGAAAAACTGTTAGGATCTTACAGTTTTGATGGTGATGACCTTTGTAAGAGCGAGTTCCAGGATCCGCTAATGGGGGCTACTGAAGCGTCCCCAGGTTTTCCCTTCTTGGACATGAGCTCTCTCAAAAACTTCAAATGGGCAGGGGCATCCTTGAGAGTTTCCAGGAAGGGGCTACTGACATAGATTCGACGTAGGGTCTCTAGGAATCGTGCGAATCTAGGTTCAAGCTAAGATAGCTTGGACCATGCCAGTCGCTGGGGGAAAGACACTGGGGCCTGGTAAGTACGAGCGGGAGGTAGAGGACTAGGCTCCCCATAAGAACTCAAATTCTCTTCTCTCTTCTTCCCCTCTGTTCCTGCAGAATCAGGAACTAGAGCTACCTCCTAGAGAACCATCACCCGGCTCTCCTCTAACCCCTCTCCCATCGCAGAGATGGCATTGACATGACTTTGGGGTTAGTCTTAGGCTGGGTTGGGAGATGCCCCTGAGGCCGAGACAGGTGGCTCACCTGTTGAGCGATCTGAGCGATCTGGGCATCCATTGTCTTCTGATGGGCAGCCATGGCATCGAGCCTGGAGGTTAATAAATTGATCGATTCACCAAGACTGTCATTAATCTTGGTCTGAGTCACTATGAAGCGCTCCATGAGACTCTCCAGATATGATGTGGGTTACGGAGGTGGAGGGGGTGGAGGATTTTAGGAAGCTTTGTTGTGGAAACCAGGTGGCTGGACAGGACTCTGGGGGTGAGGGCTAGTGTTCTTGTAGAGAGGATTTGAGTGACACTTCCAACCTTGGCTATAGGTGGTGGGATGGGGGTTATTTGGTGGTGGAGGGATGTGGGTATGGAAAGCGTTGACGTGTTCAACGCTAGGAGGAGCATTGTAACACTCAACGGAGGTATGACCCTGCACACCATAGGCTTCACAATATGCATAGGCCCCCATTGATGGCCCCACAGATGTGACTGATGGGGTGGATACTCTATCCAATCGCTGTGCTAGGGCATCCACCCTGCTGGCCAAAAGTGTCACAATGTCCACCTCATGTCTGCCACCGCCCCTCTTGAGGGTGGCCCTCTCACTCGACCAGTCATAATTGTTGGAAGCCATCTCTTCCAACAATGCCTTTGCCGCTTCAATAGACTTGCCCATGAGAGCACCCCCCGCTGCGGCATCAACAGAAATCTTCACTGATCGCTCCAACTCATTGTAGAAGGTTTGGATTAGGAGCCAGCCAGGAACTCTGTGGTGGGGAAATTACCGTTGGAGGTCTTTAAACCTCTCCCAGGCCTCATACAGGGACTCCCCATCCTGTTAGGTGAAGGATGTGATGTCCATCCTCAGCTTGGCAGTCTTGCCAGGTTGAAAGTATTTGCTAAGGAAAGCCTTTGAGAGAGCCTCCTAGATGGTAAACGAGTTAGGCTCCTTGTTCTGCAGCCAGTCACTGGCTCTATCCCTCAGTGAAAATGGGAAGAGCCTCAGTCGAATCACGTCGGTGGCCACCCTATTGAGTTTGATGGTGTCACACTTTGCAAGGAATTTGTGAAGGTGCACATTGGGGTTGTCCGAGGGGTGACCGCCGAATTGGCTCGCTCCACGATGGTGATAAGCACGGGATTAAGTTCTAAGTTATTGGCTTCGACCGTCGGGTTCGCAATAGACGATGTGATACTCAACGCTTGTGGCATGGCGTAATCGCGCAACACCCTCTGGTCTTGCCCAGCCATCGCTGCTTCTGCTTTCTTCCTCCTCGCTTCTCTGCTACGCTTGCGAGTTGCTGCTTCTAGCTCAGGATCCAATGGGATAAGGCCTTGATCCCTTTAACTCCTCTTGCGCATACAAGAGCAAACACTACCACGGCGTAAATAGTTTCAAGCAACAATAAGGAAGAACAAGAAGGTCCAAAAAGAAAAAGAAAAGCCTAGTCTAGAGTACTCAAATCGGTTCTAATATTGAAAGGCGCAAGCTCCCCGACAATGCGCCAAAAACTTGTTGTCTTAAATTTATATCGCAAGTGCACGACGTAGCTGTAGCTGGCAACCGGCAAGTACGGATCGAATCCACAGGGAACTTTACTTTCAACTACTAGAACTAGATTATTCTACCCAACTAGGCAATCGCAATTGGAGCTTTGTAGCTTAACTAAGGGAAACAATAACAACCAAAAAATGGAAATAAACAGCACAAGAGTAAACACCTAGGTTGGAATTAACAACACGACTATGCTAGTGAATCGGTTACTAGCCCCACCAAGCATTCCCAAACATGCATCACGAAGGGATAAATGCCAATTAAGTCCATCTCATCTCTCTCTCAAGGGTCGAAGACTAATCCTACAACTATAGTCGCCTATTCTCATGGGACTAAAAGTTGAAGGATTACAGGGTCTATAGTCTCAAATCCCAAATAGGATCTTAATTATTTTCATATTAAAACCCTAATCGTCTACTAAGTCGCACTAGGCAAAGGTTTCGTCCCTCAACGCTCCCCTAATAAGGAGGATTAATAGTCTTTCGAGCATTTCATTGAGCAAGTGGCGTGCATAGTAGAATTCACAATTACAAAACAAAGGGAAAGCGGGGATTGGGCTAATTTATGATTCAACCAACCACATTCGGCGTTAATCCCAACCTAAGTTGGAGGATTTAGCCTACAATCATGTTTAGAATAATAATCCACTAACTAAATTCAACAACCATGGCATCCAAACTTTAGAACAATTAAGAACAAGAGGAGAGAGAATTAAGATGAAGAACCTTGAACTAATCGCATGAACTAACGGTAGAACAAACTTCAATTCAATAGCCAATTTAAAAGTGCGAAAATAAAACTCTCTAGTAAAACCTAAGAATCGCCTAAGAAACTGTGTGGGAAAAGAAAACTGAATGTCCCTCAAAACAACCCCAAAGGAAAATTTAAGTCGCAACGCGGAATGGGGGTGGCACGATCGTGCTCCGAGGCACGGTGGGGCACTGCCAAAAATCTGGCACAATCGGCCAAAAAAGCACAAGTGGCACGGTCGTGCCACTTGGCTGCTTCGGCCGGTTGTGTAGGTTTTCGTGGCTCGGCTGTGCTACCGGTGTTCAATTCCTTGGGACTTCCGTGTGATGCTTTTTCGCGGCTTTAAACTCGCCTCCTTAGCACTCCTTTCTGCTAAATATCGTCCATCTTTCCGTTTCTTCGACAAAGTCCCTGAAAATACCGAAAGACGCTATATGAGTGGAATGTACGCTAAAGGAGGTTAATTTGATCCTTCCCTTGGTAAGATTGAACATGGAAACACTGAGAGAAGGGGTCGATTAGGGGCTGAAAGTGGGATAAAATAGAGGTTCATCAATCCTTATTCTCATTCTCTTCTTGATCACCATCATCATTATCGTCATTGTAACCTTCATCACTATCTTCACCACCATGACTATTACTTTCC